>JAVXUP010001742.1:0-197700 GCA_033070095.1 Escallonia herrerae | reverse complement strand
GGCCTGTTTGTGAGGTGATTCCTCAGTTTGATGTTCTTCTTTTTGTTTTGAATTTGTTTAGAGCAATCAAAGCAGAAAAAGAGAAGTGACGGGAATTTTCCGGTGACACGATTTCAACTGGTGGGCAATATGGTCGCTTCAATAGTATTTACTGTTTATCTTGCTCTAGGACTAGATCTATTGAGGTGATTGACTTGTTAAAATATTGCCATATCTCCAGATGGATGAGGATAAAATTGCAACAGGGTCAAGTATCAAAGAAGATAGTGATTATAGTTGTGCTTCGTCAGTAACAGATGATGAAGTTTGTGGAAGTAAGGCCCCTGGGGTAGTTGCCAGGCTAATGGGATTGGATTCCTTGCCAAGACCCAATCCTGCAGAGGGCTACTCTACTCCATTGTTTGACTCCCAGTCACTCCAAGATGCTCCTTACCGTAGGAAAACCCTTGAGTTTCATCATGACCATGAAATCATGCATTCTGGCAATTTGCACCATAAGGTGGAGGCCCCTGATAGAAATGCCATTGAGCCAAAACCTCAGAAGATCATTAATAGGCCGATCGAGAAGTTTCAAACTGAAAGTTTGCCTCCGAGATCCGCTAAATCAATTCCAATCACCCAGCATAAGCTTTTGTCTCCTATCAAAAGCCCAAGTTTCATTCCATCTCAGAATGCTGCTCATATAATGGAAGCAGCGGCTAGAATTATCGAGCCGGGACAAGGAGCTACTGCCAAAGCAAGAATGCCTCTTCTTGGGTCTTCTTCAGCTCCATTGAAAGTTAGAGATTTGAAAGAGAAAGCTGAAACTGCAAAAAGACCATCCAAGCTTGCTGAAGTTTCTCAAAGGCCAGGGGAATCCAATGCTGCTAAGTGCCTTAAGGGACAATCCATGAATAAGAGCTGGAATGGATCAGTAGAAACAAAATCATTCAGGCTTTCTTCAGATTTAGAAGAATATTCTGTTGGAGCAAAGAATACGGGAAAGTCCATATCGCTGGCGCTCCAGGCAAAGGTCAATGTTCAGAAAAGAGAAGGCTTGAACCCGAGTAGAAAAAGTTTGTTTGGCCAGAAAGAACAGAACGAGGTCATGTCAAGCCAGGTGTTTAATAGCCAACCAAATACAAGGAGGAGTATGCATAAGAAGCCCTCGGCGCATGATGCTTCTAATGTTCTCAAGCAGAATAATCAAAAACAGAATTGCTTGCCGGATCGAGGAAAGTTACCTTCGAAGTCCGTGGCTTCTAATTCCCAAGTTAGTAAACCTTTGCTTGGGGATTCTTCTGTTGGGCGACACAAAAGCACAATTAAATGCTCCGGGAACTCGAAAGTTGGTGCCAGGAAGTCGGTCTTAGAGGTAACAGAGAATAAGAAGGATGTCCCACATTCTAGTACAAAAACTGTTGCTTCAAAGAAACGATCTATAGACGGGGATTTCCACCTTGAGAAGTACCTGGTTGTCGATAATACTGATAGAAGAGGGAAGGCATTTCAATCTAATGCACTTATGGACAGGCAATTTAGTTGGGTGGAAGATAGCAAAAGCAAAGGAATGGATGTAATTTCTTTTGCATTCACAGCTCCCATGGCACGCTCGGTATCTGTTCCTGTGACCCCTAGAGAGGTCGTAGTGAAAAATAATGCCTTTCCTGCAGATTTTCGCAGCAAAAGGATGCTGCTGAGCCCAGACGGTACTAATGGTTCAAAGTTGTCTTCACTGGGTTACAACGTGATAGGAGGCGATGCTTTAAGCACTCTTTTGGAGCAAAAATTAAGGGAACTAACTCATGGAGTGGAGTCCTCGCGCCACAAAGCAGGGACAGCCGGTAACTCTGCTTCGATTTTTCAGGATATGATACCTGCTCTTAAAGCTCCAACGTTTGATGACAAAAGGAGCCAAGAATGGATCCATACAGAGAAATCGAGTAGCAACTGTGATACTCGATTCTCTTCAAGTGATCCTCAGGGACTCAGAGGGAAACAAAAGACTGAGGTATATCTTACATTACTATCATCCCCATTCATCACCTTTGGTGTTAGTCGCTGTTGGACATTCCTTTTTCCCACTCTTAGATATTGCTTTTATACCAATTTGCGTTTTATACTTGTTGGCCTTTTTCTCTATGAGCTAATTTCCTCAAGCTTCTCATGCTCCGCACAAGAACTTTTTCTGCTCAAAGTGGTATGCAGTAACTAATATTACGGGTTTTGAGTTCTAGAGTTTCATGATTACTGAATGCTCCTCAACTTCTAACTATTAATATCTTCACGAAAAGTGAAATCAACTCATCTACATGTCTAACATTATTATTGCTATTTTTACTTCCGGACAGTTCGTATTGGATGCAGGGCTAGTCGACTCAAGTCCAACCATACTATTTTAAGATGAACAGAGGTTTCTAATTCTCAGTTCATGAAATATATAACAGCATTGAACAAATACTTCCCAACTTCTATCCGTATAATCCAATCTCTTTTTATTTAGCACAGTTTCCTTGTCACTTGACAGTTCTAGAATTGGCAATTCTTATAAATGAAAACAAGTTAATGATATACGTCATGTTGTTACCTGAAGTGGCACTTCACTAGTTATTAAGATTCTTTTTGGCGTGTGTTTCATTGCATTCCCAAAACTTCACTAGTTATTAAGATTCTTTTTGGCGTGTGTTTCATTGCATTCCCAAAAATTTCTGGTAATGAACTAGATATGCCCTTTCCAGAGTATGGAAGAACTGAATGAGTGTGGTAGCAACGAAAGTGAAGCCAGAAAGTTGCTAGACTGCCGATATCCCAGCCCAATCTCTGTTCTTGAACCTTCTTTTTTCACGGAAAGTTGCAATTCTTCTGATACTATAGACAGCAACAGCACAGAAGGTAAGAACAGTTCACTCACTTCTGCTTTCTGGAATTTTACATCCTAGGAAGAAAAATTATCAACGAAGAATGGTCAAAACTGAGCATCACTAAATGTCTTCAGGTAGCAAGCAGTGTTCATCCGTTCTAGCTCGAGAAGTATTTGGCACAAGTTCTTCAACGACGTTCGATTTTATGGAAGCTGATGCAGATTTATCAGACTCGGCTACTTCCACCTCTTCAAAACCTCTGGTTGGAAAACATGTGACTGATTTTGTGGGGTCAACTAGGTGGGAGCTGGAATATGTGAAGGAGATTCTATCAAATGTTGAGTGGGTGTTTAATAGTTTTTCATCTGGACGGTCCAGTGAAATCATTAATCCCCATCTTTTCGATCAGTTGGAAAGTCGAAGAGGAGTTCCAGCATGTCATACAGATGAGCCTAAGCTACGACGGAAGGCTTTATTTGATTGTGTTGGCGAATGCCTGGACATGCGATTCAGGCAGTATGTGGGTGGGGGATGCAGATCATGGGTAAAAGGGTTATCAGTGGTGAGAAGAAAGGACTGGTTAGCAGAAGAAGTATACAAACAGATTTCAGGGTGGAAACGCATGGGGACTTATATGGTAGATGAGCTTGTAGACAAGGACATGAGCAGCCAATATGGAGGGTGGCTTGATTATGAAGTTCAAGCATTTGAATTGGGAGTAGAGGTTGAGCGTCGGATACTAAACTCACTGGTGAATGAAGTTGTTGCTGATATTTTGCTACTTTGAGAGATTAAGCACAGTTTTCCTTCCATCTCCATTGTAAGTTAATCATCAAAATTTTCTTCCGAGACCTTGTCTTTTTGGGCTTTGCATTCTTATTCTTCCATTACTTTGCACAGCTACTTCTTTGTGATTGAACAGAGCAGTCTCCAAAAACATAATCGACAAATTACTTCACCAAAAACTCTCCAAACAAAATATCCCACTAATGCTGGAAAATAGAATTGCCAGATCAGTAATGAGTAGCTTTGGATTATGTTGTTTATGAAAAATACTTCTAAAAGAGCGTTTATCAAAAACGATATACGACCAACGAAAAGAAGTTACAAGTACTGCTAGCAGGGAACCACATCAAGCGATCCAAATGGGGATACTGACAGCTGCGGACCTTTCGCCTCCTCATGGTTCTGAGGTTTACCTGTTCTGTTAAGCTTGTCTTTGGAAGATGGCATTATGACGTGATCTCAAGGCAGGGAGAATCAAGTTTGGCAATGAAAAAGTCAGGTTTTAATTGAAGTGGGGTTCCGTCGAGATGTTTTCTTTTAAATTGGGGTTCTACATTGTTCACCGCTCAAGTTCGGTTTTTGGATTGGGGTTTGCAATCACACTTAATATTAATTTCAGGAAGTTTAGATATCAAAGACTTGCATATCAGCATATAAATCACTTCTAGAACATATCCATGCAAGTTATGGTGGAATTATCCATGGTAATATCCCAAAGTCCAAGGTACATGGAACCAATCTATGCAGCAATGGCTTTATTGCTAATTTACATTGCCATTTTAATCTTCGTGCTCCTCACAAAGATCATCTCCTCATTCGAAGCTTCCTCCCTCTCCTCTCCCTTTGGGAGTTGAGACCCAAACTTGCGAAGAAAGAACATTACAGTGGCCCTCACTACTCTCACCTGGAGGTCTTTTTTCTCTGCAACTTATAGTTACTATCAAACTCTTCATGAATGCCGTAGTCCCATAGCCCAAACAGCAGCTCCTCTCCTTTATCAATCACTGTTTCGCATATAGCATCACCTTCACTATCCCACCAATCGCAGTTATTTTCAAAGCAAAGATTGATCAGGGAAGAACTTGAATGTGC
Organism: Escallonia herrerae; assembly: GCA_033070095.1. Taxonomy (NCBI): domain Eukaryota; kingdom Viridiplantae; phylum Streptophyta; class Magnoliopsida; order Escalloniales; family Escalloniaceae; genus Escallonia; species Escallonia herrerae. The sequence goes on along the minus strand of JAVXUP010001742.1, from coordinate 192,982 downwards.
GCTCCAATCAACACACACTCCCCATCAGAATTGTTTGTCGTGTTTTGGCTGTAACCATGACCCCTACCTCTGTCTGCTCATCTATGGTGAAAGTCTCACCTGGATCCAGAGCCCCACTTTCCAGAATGTCCTTCAGGTACTAATCACCCAACTCTTCATAATCAGATGGTCCCAAAACCTCAGCTGCTTTCTCCTGCGGCTGTTGCGAGGTACATTCTTCAGCATCAGGGCGTGTAGTAATTTCATCGTCTCTGCGAGGACCATGCGCTATTTCCACTCTTTCCCCTCCTTCATTCTTTTCCGTATTCGGATAGGGCAGCTCTTCATTAGCTACTTTTCTGGACTCAAGAGCCCCATGATGGGCACCCCTTTCGTGCTTTGCCCTAGTACTGGGAACTGGTAGGTGTGTGATCTTGTACTTCTTAGCAACTGAACGGCTCACCCGCCCCACTCTTCTCTTGGTTGAACCTACCATCTTGACAACAGTGACGTCCATGGAGGTTGAGTTTAACTCTCTGCCTGGCCTCTTGGTGAAGCTGTAAATCTTCCTTCTCATATGAGAGTTCCAGTAGTTCTTTATCTCGTTATCCGTTCGTCCATGTAAATTGCTAGCTATCATAGACCACCTACGGTCATAACCAGATATAAATACAGTTGACATTGTTAGTTATCAGTAGGGCAATACCAATCCTAACAAGGAAAGGTTGAATAAGGGGATTTATGTTCAACTGCATTTTGCTTGTAGAAAATTTGTACGGATATTATGGCACAACAGAAATTTGTCCTAGAAGGTATGAATTTTATGATCTTCAAGGCAAGTTACTTATTTGCTTACAAGAGAAGTACGAACCGATCTGTTTGCAAACATTGAACATTCATTGCGTCCATGTGGCCCTAGTGAACTTAGGTCCTCTTTTCAGATCGCGACATATGATTTGAGAGGCTAACCAGTCTAATAATCAGATTGCAACATATGGCAAAAGGTTCAAGTTCTAAGTTCCACTTAAAGATCAGGGTTGCAATTCTCATTATGCTAAAAAATAAAAGAATATCAGGGTTCGAAATACAACATGAAGCGTAACATATATAGCAATTATGATGCATTATCATCAAGCAGATATTTGAGACTAACGCTACCTTATGAACGGCTGATATGATCTTGCAATGCGTGCAAGAAGTGTCGCAAGAAGCGTCGATACCCATTTTAAGAGTGTCAATATGACAATCTCAATTGATTTGCTAAAGTGATTTCAGGAATGAAATAACTAAATTTTTTGCTCTTTTGTCGTTAACTAACAAATCAATCAATCAATGTCAATATATACATGGGTATTAAAAAGATTAGTTTGTCTTTGGTTTTACGCCAAATGTCATCTTTTTATTCTCTCCAATTTGGTAAAGTCCAATTTTATATCAACTCTATTTAATTTTTCTATTTATTTTTCTTAAGTCACAATCACAATCATCAATTACCATTATGGTTAAATGATGGCAACTAAGATAATTATATGTGTTGTATTAAATAACATTTGACTAATTGCACCCCATTAGTCAAATGTTATTTGACTAATTGTACGTTATTATCTCACATTTGACTAGTCTTTTGGGAAGTTGTTAAGGTGCGTACGATCAATACACTACTTTCTTATAGTGTTGAATTAATATCTTCTGCCCCTACCATTGAAATCACTGACGCTAGTAGCTAAAGATTATTTTTAAATTTGAGTTATTCTATTGGTGCTTGGTTTTATGCTATCTGTCGTTCAATATATAGAGGATCTTACTGTATATTTACTTTTTGAAGTAAATTCTTATCGCCTTTTAGTATTTGATGATCACTAACTAAAAAAACACCAATGCCATGGTTTTGGTTAAGTTTAATTTGATAAGAGTAGTCTTTCTTTTAGTTTAAATTAGAGTTGTAATTCGTTGATCTTCACTGTTAGCTAATTCGTGTGATGTGCTTACTCGTTTTCAACATGGTTTTGTTTATAGATCGAGTCTCGGTTTCATGTGGGTGAATGTTTATAGAGTTTCATACGGAGCTACATGCTAATAAATGAAAATGAAGGATTGATATGGAAGCAGTCTTTGCTATGAGCGCAGAGACGACCAAATTAGATGTCACTATTAAAACTTATATAACACTGCTATTATCAACCGCAAATGTGGCACTGACGGGAATGTAGCTATTATATGGATGCTAGTACATTACATATTCACGTCTCTCATTTTGATATACAAATGTGTCGGAAATTTTCATTTAAACAACATGGAGGTGTCTTTGTATTTTTGGACAATGGTACTTAGTTAAGTATCGTTACCTTTATGTTCTTAATTATGAAAATGCAAAGCAAACAACTTAATGCATTTTCTTAGTTAAAAATAAATAAATAAATACGAAAGCTATAATGACGAAATGGAGTGTAAAGTTGCAAGAACCTCCACAATGAGCACGTTCATGGAGTTCACGTTGGTAGGGGGATGCCAGAGAACAGTACACACATTTATATTATACACACGTGATGCCTTCATAAAATAGAAAGTTATTATTTAAATAATCTATATAACTACAATATACAGTGAAATTAAGTCACTATAATTTCATCAATTCCATTTATGATTTTAGGCATCTTATCAACTCGATCAAAATTTGAGCGTGAATTTCCTCAAAAGGCAGTGAACCTAGCCTCTCCCCCAACGTACTAAACGATCCAGATATTATAATGCAAACGTTCTTCACCAGACTTTGATACACCAAAAGTCAAAAAAAGATACTCTATCCATCCTTAATATTCAATCACTTTTATTTTACACGTATATTAATGGTTTAAGTTATATATTGTGTATTTTTTTCATTTTACCTTTTAGAGAGAGGGGGAAGAGAGTGAGCCAGGAAAAAGAAAATTGACTCGTTGAGTGTTAAATGTGGAGAGAAAAATAAAATAAAAAGTGTAGAGTGGTGGGCCAAGAAAGAGAAAATGAGTTGGTAGAGAGTTAAATGAAGAGAGAGAAATCGAATAAAAAAAAGTATAAAAAGGTAAATATGTAAAAATACCTACATAATCTTTCTTAATTTGGAAGTGATCAATTTTTTGTGGGACGACACAAAAAGAAAATATGATCAAATTTTAAGGGATGGAGGGAGTAGAAAATTAGCATAATGATGCACCAACACAAGAAATATTTTTAATAGTTTACACAATCAGCATCAATATATTCTTATCATCGTAAGCAGTGGACAGTAGAGTTGTAAATTTCGATCCGGTACTGGGAATACCGGCCAGTGGACAGGAGAGTTGTAAATTTCGATCCGGTACTGGGAATACCGACCGGTACATACCATTTTAGCAACCTACCGGTACGGAAGGCCCAAAGCTTTGTACCAGTCTTGATACTATCCAATACCGGCGGTATCGGCCGGTACTATGCATACCGTACCAAACTCAGGTACCGGGCGAGATATGCCACTTCCTACCACTTGTTCCAAAAAGTTCAGGAACTATGGGTTTGATGCTACCATCGTCGCCGGTGTACCCATTTACATCATGAGAGCCTTGTATCCTTCCCCTCTACATCACCATCTAATCAGATCCGCCCAACTAATCATTTTTTTCACAACAGAGTTATCCCCATAACCCCTTATTCTAGAGCCCAACCATCAAAACCCTTCACAAATTTGTATCTTGATGTGTTCTTCCAGATTTGAAATCCATAACTCACACAACGGAAAAACTAGATGATGTCGATGAACTGATGATGGTGTTAGTGGTGGTGGGGCTGATCTGTTGTGTAGTATGGTGAACTGGTAAAAGGGATAGTACAAAATTGGTGGCTTTGGGTGGTTGGCGTCTAACGCGGCAGATTGGCATGAAAATGAAAATGAAAATAGGAAAGTGAAGATGCAGAGATGACAAGAATAGACGAGGTTGAAGAAGAAAGGAAAGGTCTGGGAGTGGGGACAACTTAAGTTATCAATTTTATTGTTCTTTTGTTTTTGTTACATTACCTTGTTCTTTTTCTTCTTTTTAATTTTTACAAGTTTAGCTTAATACATTTTGATGTTTCGAGTGAAAATGCTTTTTTTTTTTTACATAGGTTTTTAATGAAAACTAATGATAATATTTTTCTTTTATGTTTAACGAGAGGAAAAAGGTATTTGATGTACTAGTTTTGACTCGAACTTTACTAATCTTATTTGTAACTTATATTAAAGTTGTCGAGTAATATAAGACGGTACCGAAACGATACCGGTACCGATATGTACCATTTTATGAAAACACAGGTATGTTTTTCGGTACGGTATTTGTAACTATGAGTGGACTAATTTATTCAAGAAGATTATATGCCCGAGTGACGTCCATTATTATGCTTTATCATGATTTATCTTAACTTAAACCGTAATCGACTGCTCCAAAATACATAATTGATGAGAAAATCAAGTTGCTCCCGGCCGCCCGAAATTTTCACGAGTCCATATTAGCTAGTATTCATGAAGTTGATAAATGGGCAAGAAAGTGTGTGACGACATAAAAGTGATTCTGAGTGAAGATGTTAAACTGATGAACTCTTTCTCAATAATACACATAAAATGTCCCCCAGCCCATCCCACCACGCACACACCCCTCCCTCTGAGGCACAGAAAAGGCATTTGGAGATGTTTTCTCAGAAATGCTAGCGTGCATGATGGCAATTGGAAAGATGACCAGAATTTTCCTTACAGAAGCTTTGGTAGAGACGACAGTACCTATTTCCCATGGATGTATGCAAGTTGACAATGGTTTCTTCCTATTCTTCAGTGAAGTTCCCTCTCTTCAAGTCTGGTTTCAAGTAGTTAATCCATCTGAGTCTGCAACTCTTCCAACATCTTAACAGACCTTCAAATAACACCACAGCTTACAACATCAAACACTAAGAAAACAACCGAATAAGTTACTTCCAAATAAGGTGGCTAGAATGTGACTTAATGCCCCATGTAACATGACTGAATACACCCCCAAGCATATGTACCCGCTTTCTTGGTTAAAGACCTCCATGACCCTTCACCATTGGCCTGAACGTACTTCATCAGTTCTCATCTTCTTCAGCTGTCCACCTTCCTCGTTTGAGCCCTACTTTCTCACAACAAGGGGCTCTACCCATAAGTGCAAAGTGCTACTAAAGAGTGAAGAGGGAGAGCGATAAATAAGAACAGAAAGCCTTCGAGTTGCGTGGACTACTATGTTTCGTGGAATATATCCTCGTCCCACAAGTATAGATCGATAAGAATCAATATAATTATGTGTAGATATAGTAGTGGAATGTGACGTGGACCGATGAAGCTACATGCCTTCATTGTAGGGATGGTAATGGGCCGGGTCGGATGTGGATCTTATAAAATCCGCACCCACGCCGGTAGCCCTAAAACCCCGCCCCGCCACCGGGTCACTTATATTCAAAACCATAACCGATCTTAACAAAGATTGAAAAACCCCGTCCCCGCCCTTCCCCTGTAGCACTCAAAACTCTGTTTGGATTGACATTTCAGGCAAGTAATCAATCTTCAATCATAGTTCACTGAGCCACTACAATTCATTCTCATGATTCATCACTTCACAAAACACTGAATAATATAAAATTCAATCACAAAACCAAAAAAAAAAAAATTACCGAAAGGCAACACTTCAACCACAAAACAAAAACAAGTTACAAGGAAGAATCAGGGAAAGGTAATGGTTGGGTTGCACAAAACACACTGACCAAAGTGAAAACTTGAAAACGAGAACGGAAGCAGAATGCAATGGTTACGCAGAACTGTACATTGAAGTCTTCAATATAACATTCAATTTAACACTCCTCACTTAGTTGGCAATCCATGGGCATGTCCAAGCACCACCCTTACAATGTCTAGAAAGAGATCAGGCAAACTTAGAATACATTGGCCGAAAAACTTGCTTTCTAAAGTGACACGGTGACAGATCACGAAGAATCGGAGTGAAATCGAGAAGCCAGTCGCCGACGGCGGAGGCGGACGCTGTCTGTGCGGGGAAAAGGTGTACAGTGGTCGCTGAGGTGGGGGTGGAAGCTGACGGTGAGGGGCAGCGATGGACTATGTCGCCGAGGTGGAGATGGACGCTGACGGTACGGAGGAGAGCTAGATGGTGGTCGCCGAGGTGGAGGTGGATGTCGGCTGTGTGCTAAGGAGAGGGAGGAAAGGGGATCTAAGCAGGCAGCAGCGATATGAAGAGAAGAATGATGATTTTAGGGTTGGGAGGGACTATCTATATCTATACTTCTATACTACCTATAAAAGTACCAATCTTGTAAATCTTTTTATTCCATTTTTGTCCTTCGTTAATCACTCTAATAACAATCTTATCCTTTAATAATTACTACTCCATTATTACTCTACCCTTTCATAAATACTACTCCATTATTACCCTACCCTTTCATAAATACTATTATTAATTACTAATTGTGTAATCATTTTGGGTGTTACCCTCCGTTAGTTATTTCAATAACAACTTTACCTTCCCTGATTAGTTTTTTTTTGTACTGTGTTTAAGAAACATTATGTTATAAATTTAATCTAAATCAATATTTACATATTGGGAAACAAAATATGTAGTTGTTAAAAATATATTTATATATATGTATGCGTGTGTGGGTGTATGCACGCGCGCACTACCTCTAAAAGTATAAATTTTTAAATTTTTTTTTGATGATTATGTCTTCCGTTAATTACATTCTTACCCTTTTTTTATTACTCCTTTTTAAATTTTAATGAAATTAAAATAATATTGAGTAATGAATCTATTTTATACATTGATTGAAAAATGAAAAGTGTGATGAGAAAAAAAATATAACAAAAAAGTTCCTTTATTAAATTCTTTTAATTTAGTTAAAATAAAATAAATATTAGATATTGACCTGATTAATGAGAATTGTAATTTTCTTTCCTCATTTTAGGTTAGTAAACAATTAACCAATTGAAAAACTGAAAAACGAAAACAACATAAAGAAACTAAAATTTGTGAAAAATCAATTAAGAAACAGAAAATTGTTAGGAAAACAAAAAAAAGGGTTAAATAAAAAAAAAAGGCTCGAATATGGTGCAAATTTGAATTGAAAATATGCTCAGTTATTGTAGTTGAAGACCGAGTGTTTTGTGTTTTTTATTGATGAAACATAAAAGACTTGGTCTTGAAAATTACAAATCTTAACCATTAACCAATTTAATAATTTACAAAAATAAAGACATAGATTCATTCTTTTAAGTTCTCTATTTGCTTTTATTTTCAACAGTACCATCAAATATTTCTTCAATCCAAAGCTTACAAAGAATATTTTCAAACATTGAATTGATTACAATTGCGATCATCAAATAACATTTCTTCTAAAAAATTCACAAAAAGTTGAGAACATAATTGAATTATATTATTTTTTATCCCAAGTAAGATAATAATATCACCTCAAATATTTCTCTCGACTATATTCTCGTGCATCGCACGTGCTCTATACTAGTATATATAAATGGATGGACGTCAGAGATTAGATGGTGCATGACGGGCCGAGTGCGGGTCACGGGGCGGGTTAGGTAGAATACCGCACCCGACCCTAACCCGCTGCGGATTTTTAAAAAAATACCATACCAGTCCCATAATCCGGTCAAAGTCAAAATAACCCGCTCCTAACGGGGCGGGGCGGGGCGGAGATCTGCCGGGTGCGGATCTAATTGCCATCCTTACTTCATTGGGATTGGATTTTGGACTAGTTGTAGATGTCTAGTTTTAAGGACAGTGTGTTCACAATTCACTTTTACCTCTGGATTTTTCATTTCTTGTTTAGTAAAATTTTCAACAATATTTGTCGCCAATTACAACACTTATATGGTAGTGTGCTACCAAAAGTGCCACTGGTTTTCTTAATTTAATACTCCTTCCATCTTTTAATAATTGATCATCTTTCCTTTTTTGGTCGTCCTACAAAAATTGATCATTTCCAAATTAAGAAAGATTCTGTAGGTATGTTTACATATTTACCCTTTTATACTTTTTTATTCTATTTCTCATCCACATTTAACTCTCTACCAACTCATTTTCTCTCTCATGCCCCATCACTTTACACTTTTTTATTCTATTTCTCTCTCTACATTTAACATTCTACCAACCAATTTTTTCTTTCATAACCCACTCTCTTTTCCTCCCTCTCTCTAAAGGGTAAAATAAAAAAAATACACAATACATAACTAAAATCCTTAATATAGGTGCAAAATAAAAGTGATCGATATTTTAGGGACCGAGGGAGTATGTGATTGAGCTATTATGCTGAAACCCGAGTTGGACAAAAGTTTTTCGCCTCACTATGCCCTATTTGGGATAAATTGTCAGACTAGGGTCATTTACTCTATGTATTTTGGTGTTAGAAAATGTCTCTGTCATTTTTTGTTTGGGTGTCGCATCAAATATTTTGCAATAAGAATAAAATGTTGTACTAACGAGAAAATATTCAGTGATTGTCTAATATTACGTCATTAGCTTAAATGGTACTCCGTATTAGACTGCTACTAAAAATTTACCATCTAAGCAAAATGATATGTACAGCGGTAAATATGCAGCTAGATATTAATGTTAACCATAGTTAACGATAGAAAAAATAAAAAAAAACAAACACAAAATATATAACCCACAACTACAACCCTAATGTCCCGCTCTCTCTCTCTCTCTCCACAGGCGCACACATGTTTTTTTAAGTTGCTTGATCACCACATTGACGCAAGATTGCTTAATCTGAAAAATCTGCTCTAACAAGACGAATACAGTACTTGATCGGAGTTTCTTACTTGTTCCAAATCGCTGGCATCGGTTTCGAGTTTCCACATTCATCGATGACCATACCCTCGCTTGACAAGCACATCAACGGATTGGTGTTCCAGGAGAAGTGGCATTCACGGCCAGATCCGATGTACTCCATGATGGAATTTTCATCAGTCTTCAAGCACACACACAACACCGCTAGAGATAATTGTCATTCCAGAAGTAGCACTCAGGGGCGGTTCAATTCGCAAGTTTTGAGATTGTTTAAGATTCTTCCAATTTTTTATATTTTTTTTTGTAGGAATCGCATGTATATTAACAATCCATCCATTAAACAAAAAAAATTTGGTTGGAAAGTTTTGTGTAAATTCTATGTACTCTCACCGGTTATTGTTTACGTATAATTCTATGTGAGTTTTATTCTTTCTATCTATATATGTCCTTGATTCCTGAAAGTGTGCTGTCTTATTGGGCGTTAGGAGTTCCCATTCCTTCCCATTTCTTAAGGCCTTTTGTTTTGTTAATGTTAATAAGTTCAATCGAATTTATCTCGTCCCCAGTAGCTTGGGTCACTCCAGGTGCTCGATCTTATGTCTTGCAGTATTTCTGGTGCTATACCTTCTAGTCTTGGAAATTTAACTAATTTCACTGCTCTGTATTTGTCTCACAATGGTCTTACGGGTACGATTCCTTCTAGTTTGGGTGCCTTTAAGGAAATAAAATGGACAGAGATCGCGGATTGTTAGGAATTTCTTGAGAACTGTTTTAGCATCAATTTGGGCAAGCACAGCTTCTATCTCTCCCGGTTCCGACAGCATGCCATCCTCTCAGAATTGATCACAACAGGTCTATAAACAAACAGGCCACCAATTCCTGCCTTGCTTGAGGCTATACATGAAGGGGAGATGGATTTGGATTAAGAGTTGCGGGCAAAGTTTTCTTCATCAATATGCGAAAGCTATCGTGACTTGCGTAGTTGAGTAATGAAAGAGAAGTCAGAGGAGAAAAAATGAAAGGGAAAATTGCGTAAAATACCCCTGTGGTTTGGGGTTGTTGCAAAAAGACCCCTCCCGTTACAAAAATTGCAATAAGACACCTAAGGTTTAAAAAGTGTTACATCCGTCAATAAATCCGTCTATTTTAACCGCATTTGTGGTAAACGCGCCTGAGTGGCAAGTGTCACTGCTAAATAATTTTTTAAATGTCGTTTTTGCCCCTGGATACCTCCTTGGACCAATATAACCGTTGCAATCAAGAACCCTATGCAGGAAAGGATGCTCACAGAAAAATTGGTGCCAAAGAATTGTTCGGCTTGATTTTTAAGCTCAAATTGAAAAATTACGGAAATTGAAAGTATGAGACCCTATTTTGTGTTCAAAGTAATTGTTTTCTTTTAATGTTCTGCTAGTTTTGTTTTTGCACACCAAGTGTTTGATGAAATGACACAATGGCTAGGTAATGTCTTCTTCAAGCTCATCTGTTCAACGTGGGCATATGGTTGACATAAGATATTCATGGAAGCTTTGTGCTTGTGGTAAGAGAGCTAAGATAAAAGTTGTTGAAGATGAGAAGAAAGCAAGCTTTGGGAAGCTTTTTTATGTATGTGACAAAGGAGAATGCAACTTCTGGGCTTGGTGTCAACCCTATAATGCAAGCCAAGATGATAAGAGAGGAAGCATTGGGGGAAACTCTATGGGTTTAGGTGCTCAAATTTGTGGCTGTAGGTGTAATGAATTGGCTACCAAACTTGAAGGAATTGAAGCCATTGTGAAGTTTATGAAGTTGTTTATTATTGGGGGATTTATGTGTACCTTTCTTATGTTGTTTAAATGAATATTTACAATGATCAATTACTTGAGGCATTGTTATGAAGATTTAATGTTTATGCATAATGGTTATGCTTGTATAATGTTTAGGCTGCAAAAGTATACAACATTTTGAACTGTACTCACAACACTAATCAAATTTCCAAAGTTAACTGTAATCCAAAATGCTATCCACAATATTCCAAAGCATAGTTTACATGTTAATTTCCAACTGCTATACACAATGGACAATGGGCAATGCTACATTCTGCCCCAAGGTTTTTGCTACAAAATGGACAATGCTGCTGTTTTACAAAATGGTCCTATATATACCACATTCTGCCCCTATCAAAATAGTCCAAAAACACTATCATCACTCCTGCACTCACTTCTGCCCCTTGTCTCTTGCAGCCTGTTCTTTACTCATGTTCTTAGCAGCTTTGGCTGTTGATGTAGTGCCCTTGGCTGCTTTTGATCCCCTTCCCAAAGCAGCAGCTGACATGGACCTTCCTCTGGTTGTGTCAGCCATGACAACTCCTCCAGTGCTACCTTGGGGCCTTAGATTGGCTGAAGCTGTTGGGGGCCTCTGACTTGTAGCTCCAGGTGGAACCCATGCAGCTCTTGTCAATGGAAACAAAATAGAAAGACATATATATTCTCAGAAACCATTTTTCAAACACCAAATCATAATCAATCTTTGCAGGAGTTGATCGGGACCTGTGAACCAGTTGTTTGTGGTCTTGGTGGATGAGTTGGCTGTGAAACAGCTGGCCTTGGTAAAGCAGTGGGCTGTGAAATAGGCTGTGGTCTAGGTGGAGGAGTGGGCTGTGAAATACGTTGTGGCCTAGGTGGAGGAGTGGGCTGTGAAATATGTTGTAGCCTAGGTGGATGAGTTGGCTGTGAGACACCATGTGGCCTTGATGGGGGAGTGGGCTGTGGGGGAGTGGGCTGTAGAGGAGTTAGCTGTGGAGGAGTGGGCTGTGTAGGAGTTGGCTGTAGAGGAGTGGGCTGTGGAAGAGTTGGCTGTGGAGGAGTGGGCTGTGGAGGAGTTGGTTGTGGCTGTGGAGAAGTTGGCTGTGCTACTGATGGATTGGGAAGTCTTCTGCCCTAAAGAGTTAACATTAAAAAAAAACCATATGAATACATGATCCAAATTATTAAGAAACTTGATCCAAATTAAACTTGAGGTGGCTTTTTGAAACATTAACAAAATATCATATGGCTTGTTGAGACATAAGTAAAACTTCAGGTGCCTCTTTGCAACATAATACATTATCAAGGTGTTGATTTGCAATAATGTTTTAACAGTGGGTGCCTTTTTACAACAGAGCAAAACACAAGGAGCAGACTTTGCAATAATGTTTTAAAAGTGGGTGCCTTTCTAATGCAGACTCTCAGTCCCCTAAACATAACAGCACAACAAAAAAACACAGGCTTTGCATTACCAAATTGCACATGTGATTAAGAAATTACCCTTTTCCTTTTGGCTGGAGTGACAGTACTGTCCACTGTCTTTTCTTTTCCTTTGCTTGTGTTGGACTGTAAGAAAAAGAAAACATGGCCCACATTAAGCAAATCACAAGAGTTTTATTTGGCCCAGAGCATGTTAAAAGAGTAAGATAACAAAAATTTGACTGGGCCACACCTGATGAGGTTCTCTTATAAGTCTGGACTGTGGATGGACTGGTCCTTTGCATGACCTTTTGTTGTGACCCCTCTCCAAGCATCTTGCACATGTGACATACTTCTGGCTCCTGCCCACTGTAGCAGGATCTCTGGGCTCATCATCACCTCTTCTCCTAAGCTTTTTGGGCCTGCCTGGTGGTCTTCTGTAGCTAGGTGGAACCAAATCATCCAAACCACTAACCACCCATGCATCCTCACTTGGAACAGGATGTATCATACTGCCATAAGCTCCCAAATAAACATCCTTGCTATAGTAATTGTCTACATATGCTTCAGGCCTCTCTCTGTTCACAAATATGGCAGCCACAGCATGACAGCACGGTATCCCAGTGAGATCTCACATCCTACAATTACAAGTCCTTGCAGCCAAGTTCACAATCCTAGTTTTATTAAAATGCTCCTCCTCAAACTCCAGCTGACCAGACCAACTTGCAAAACAGTTCCTAGCTTCTGCCACATTACACTCCAACTTTCTAACAATATTAGGACATATTACACCCTCATATTTCTCCATCCCTTTCTTCTTTATCTGCAATCTGTTCATCAAATTTTTTCTTATCCATTCAAGCATGCTAACAATTGGCAAGTCCCTTGCTTCCATAATGTATGCATTAAATGACTCACTTAGATTATTCACAAGTGAATCACACTTGGCATGGGTACTGAAGTGGGATCTTGACCATTGACTGGGATGTAATGGTTCTAAATAATTCATAATTTCTCCATCTTTATCTAAATTCCTTAGCTTCCCAATCCAATAATTGAAATCATTAACTGTTCCTGCCCTAGCAGCATTCCACAGATAGTCCTTCACCTCTTTACCACCCCATTTCTTTTTAAAATTTGCATACAAGTGCCTCATACAAAATCTGTGCTCTGTGGTAGGTAAGAGATCCTTAAGTGACTCCACCAAACCTTTCTGTCTGTCAGAAATAAATACCAAGCTCTCACTACCCCCAAGATCATTAATCAGTTCTGTCAAAAACCAAGACCAACTATCCCTGGTTTCTGCCTCAACAACAGCTACAGCAACTGGGAACATGTTGTCATTCCCATCCCTAGCCACAGCAGACAACAATTGCCCACCATAAAGGCCCTTTAGATGACAACCATCCAGTCAAATAAAGGGCCTGCAGCCTGCCAAAAATCCAATTTTGTATGCCTCAAATCTAACATACACCCTTTTGAAAACAGGTGCCAGATCTGGACATGGCCTAATTGTCTCAACTTTGAAACATGTGCCAGCGTTGTGCTTCTGCAATGTTGCCCCATAATCCCACAGTCTTGCAAATTGTGCCTTACTGTCCCCTTCTAGTTGTTCTCTAGCTAACCTTTTTGCCCTATATATCTTATGCTTGCTTGCATTAGCAAACATGTCTCTATAAATTTCTTTCTTCATAGCCCCTACCTTCCAGTTCGGGTCATCTCTTAACTTATCTTTATACCTCTGTGCAAGATACTTAACACTAATCAAATGGTTATTGTAGTCCCTCCCACAACTGTGATCTGGTCTAAAGGTCTTGATTTGCCATGTAGTGGTTCCCTGCATGGGAGAAGCATGAACCCTAAAGTCACAGTTCTCATATTTGCAAACCCAGGTAATCCTTTTGCTATCATTGTGCTGGTAGTCAAAGTCATACCCCTGTCTAATGCTCCAATCCTTAACAGCAGCTTTAAGCACCTCCCTATTTGGAAACATCAAGCCAACCTTCAATGTTGGCCCATCCCTATGGTTCAAGTCATCAGCACAAAAATCTGGCCACCTATTTCCATCTTGATCTTCATCTGAGTCATGAACACTCCTCAGATCATCCTCTTCCTCACCCTCAGAATACCAGTCTTCAGGGGGATCATTGCTATGATCCCTCTGCTTAGGGTTAGTGGTAAATATGTCATCATCTCCTGGCCCCTCTAAATCTTCACCCAACTCAAGAATTGTAGGGTCATCAAACTTTGCACCACCACCATCATCAGCATCACCACCATCATCAGTCCCTTCACCCTTAGTAGTTCGTTCACCCTCAGTATTCACACCACCCTCAGCATTCACACCACCATCAGTTGTTTGTTCACCAACACCAGTGTCCAACACACTCTCAGTGACACCAGCCTCAGCATTCACACCACCATCAGTTGTTTGTTCACCAACACCAGTGTCCAACACACTCTCAGTGACACCAACCTCAGTATTCACACCACCATCAGCATTTTGTTCACCAACCCCAGTGTTTAACACACCCTCAGTCACACCACCAACATTTTATTCACCAACCCCATTGTTCAACACATTCTCAGTCACACCACTTTGAGTACCTTGACCAGCCTCAGTAGCTACACCCTGAGTACCTTCACCTTGAGTACCTTGACCAAGATCAGCAGCTTCACCCTGAGTACATTGTCCTTGAATACTTTGGCTTAACATGAGTAACTTCAACACCCTGAGTACCTTGCCCAGCATCAACAACATCCCCATCCCCTATTTCCACATCACCATCACCTACTGGTGTAAACCCATCTCCTATTGCAAGGTGGGGAGGATTATTATCTACAACTGCTATGGGATCCATGCCCCTTATAACATATATGACTACATTGTGACCATGATAATGGTACAATGCATCATTTAAACCCCTATCATCAAGTATTAACATCAACCCATTGTTAAATGTCTTTCCAGGTATCCTATAAGTCATGGTGCTAGTAGCAGGTAATCCTAAACTCAAGCACATATCTAGAAGCTCCCAGTATGAAAGGTAGTCAGGGTCACATTCAAACTGTTCTACTTTGTCTCCGGTCCAAGACCTATTGGGTGGATCTGTAAAAACCCCCCCATGATGAATTTTAATGGTGATTTTGCCTGATATTCTGCCAATTGAAAAACAAAGGAATAATTTAATAGAGTACTTGTCTAACCTAAAGCAACCTTTTTAACACGTGGAATCATTAAGAAATAATAGGGTTCAATATGATAGGGTAAGGTTCAATATGGTGGGGGACAGAGGGACTACAAGCAATCAACAACACAACAAACTGAATAACTTACTAAATACAGAATAGGACAATCGGTTGCATGCATGTGAATTGACAGAAATATATAATACACAAAATCCCTAGGCAAGGCCGAAACCTTAGATTACATAGAAACCCTAGAAATTTAAAAAATCGTAAATTAACACAGAAACCCTAGATTGCATAGAAACGTTTCCCATATCACGAATTAAATATACTTTCGTTTGTCAAAATCACGAGTTCAACATAAAAGCATTTCTCAAAATAATAAAATTACCTGGAATCGCACTTAGTTTCGTGTTCGACTTCGTCTTTGATTTCCACCAGTTCCAAATACTTCAGTTTATGACACCAATGTTCGATTTCGTTCCTGATTTGTGTCTTCCTTGTAGATTATTTCACATTCTTTCAATTCGGTTTATGGGATCTTGTTAGAAAGTGATGGGTTGAGGAGAGAGATGGTGAGAATTCGAGTCAAATGTCTTGAGTATAGTGTTTGACAAACGAGACCAATGTGGTTATATACAGGGGTAGTTTAGGAAATTCCTTAATTCCGTAACGGGAGTTGACGGATGTAACACTTTTTAAATCTTAGGTATCTTATTGCAATTTTTGTAACAGGAGGGGTCTTTTTGCAACAACCCCAAACCACAGTGGTATTTTACGCAATTTTCCCAAAATGAAAATGAAAAGAGAGGTTTGGAAGGAGAAAAATGAGAATGACGAGGATGGAGAATCAGATATATCCATCATAAGTTTTCTGGTGGAATTTGGTCCATTTAATAACCAAAATTCGAATGAAGATGTTACCAATCTATGCATCAATGGCTTTATTGAAAATTCCCTCCAGCCTTTGTGTGTGCGTTTGTGTGGGTGGTTGGGTGGTGGGGGGTGGGTAGGTTGAGACTTAAACCTGCAACTAGGCATAGTAAGAAAGATCAACACCCGTTCAGCTATCAGCAATGCCAGTGTTCCATAGCCAAAGCAACCCAATCATCGTCAAAGCCCAAATTCATTGGTGAAGAACGTAAATACGAGTCTTCAATTCCAGAATGCGCGCTCCAATCAACACACTCCCCCTCATCAATATTATTGGTCATGTTATCATTGCTTCCGATGACCCCTTCTTCTGTCTCTTCATTAATGGTGAAGGTTTCGCTTAGATCTAAAACCCCACTATCCAACATATCATTGAGGTGCATTAATAGTTCATCAAACTCTTCATAATCAGAAGGTCCCAATGCCCCAGCTACTCTCTCTTGTGAAGTTACTTGAGCATCAGGCATTGTAATAAGTTCACTGTCACTGCAAGAACCTTGTACTATCTCCATTCTCTCTCTTCCTTCAGTCATTTCCAGAATTGGAAAGGGCAGGTCAGCGTTTGCGACATCTCCGGACTCGGGCAACCCATGTTGGGTATCACTTTCAAGCCTTTCCCTAGAATTGGGAACATTCGGTTGTGTGCTCTTGTTGTACTTTTTGCCGACTGAACGGCTCACCAGCCCTCTTCGCTTGGTTGCACCTATGATCTTGACGACGGTGTCTGTGGAGGTTGAGTTTAGTTCTTTGCGCGGCCTCCTGATTAAGGTGTAAATTTTCCTACGCAAATGAGAGTTCCAGTAGTTCTTTATCTCGTTGTCTGTTCTTCCTGGTAAATGGCTAGCTATCACAGACCACCTGCAGTAAAACCAAACATGGTTAACCTTTGATATTGCTAGTATTTTAAAGGGAAACAAAACTTCAAAGTGAATGAGGTGATGGTGAGTCTAATCTTATATCAGACATGCTCACAGAACATAACGTTATCCTTAAGCGAAGATCTAGTATGCAGGCAGAGTGGTGATAATACTGTCATTTGACATCAAAGACAGATTGCTTAATTAGCTCTCAAGGGTATGCTATACTCTTCCAATAAACGAATGAATTAGCGTTTCAACCACTGTTCTTAAATGCTTGGTACAAGTTGTATCAAACTTTTGGGATTGCTTCTGTCACCCCAACTTTGTAGGAACAGGAAATTAAACATGTCCAAAACTTTTTTTTTAGTAAAGATTTTGATGCTTCACTGGGCGGTGGTTAAGCGTGGAGAGTTACTTTAATACTCGACACAAATGAATCGCTACCATTTCTCTATCTTGCTAGATTTTTACCTCTGTACGTGACTTGCTCACAAAGCCAGAGTATATTGAAACAGTACCTATTTCCCATGGATGTATGCAAGTCGACGATAGTCTCTTCTTCTTCAACAGTGAAGTTCCCTCTCTTCAAGTCTGCTTTCAGGTAGTTAATCCATCTGAGTCTGCAACTCTTCCCACACCTTAACAGACCTTCAAAGACCGCAGCTCAGAACATTAACTACGACCCAGACCACTAAATGAACTACTTGCAGTATTAGAGGTAGCTTGTCAATTAAATTGCCCTTTTGTTTATGGTTATAATACAGCCTTAGAAAGGAGAATTTGGAACTCTAAGGAGCTTTAAATTGTGGCCATGAATGGTAGTTTGTTGTTACCAAGTACCTGCACTGTTGGGTAAAGATCTCCACGACCCTTCACCATTGGCTTGAATGTACTTCATCAATTTTTCATCCTCTTCAGCTGTCCATCTTCCTCTGTTCAGGCCTACTTTTTCGCAACAAGGCCTTCTCCCCATTTGTGTGAAGTGCTACTAAGAGGGAGAGCCGGTAAAATAAGAAGGAAAAGCCTTTCAGTTGCCGGACTTTTGCGTTTTATGGTGTAGCCTAATATCGTGAGCATGAGTCGTCCATTCGATAAATATATATACTAGAGGGAGGTAAACAGAGATTAAGGTAGGGCCTATAATGCAGAAATTAAACTGGATGTCCTAGGAATTCGAGCCAAATTGATAGTACTCAGTTTGGAAAGTAGAAGTAACCCCAATTTGGCCTTAACTTTCACAACTTTTATAGCTAAAGCCCCGACGTAATTGGTATACGCTGTTTATGCGAGACTTCTGCAAGAGTTTATCCTGTATGCATGTGCTTGAAGAACGAGGTAGTTCGAGGGATTTTGGAAGAGTTTGGGGGGGGGGGGGGCAATGAGATCAAAAGGCAGGACATTTGATTCTAAAGACTCGATTACATTGCAATAATATCTGGTTACTTCGTTAGTGCGCTCGTTCTGCTACCCACAACTGATTCTTATCTTATTATCTTAACTAGCCCAATAACTCGAGTCAAGTTCGGGTCGGTTTATAAAATACAGTATATCGTAAGATTTTAAAGAGTGTATTAATATGCATCAGATATCGTGAGCCAAAAAAGACATTAACATTAAAAAAAAATCTTATTTGACTATAAAGAATAGATAGCGACACAGTGAAACCGCTAGATACTTGTCTTCTTTAAGCTTTTACTTTAAGTTGTAAAGTAATATTTTAAATAAATATTGACTTAGCACTTTGAGTAAGTAAAATAGTCATGTTGGTGTCATATAGAGTTAAATGCTGAATACGATTGTAGTTGAAATTAAAAAGTTGTGACGCTATGACGCATCCCTTTTGACTTTTAGATGTTATGTATGAGTATAATTCTTTAATTTTAGAGATTTTTGAGGTGTTACATAATTTTCGGAGGTTATTATAATGATTAAGTTGAAATATAAATGGAAAAAAGTTACATTTTAGATTTAACAGGACTTATATATACACCTTATTAAGTTTGTATTGTTTGCAAAAGTAAATTTGATAGAACAACCGCATAATATCCAATTTTTCATATACATGCGCTCGAACGCTCGTTTGTGTTTCTTTAATTCTTGTAAGATGCTAGTAATGAGAAAATTAAATTGATAAAGATTGATGTGTCCTTGTTTTAGAGTGTTAGAATTATTTTCTACATCTTCAATGACTTACCGCCAAGTCATAGTTTTTATATTTACTAAGTGCACTCATAGTTGTTTTTTTTCTTCATGAAAATTTAATTAAGTAAAAATTGAAAAGCTTTCTCATTGATCGTAAGGCCATATGTATTAATCATTTGTTTTGTAGAATTATATAGATATGTTTTACATTTTAAAGGTTTTAAATGTTCTTAAATATAGTAATTAAGAATTATTTGATTTAATTGTACTTTTTTTAATACATACGTGATTTCTTTTCAAAATCTCATATATGCAATGTAACCACTTTGTTTTCTTGTTCAGTGTTATCAAAGTAAAAATTGTCCTATATTTGAATAATTGATCTTGTATACTACATAGATAATTTTTTTAATGATTATGTTATGTTTAAATATATATATGTATATGTATATACACACACACACATTTATTACATTATAATAAACTTAAATTAACTGTAACATAATTTTTTTTCTTAATCTCATATGTTATTTTTGCTTTTTAGATACATGCTATTTTATCATCACATAGTTAGTTTTAAGGACACATAGTCTAAATAAAATCTTAATAAATTAGTACATATATTATTCTAGAATTTGTTCTCAAATTATATACTCTAATATAGCCCTCACATAGTTCCTGCAAAATTAAATAAACTTAAAAGTACGGATTACATCAAAAATAATATTTACATACCTTTAGATACGCTAACATGTTTAGTATATAATCTCAAATCATTTTCAACTATCAGATTTATGAATAAGATTTATCATTATTATAATTTTAAATAATAATAATTGTACAGTCATATATTGGTCGTGTGGTCCCATCTAAAAGAATATGGTCAATTTTTTTAATTTTATCAAAAGGTTATAAAAGCTATATATTATATTGATAAATCTTTACATCGATACGGTAAGATTATATTAAAATAAAATAATTATGAATCAATTATTACATTATTTTTATTGCTTCAATCTCAATTGTAACATCATTTTTTTCTTATAAATCTAATATGTTATTTTTTTTTTAGATATATGAATTTTCATATTCATATTAGTAAGGGTTTTTAAAGATAGAATAGTTAAAATTAAATCCTTATAAGTTAGTTCATTAATTAGCTAGAGTTTCGGAATGTTTAGAATTAGTTGTTCAATTATAAGGCTTACTGATATGGAAATTCACTTATCAAGAAGTAAGATCCCCATCCAAGATAATCTTATTGTCATTTTTTAGATATATATGTATTAGAGAGTGATTTTAAGGATATAATAGTCATAACATTTTTTTTGTATCTTAAAGGTTTTAAATGTTCTTAGATAGAGTAATTAAGAATTATTTGATTTGATTGAATCTTTTTTTTTTCTAATACATATGCAATTTCTTTTGAAAATCTCATATATGCTTATATAGTCATTTTGTTGGTCATCCGGTCTTATCAAAAGAAAAATTATCCTATAATTTGATTATTGATTTTATATATTATATAGATAATTTTTATAATGACTAAGTTATGTGAAATACACATACTTTTATTATTACAATAAACTTAAATTAACTATAACATAATTTTTCTTCTTTAAAATATCCTTAAGTTATATTTTTTTTAGATACGTGGTTTTTTGTCTTTGTATGAGAGAATATTTTTATTGAACACGATAATCAAAATCAAATCCTAAAAAATTAGTACACTTAGAGTTTTAGATATAGTTTTCACATTATATAATATAGCCCTTATATAGTTCCTGCAAAATTAAATAAACTTAAAATAGGGATCACTTTCAAAATAATATTTGCATTCCTTTAGATACATTGACATGTTTAGTATATAGCTTTAAGTCATTTTCAACTATCAGATTTATGAATAAGCTTTTTCATTATTATAATTTTAAGTAGTAATAATTGTACAGTCAATTTTTTTTTTGTGTGTGGTTCCACCCAAAAAATAACGTCAGTCTTTTTATTTTACCAAAAGGATTCTAAAAACTGTTATACTAACAAATCATTACAATAAACAAATATTAGAATTGAACTAAATAAGAATCAATTTCATTATTTTTATTGATTCAATATCAACTGTAGCATCATTTTTTTCTCTCTAAATCTAATATGTTATTTTTATTTTTAAGATATATGAATTTTGACATTGATATTAGAGAGTGATTTTAAGGATACAATTGTCAAAATCAAGTCATTAGTTAATCAATCAGTTAAAGTTTTAGAACTATATATATATATATATATATATATATATATATATATATATATATATATATATGGGAGCTGATCCATTGATAGCGCTAGCAAAATAGGAGAAGTTGCTAGCGCGATCTGGCCGTCCACGCGCGATCTGTGGACTGCCCAAATCTTTTTTTTACGTTTTTTTTAATCTGTCTGCTACATTATGTAGCCGACGATTTTTTGACAAAAATACCCTCAAGTTTAAAAACAACCCGTCCGCTACATTATGTAGCGGACGGCTGTCATTTTTTTCTCTTTCTCTCATTAATGCTCTGACTTTTTCTTGCTCTCTCTCTCTCTCCCCTTTTCTCATCCGCTACATTATGTTGCAGACAAGTTTTCTATCTCTCTCTCTCTCTCTCTCTCTCTCTCTCTCTCTCTTTCTCTTGGCATCAACTCATTCGGGTAGTTCTGAAAATTCATTCCAGAACTCGTAGGAAAGAAAGATTTCATTGTATCTTCAATACTTTCTTCATCAAAACTACCACTTGGGTTTTCACCCATTTGCTTAGGTAGCTGAAATTCATACCCAAAAGCAGAGGGCCTGAATTGCAGAGGTTAAGCATCTCCAAAAAGCAGAGAGCCTGAATTGCGACAATCTGTTTCAAAGCTTTTCTTTTGATGGTTATCATATGAAAGGAGAAAGAGGGGAGAGGAGGATGAAAGAGAAGAAAAAAGTGGTGAGAGAAAGAGATAAGTCAGATTGAAGAGAAAGGACATAGAAAGAGGGGAAAAACAAGTCAGAGCATTAATGAGTGAGGGAGAGAGAGAGAGAAATGTTAGAAAACTAGTCCGCTACATTATGTAGCGGATGAGGGAAAGTGAAGAGAGAGAGAGAAAAAAGTCAGAGCATTAATGAGAGAAAGGGGAGAGAGAGAGAAAAAAAAGTCAGAGCATTAATGAGAGAAAGGAGAGAGAGAGAGAAAATGACAGAAAAGTCCGTCCGCTACATAATGTAGCCGACGGGCTGTTTTTAAACTTGAGGGTATTTTTGTCAAAAAATCGTCCGCTACATAATGTAGCGGACAGACTAAAAAAAAGCATAAAAGATCTGAGCCGTCCACAGATCGCGCGTGGACGACCAGATCGCGCTAGCAACTTCTCCTATTTTGCTAGCGCTATCAATGAATCAGCTCCCATATATATATATATATATATATATATATATATATATATATATATATATATATATATATATATATATATATATATATAGACTTAGTAATATGAAAATTAACTTATCAAGAAATAATAATCATATCTAAGATAATATTTTAAACCTTTCATGACACTTATAATAGTTGTAATTCTATTTCATATTGGAAACATAATGCGATGACGTGTAAAACTAAGAAGTTTTGTATCGCGAAAAGAAACTATCAATTTACTTATTATATACTACATCCGTCCCTAAAAATTCGATCTATTTGACTTTACACACATATAAAGGATTTAGGATATATATTGTATATTTTTTTATTTTACCCGTTAGAGAGAGAGAGAGAGGAGAGTGGGTCAGGAGAGAGAAAATTAGTTGGTAGAGTATTAAATATGGAGAGAGTATTGAAATAAAAAAAGTGTAAAATGGTGAGTTAGGAGAGAGAAAATAAATTGGTAGAGAGTTAAATGTAGAGAGAGAAATAGAATAAAAAAATATATAAATGATAAATATGTAAAAATCTCTACATAATCTTTTTTAATTCTGAAAGTGATCAATTTTTCTGGGACAGCTAAAAAAAATGATCAATTTATGAGGACGAAGGGAGTATTATATAATATAAATATAAATTTAGTAAATAAGACATATAATCGAGTAATCGACAACTATTTTCCAGATCGTCGGTCTCATTTTTTAGATATATGAATTTTCATATTCATATTAGAAAGTGCTTTTAAAGATACAATAGTTAAAATAAAGTTCTTATGAGTTAGTTCATAAATTAGTTTTTCAATTATAAGGCTTACTGATATGGAAATTCACTTATCAAGAAATAAGGACCCTATCCAAGATAATCTTATTTTCGTTTTTTAGATATATATATGTATTTATATAATATCATATTTTTGTATCTTAAATGTTTTAAATATTCTCAAATAAAGTAATTAAGAATTATTTGATTTGATTGAACCCCCCCCCCCCCCCCCCTTCCTAATACATATGTAATTTCTTTTAAAAATCTCAAATATTCTTATATAGTCACTCTGTTGGTCATCCGGTCTTATCAAAATAAAAAATTATCCTATAATTTGATTATTGATTTTATAAATTATATGCAAGAAGACGATTGCTCTCTACTCTGGTAATTGGGAAACACTAGACCATCTTTTTTTGCAACGCCCTTATGCAAAAGAAATTTGGAGGTTAACCTTTAGAAAACTGCAACTTAATTTGCCTCTACAGTCATGGGCTTAGTTCTTAGAATATGCTACTCAACGGTTCAAGGGCAAAAGCTTTAAGGCTAGGCTTTGCAGGCTTGCTATTGCAACTACAGTGTACGGCATTTGGAATGAGAGAAATGTGAGGATCTTTGAGCACAAACAAACAAGTCGCCAGGACTGTTTCATCAGTGCTATACGACATTGGATTCTGTTTCTAGTAATTAGGTGGCAGCAAGTCCCTTCTAAAATCAACAACAGGAAGCTATGTGAAACTAGGAGATTCTGCAAATATGTGCTGAGAAGTTAAGTGACGAACGATGAAGACTGGTTTGGATGACAGATGGTTGAGGTTTAGAGAGTTCTCAACGTAATGTTGTATATCTTTTTTGAATGTTTATATTTGAGCTTTAATGGAATATGAGGATGTTTACCAAAATATATCTATACATATATATATCTATAAATGATATCGCTATATATACAGGAGGTCGATCCCTCTTCATAGGTCGAGAAATAGTTATTTTTCCAGCTGTTAGCCAGCCGTCCACGAGTAATCGTGGACTGCCCAGATTACTTTCTGTTTCAAAATTTTTCTGTTTAACTATTACTCTTAGTAGTAGTTAGGGGCCAAAAAACGAGGCGATCTTAAGAACTGAAGGGATTCAAGGGCAGCCCATAAGTTCAAATATTTGAATCGGGAACAGATAATTGAGGGTAGAATCCTAAACTCATTCTTGAATGAATTAATTATGTCATTGCTGATATGCTTGCAACTTTAATAGGTTGAGCACAGTTTTCGTTCACCTCCATTGTAAATCAATTTTCTACAAGGATATAAAGCTAAGCCCTTGCAAAATGGAAATGTCAATTGGCATTGAGGCGCTCTTGATGGTGTCAGAAAATAGAAAATAGCGTGATAAGACGAGTCTTCAAGGTGTATTACAAAGTTACTTTCCTTAAGTAGTTTGCCCCCACTGCATTCACAAATCAATTGAGACTGCTCTACCTCGGAATACTCAACGAAGTTGGTATGCAAACGGGGTTTAGCGAATTATTTTTCAAAATAAAATAAAATAAAATAAAATCCAAGAACGACAAATGATTTCGCAAGCTACAAACAGAAAGTTAAAGTTCTGAAAATTAATTTTCTACAAGATACAGAAACAGAATCTGAAACTTATGTGTGCAACCTTTCCTGGTTAAGCGAACAGCCTTCTGTCTCAAACGGCGGAAACCATTTCCAATAAAACCTTGGCAATTTAACCACCCGAAGGTTGGTTTGGCAGCCCTTGGAAGATTAATCACATTGAATTATCACATTTTTTTGGATCTTTCTCAAACAAAGTTATAGATGGTGTTTAAGATTGACTCTGTAATGATCAAACTTAATTAAACGCGGATTAAATTAAGTTTAACGTGCTTGGAAAAAAAAAAGATACTCATTAAATCAGTTTTAATGTGCTCAAACAGATAATAAATCCAAAATCCTCGTTTTTTTGGAGAATCGGGTTTACCAAAATATTCTCACACATAAACAGACATTAAAATGCCCCAATTAAATCTTCTTAATATACTATTTGGTCATTTTGTCAAACTAAACCTACTTTCATTTTTTTTTATCTAAATACCTTCAACAACTTTTGATTTATTATGCTTGAAATACATTAAAGGTAATTTTAAATATTAATTCTGATTTAATAAAAAAATCTATAATTAGAATCAATCTCAACCACTATATATGACTTGAATATGAGATTATGAGTCATCACTAAATTGGAGGATCAAACATATGTTGATCATAATTTATGGTGCAGTAACTTAAATATGACCATGGTAATAGCCAAAAGTCCAAGGAAGATGCAAACCAATCTCGCACCTATTGCTTTATTCTAACTTTACACTATTGTCTTAGTCTTTCACATTTGTGCTTCTCACACAAAACATCTCCTCTCTCCAGCCTTCCTCCCAAACCCCTGGGAGTTGAGACCCAAACTTGCCACTATTAACTCTCTGCAACTTGGTTACTATGAAACTCCTGCATGAATGTCAGTGTCAAATAACCAAAGCAACAGCTCCTCTCCTTCAGCACTTAATCTAAGGTCTTCAGCATCAACTTTCCGATCCCAGACATCGTCTAAGAACAAATTCATCGGTGAAGAGCGAGCACACATCTCGGCATTCCAAAAATCTTGGCTCCGATCAACACCCTCCCCCTCGTCAATACTGTCGGTTATGCAGTGATCAGGACCCATGACCCCCTTCTCCATCTCCTCATTAATGGTAAAAGTTCTAGTTGGATCCAGAACCCCACCTTCCGAAATATCATTGAGGTGCATTATTTTTTCATCCTGCACTTCATGGTCATACGGTCCCAATACCTCAGTTGCTTTCTCCTGCGTGCTGCGAACTTGAGCACCAGGGCATTTAAAACCTCCACTGTCTCTGCAAGGACGGTGCACGACCTCCATTTTCTCACTTTCTTTATTGATTTTTCTAACTGGTAAGTTCGCCCCTGTTATATCTGTGGAGTCCCCACGTTGAGGAGCATCACTTGCAGGCTTTTTCGTTGAACTCGGAATTCGTGGGGTTGTATCCTTGTTGTACTTTTTAGCAACTGAACGGCTTACCCTCCCCGGTCTTCGCTTGGTAGTACCTTCAAACTTCACAACTGCATCCACGGAGGCTGAGTTTAAGTCTCTTCCAGGCCTCCTAATGAAGCTGTAAATTTTTCTACTCAAATGGGAGTTCCAGTAGTTCTTTATTTCGTTGTCTGTTCTTCCTGGTAAATGGCTTGCGATCACAGACCACCTACAACCAATCCAACTGTTATGACATCCTCTATTGCTAATCAATTTGAGAAGACGCTGCAATATGGACATATAAATGCAACTGAAAACTAAATTAATGGCAGCCACAGATAAGTTACTTGCAGATACGCTGCAAAGACTTTGTACAATATACATGCACTTCATGTTTGCAAGTACATCAGTTCAAAAGACAACCAGAGATAGCGACAAATCGCAGAATCAGCAAGCTGTCAACGAAACCCTAGCAAAACATTCATACCTATGCCTGGTTGGTGATTGTTGTCATTCTTAATACGTTGTAAAACTTATTTCCAACTCAAAAGTATGTTTAAGAAGAGGAGAAACTCACTGGGCATAAGAACATAAGTCAATCTTCGCGTATAATTGATTTCATTGTGTAGTTGATGTGTGACTTTAACACTTACATCAGTTTTCACATAATAAATCACGCTAATGATCTGACTGACATGTTTCGTGCTAATGTGAGAATGATTGACACCTAATTTTGTTGTAAATTGCATGTAGGGAAGGAGAATGATTGATGTTGAGGCAACTAATTACAAAAGCTTAAAGGGGAAAACAATAAGTCGGCTGCGTTGTCAAAATTGAAAAGATTGATTGTGTTCCATCAAATTCAAAGCTTGCTACTTGTTGGAATTAGACCAAATTATAACTTGACGTCCAAAACAATAACCAGCTTGTGTGAAGTGTGAATCTAAGAGATTTGGAATTGCATACGAGAGAGTAGCTTATCATTGACAAGCATGTCCCCACGGGCAAGAAACATGTCAGGGTGTAAAGCTTTTGTTTCCTAGAGCAAATTAAGAAGTGGTTAAAACTTAAAAGTTGACATCTTGACGGAGATTGGGAGCCAAAATTTGCTTTTGCTCGCTAAATAGAAAAAAAGCAACAATTAAAGAGATGAAAAGACAGTCAAGAATTATATTATATTTATTATTAAAATTTCATGTCGGTAAAGGTAAAGTAAGATCAAACTCATGAACTAATGATCCCAAGCTGGGCAAGTTGCAGATCAGTTTCCCGTGACTAATTATTCATCACAAGTTCGACACGATATTCAGTGGTGACATTTGTATGCCTTTGCTAGATTTTGACTTTATTTGGATACCGACAAAAAGGTCATTTTCATTGACAGAACCCTTCTTCAACTTTCAACTTCACCAGTTCTCCTCGATCTCATAGGAATGCAATGGCAATATTTTTTATATTTTGGTGCAAATAATGACAAGCATGTTGCCACGTTTTGTGGGTACAGGGAACATTTCCACATTCTTCCCAAGAAGGGCTTTACTTGAATAGAAAAGATGTCCATATATTTCCTGATAAAATGCTTCCATCTCTCCTAAAAAGAGAGTTTAATTGGACAATCATTAATGGAGAAGGAGCCCTACCAAAAGGAAAAGGTTCCAACCACTTGTTCATGCCTTGGGGCGCACACACACACACGCAAGCACGCACACACGTACAGTGACTGATATGCATGTTTGAGCTTGAGCGTGGATACTGATGCAAAGACAGTACCTATTTCCCAAGGATGTATGCAAGTTGACAATGGTTTCTTCTTCTTCTGCAGTGAAATTCCCTCTCTTCAAGTCTCCTTTCAAGTAGTTAATCCATCTGAGTCTGCAGCTCTTCCCACACCTTAACAAACCTTCAAACACCATAACTGAAAGCATTACATATATACTAATTGCATTACCCTTTCAACTATACTTGCTACATTCGAGCTGATTTCGTGGAAGCTTGAAGAAGAAAACGATGCTTTCCTGTGTAGACACATGGTACATATAGTTTCTGTCTACGGTATCGTGCTTTAACTTCTTTTTTCTCGATAAAATTCGCGATAATAGGACTAAACCTACTTAACCTTACCTGCATTCTTGGATAAAGACCTCCATGACCCTTCACCATGGGCTTGAATGTACTTCATCAGTTTCCCATCTTCTTCGGCTGTCCATCTTCCTCTGTTGAGTCCTACTTTTTCACAGCACGGTGCTCTCCCCATTTGTGCAAGGTGGTACTACACAAGGATAAGCCAAAACCATAGAACTAGTAAGCTTTCCGTTGCCCGAATTTTTCCTTTATCTGGAGTATCTTTAGTATCATGAACATAGGCAGAAAAAGCATCACATTTATATACATCCATGTTGCCGGTCCGGGGGGGGGGGGGGGGGGGGGGGGGACCGTGATTTACATTAATGAATGGAAGGATAAACTATACGTGATTAACCCTCGGGTGTCTGTTATTCCACTCCAAAGTCGAATCAGTCCATTCCATCTGGTCTCAACCGGTATATATAGATAACAAAAGTCTGCCTTAGTTATACGAGTAGTTAGGCTACTTTTGGACAAGACCAAGTCACATGAAAGTAAAAAAATTGGCTGCTACCCGGTTGGAGAAATCTTCTCCCTATTCCTTATATAGCAACAAACAATCGTCTCTAAATATTTTTAGTGACTTTTATTTAGTGATGCTAAAAAAGTGCTGCTAATAATTATCGCTGAAAGTGTTAGAAGAAAAGTCACTAGAAACATTTAACGACTTTTTAATTGTCACTATACACAGAGTTGGAGGAAAACTCCTACAACCCGGGTAGGAGCCAAAGTTTGTTCTACATGAAATCACAAGTGAATGTATTGGTATTGTGATGCTGAAACCAAATTTGTCTCTTTCTCTCTAACTTTTCTCCAATTTCTCTTTCTAAAAAATCCCTACTGCCATCTGTTCTTCCTTCAGCTTCTATGGCTGCGAGGATTGAAGGGGAGGCCTCTCAGTGTTCCTCCTCATTTTCTTCCTCTCTCTTGTGCCCTCTCCTCCTCTCTTGGTACCGAGCTTTGTCGACTCCCGCCCCTCGCCACCACCTTCCTCCGCCTCTAATTTCCACTCCCCCTTTAGATCGGAACTCCTTCAGCGCCAAGGTTACTGCCCTCCATTTGGTTCCCTGAGATCTAATCGAGAGGTTTTTCAACTCCGTCCATTGTCGCCGAATTCTGATCCATTTGGTTTGGTTAGAAAGGTTTTATGGCTTGAAGATGCCGGATCTACGAGAGTTTCGAGCTATGAATCGCTTCAATCCAGCCTTGGGAGGACCCCCTCCCCCTAAAGTTCTTTGCATCTTTCCATTTCTGGCTACCCTTAATTTAGTAGCCCATATGTTTACTTTGTTTTTCTCCAAGGTCATGTTGGCCACTTTCCAGGACCATCCGTTCGGATGCCTTCTCTTAGTTGTTCTAGTAATGCTCGTTCGGTTGCCTTACATTGTACGTGCTAGTTAGTTTTAACTAATGAAAACTTGCTTAGAAAGAAAAAAAAGTTACATCAAATCTAAACATTACAACCAATGACAAGTTTTCGAGCCTAACGCTTAATTAACTAAAACCGAGCTTTGACGGGCTAACCAAATCATGCACGGCTTCAGCTTGAGATGTTTGGGTGACTTCACAAGGAAAAGAGTAGGCTTCTTTTTGTTTCGTTGGTCTTTTTTGTAGCCGAATCTTTCGATCTTATATACCCGGGATTCACTAAAATTCGACAAAACAAGAATGTACTAAAAAGCTAGAAATAACATCGAGTAACACTCACCTTAATGGATCTAAATTAGACAAAATTAACACCAACCAACAACAGCTTCGTGGATCTTTCTCATTTTTTTTCCTTTCTTTTTCTTTTATATATTCCAAATTGTACAATAGAATAAAAAAGCGAAAGCCTATTCTATATCCGTCAAAAAGAAAAAAACCAGCTCTCTGTCCAGCACAGAACTTAGAGGATACTTCAATGTGATCTTCCCAGGTCACTCTCATAGGAAGGGGAGGGTGCGAGAGACATGCTCAACTACCGCTGCAAATTCCGACAAAGCCATGATGAGGGACACACTGTCAGTTGTTACCACGGGAGAAGCCCGTAGGCGGGGAGAAGGCTAGATCTAGGGTTGCAGTGTTTTCTTGGGAGAGAAAGACGAAGGCGACTTTGCTGTCCAATCTATTCCAGAGCCGACTTTTAGTGAAGATCCGCTCAAAGAGCATAACAGTAAGAATTTTTTCTGCTTTTTTTCCTTTTCTCTCCTTTTTATCTTCTGTATATCTTCTGCGATGTCGAGTTTCTAGAAAATTCTATTTTTGTATAAATATTGTCCAAAAATTCATACACTTTTATGTGAGATGTTCATCGTTTGTGCAAACGCATCATGCTTCGCTATATGATGGAGAGCATTTTTTGACAGCCTACCGCACAATATTTCTCGTGAAGATAGATAGAAAAAAAAAACATTGCAACATGCCTTAAAGCCATTTATGTTTTGGCCACAAAGTAAATTCCTCAGCAACAATCACCAATAATTAATGCCACAAAACACAGAGAACAAACTGCAAAGATCATGCGGCAAACGCCGATTATTGTGCAAAAAGAAAAAAAATAATGAAGAAATCTCGAAGTGCACATATGTGTTTCTCATTCTACCCTTTAGATAGAAAATAGAAAGAAAGTGAGCTAAGGAGAGAGAAAATGAGTTAGTAGAGTGTTAAATGGTAGAGACATAAATGAATAAAAATGTGTAAGAAAGTGAGTCAGGAGAGAAAAAAATGAATTGATGGAGATTTAAATGTGAAGAGAAAAATTGAATAGAAAAAGTGTAAAAATGGTAAATATGTAAAAGTACCTAAATAATCTTTCTTAATTTGAAATGAGCAATTTTTGTGGGATAACCCAAAAAAGGAAGTTGATCGAATTATGTGGGACGGAGGGAGTAAAATGCATGGCATAGCCTTTGGTGTTTGGAAACTGATACCATGTGTAAAGACAATCTTCAACTGTTTAGACTCTTCGAGCAATTGGTAACACTATACTGCAATATACTCCCTCCGTCTACATAAATCGCTCAGTTTGACTTCACGCACATATTAAGGATTTAAGTAAAATATTGTATAATTTTCATTCTACCTTTTAGAGAAAGGAGAAAAGAGGGAAAAAGTAGGTCATGAGAGAGAGAGAGATAATGAGTTAGAAAGTGTTAAATGTGGAGAGAAAAATGAATAAAAAAGTGTAAGAAAATGGATCAGGAAAGAGAAAATGAGTTAATGGAGATTTGATGTGGAGAGAGAAATAGAAAAAAAAAGTGTAAAAATGGCAAAAGTGTAAAAATACATATAGAATATTTCTTAATTTGAAAATGAGCAATTTTTGTGGGACAACCGAAAAAGAAAGTTGATCAAATTATGTAGAACGGAAGGAGTATCCCCCATTTATATTTTTTCTCATCCTCTAGTCCAACGCGCTTGGACGCTTACCCGTATTCGCTTTCACTCTCCTAGTCTCGACTCTAAAATTACATGTTCGGAATTGTTTGGCTTCGCTGGACAAACTAAGTATTCCTATAACCAACGCGGTTGGTCGAGCATTGCAATAGGTACAACCTTTGCTTTCATAGGCGGAACTACATTGGGACTGGGGGGGGGGGGGGCTAGTGCACCCCCCGAAAAATTAAAAAAAATAATATATTTTTTTAATTTTTCGAGAATTGCACTTTTCGGGTATAGCACCGCCGTCCACGAAACCCCGTTCCCCTAGACAGTCACCTCTGTGTGTGTGTGTGTGACCGTGAGGACCGTGTGACTGGTGAGGACTGAGGCTTAGGCCGTGACCGCCGACCGGTGACTCAGACTCACTCCTAATCTCTGACCGAAGATCGCGAAGGTGAGATCTGGACCGTGACCGGCGTGACGACAACTAACTTACTCAGACCGCGACCGCTACCTTGACAGCTTGACAACGGTGACGGACTGACAGACAAAGATGACCTCATCGAGCACCGGCCACCGTGACGCTGACCGAAGAGGCAACGACCATGAGTCTGTGACTCACTCCGATGGTGGTACCAAATCTAGAACTGGAAGTACGAACTGAGGCTACTCAGTACTCACCACTGCTTCTCTGCACTACTGATTGTAAGGTAATAAGTTCTTAAATTTTAGTTTAATTTCAATGATTATATAGAGATTTAAGAAATATGTTTGATTAATTTGAATACTAATTCTTAATTTATTAATCAATTTTTTGGTGAATTCGTTATAATTTTTGCACCCCCTGAAAAAAAAATCATGGTTCCGCCCCTGTTTGCTTTGTCTCACTACGTACGTGTGACTTGAGGTTAAAGGCAGGACCGACATTTTGGGAGCTCGTATCACTTTCTCAGAAACACTCATTCAACATAGAAAACTACACTCTAAGGCTCTGTTTGACAACACTTTTTTTTTTTAGTTTCCAAAAAGAATAAAATTAAAGAATAGTTTAATTTTTTTATTTGTTTTGTAAAAAACAGTGGATTTTTTATAACCCAGTTTTTATTTTGAGTTTTTTTTTTGTGTGGTGATTTGCGATGGCGGTGGTCGACGATAGTGATGGCTGGTGGTTGCCGTCGCCGGCATTGGTCGCTGACGGTGGTTGCCGGAGGTGGCTGCCGGCAGTGGGCGGAGGTGGCTGCCGGTAGTCACCGGCAGTGGGCTGTGGCTGTCAGAGGTGGGAGGGTGGTGGTCTCAAAAAAAACCAAAATTGAAAAAAAAAACTCATTTTTTGACTTTTCAAAAATAGCCTTGATTTAAAAACTGATTTTTTAAACTGAAAAAAAAAAAAGAAAAATGGTTACCAAACGCAACTATTTTTTCCGGTTTCCAAAACTAAAAAAAAAAATTAGAAAAAAGCCCTGTCAAACGGGGCCTAAATTGTCATTATCAACTACCACTGGCATGTGCAGAATTAATAATGGCAAGAATCTGAAGCAAGCCAGGGCTTGTGGTGATTGAATAAGTTCTACACAAATTTGTTACAAGATTGGGACCTTTCTCTCCAGACTGGCAATCTTTAGAAACAAATTCACTTGAATCACATGCACACTTGAAGAGGCTGGGCTATTTTAGTCTCAGAACACCTAGTGATATTCCTCAGAATTGTCCCCTCTTACTTCAAATCCGACAAATATGCATTGGTTGCGCCTGAAATATTAGAAGGGTTAATTACAAAACTATCCCCTGAGGTTTACACATTTTTATATTTTGTCCATCGTGTTTACAACTTTTGCAAGAATGTCCTCTGAGGTTGAAAATACCATTGCAAATAGCTCCAAAACCGAATGGTCATTCAAATTCAGCCGTTAACAGCCCACGTGCACAGCACACCCAGTTTTAGCATGGGTAGATCGGTCATTTCCCCCGCAAATCTAGCACCACCACCGTTCCCCCACCGCCACCCCAACACAACCACCAGCCCTTCATCTTTCCCGGCTTGGTCTTCCCTCACATCACCCGTTGCAAAATCCGACAACACCCACCACGATCACCATCAACATATCCTATCAGATCAAAGCTTCTACATCACTCTGCAAGTGGGTTTTTTTGCCCACAGTGGTAGCTGATTGCCGTCCAACAAAAATAAGTACGACAAGTTCTCTTTATTATCGAGGTTATTCAGATCTAAATCGGTCAAAATGGGTTTGGATCATACCCTTTCTGTAATACCCCAAATAATATGTAACTAATTATTTTAATTCTTGGGTTACTTTTGAAGTTCTAATAATATTTTGGAATTCCTTTTAAATAAGTAACATATCTTTATGGGCCTAGAGTAATTTACCAAGTTTAGAGAAATAAAAAGATTGGTTAGTTTGTATTTTATCGATAAATTGAGTCTGGTCTTTCAGAGAGCAGAGAAAAAAAGAGAAAATTAGGGCTTGAGGATTTCAACCTTCTACTCACAATTGGTTTGATATTACACAAGTTTGCGAATCTTGTAGCGTGAATTGAGGTAAGGGTCTCATTTGTACACCCACCTCATTATTATGCCCTTTGATTGTACAATTTTGTCAAAATTATCATTAGTTACTCTGACGTGGAATTTTTGCATCGACTTCTTAGACTCACTGTCAAATTTTATTGCCTCGGTTACGGTGCACTTTTGCTGTTTATGTTTCATGCCGCAATGGTCCGTTCACTTTTTCTTTTGGTACTGTTTGGCCAATTGGCCGTTTTCTGTGCACGGTGTTGCTGTGCACGTTGTTGCTGTGTATTGACAAGAAGCAATCATTGCCGATCAATTGGTTCAAGCAATTTTCAGGTATTTTGCCATGGGGTGGCTTGCCACATGTCACCTCTTTAGTGGTGCACACTTTTTGTTCACTTTTTGACCATATTTCGTTATTTGAAAATTTTGTGATCTTGCAAATTCGGATTCAAGCGATTCCACTTCCGTTAAACTCTTTTCTTCGTCCTCTTCAATTTGAGTCTAATATCAAGTAATTTCTAAAATCGTTAAGTCGTCCTTAATGAAATGCAAGTTTTGATACTTTTGGTGCTAGTATATCTGTGAGATACTTTGATGTCTATTTGATCTCTCTGAATTAAACTAATATTTTAGAACCTTCACGTACTTGGGTAAACGTGATGCCATGACATGATATGGCAATTGCTACCGATATGCAAATTTTGAACTTAAAACATCTGCGTGCTTAGGTTAACGTGCTTTACAGTCACGTGTTATGTGATCGTCTTTGCACTTTGTTTTCATATGTTTCATTTCGACTCAGCAACATATTATTGGATACCTGCGTTGTACTCTATGGGTGTGTGCATGTGATCTTTACTGAGCTTTGTGCTCAACCCCCCCTCTCCTTCCATTTTAGGTAATTAAGCTGAGACATCAGTAGAGGAGTTATCTATAAGCATGAGTCAGAGTTGTTCATTAATTATAGACTCTTTTTAGTGACTTGAAAATGAGAACTTGTAATAGTTTGATTAAGTAGCTTTTGGAAATCCCAATGTTTGGGAAGTGACTATTGTTATTAGATTTCCGCTGCATTTATTAGACTTTGATGATAAATACAAATGCTATTGATTTGGGATACATTTAGAGCTCTGATTATCATTTTGGGGTTATGTTATTGGTAAATTCTTTGGGTATTATATTTCTAGTATGTGTAGGTCCACCTTCGGGTTGGGGGCGTATCAGAGCATATGTTTAGGATTTTGTAGACTCTTTAGACTTAAGCTTTTAATGATTTGAGATGAATTTTATGATGTTTGACATTTAGTTCAGAGTAGTCTAGTTTTAGTAGTACTTATGTTTGAAGCGTTTACATAAGAAGTTGTGATCTTATAAGTTTTTCGCTATCTCAGGAACTATGCTGCCTCATGCAGCTAGAGGGGGTACTAGAGGTGGTCGTAGGGGTAATAACGTCACTGGGGTCAATGTGGAAGTAGAAGCCCCTCCAGCTTCGTTAACTGCTGATACCATCAAGGCATTTAACCGCCTAAATTGTCCGACATTTGTTGGTGCAGATAGGTCAGAGGATGCAGAGGCTTGGTTGAGTAAGTTAGAGAAGAGGTTTAAGGTTCTGAACATCACCGATCGTCAAAAAGTGAACCTCACGGTGTACCAGTTGGAGAACTAGGCTGACCACTGATGGAAGATGGTCAAGAGAACTCTAACTACAAAAGAGGAACAGGCATTAACTTGGGATCGTTTTCAAGAGATATTTCTTAACAAATATTTTCCCAGAAACGTGAAGGATGATGTGGTAGAGGAGTTTTTGAAACTGGAACAAGGAGAGGATGAAACGGTCAAGGATTATGAGGCTAAATTTGCTAGATTGTCGAGGTTTGTGACACATGTGATAGATACTGAGGAGAGACGTGCAACACGTTTTAAGAATGGACAAAGGTACGGCATCAGAAAGTTCTTAACCGATTTGACTTTAGACACGTCTGGCCAAGTCCTGGATAAGGCTCAGAGGGTGGAGAAAGATGTCGAGGCCAGGCGCATGTATTATAGGAATCAGAGATAGAAAAGAGGAAAAGAAGATAGTAGCTCTAAGAGCAAGGATGTGGTTCATCAACCTAAAAGGGGGAACAACAACTTGGCTATCAAGGAACCTGCTCAGAATACTCAGAAGCCAACAGTAGCTTGCAAAACTTATGGGAAGAACCATAGTGGTGTTTGTTATTAGGAGAGTGGTGCATGCTTTAACTGCCAGCAGGAAGGACACATGATCCGAGATTGCCCTCAGCCGCTCAATCCCCAGTTTATTCAGGGTAGGAGACAGCAGAACCAGTTGCCGGGAACTAATCAAGCCGTAACTACTCGGGCTCGAGCTTATGCCTTGACAGAGAAGAATGCAACTGCATCTCCATGATGTAGTGACATGTAAATGTTACATAGGTTTAGCTAGAGCTTATGCTTTAATTGATGTTTGTTACACATTTTTTATGTCTTTAGATATTTGCTCGTGAGCTTTGGTGGTGAGTTAGAGCGCTTAGATAGTGGAAACTCTCGAAGTCTATGGTTGTGATTGTATATTCATATTCGGTGACTGAGGTATATAAATTTCAAGGACGAAATTTTTATAAGGATAGGAGAATGTAATACCCCAAATAATATGTAGCTAATTATTTTAATTCTTGGGCTACTTTTGAAGTTCTAATAACATTTTAGAATTTCTTTTGAATAAGTAACATATCTTTAGGGCCTTTAGAGTAATTTACCAAGTTTAGAGAAATAAAAAGACTGGTTAGTTTGTATTTTATCGATAAATTGAGTCTGGTCTTTCAGAGAGAGGAGAAGAAAGAAAAAATTAGAGCTTGAGGATTTTAACCTTCTACTCACAATTGGTTTGATATTACACAAGTTTACAAATCTTGTAGCATGAATTGAGGTAAGGGTTTCATTTATAAACCCACCTCATTATTATGCCCTTTGATTGTACAATTTCATCAAATTTATCGTTAGTTACTTTGATGTGGAATTTTTGCATCGACTTCTTAGACTCACCGTCAAATTTTATTGCCTTGGTTACGGTGCGCTTTCGCTATTTATGTTTCATGCCACAATGGTCCGTTCACTTTTTCTTTTGGTACTGTTTGGCCGATTGGTCATTTTCTATGCACGGTGTTGTTGCTGTGTATCGACAAGAAGCGATCATTGCCAATCAATTGGTTCAAAGCAATTTTCAGGTATTTTGCCATGGGGTGGCTTGCCACATGTCACCTCTTTAGTGGTGCACACTTTTTGTTCACTTTTTGACCATATTTGGTTATTTAAAAATTTTGTGATCTTGCAAATTCGGATTCAAGCGATTCTACTTCTGTTAAACTCTTCTCTTCGTCCTCTTCGATTTGAGTCTAATATCAAGTAATTTCTGAAATAGTTAAGTCGTCCTTAATGAAATGCAAGTTTTGATACTTTTACTGCTAGTATATCTGTGAGATACTTTGATATCCGTTTAATCTCTCTGAATTGAACTAATATTTTAGAACCTTCAAGTACTTAGGTTAACGTGATGCCATGACATGATATGACAATTGCAACCGATATGCAAACTTTGAACTTAGAACATCCGCGTACTTAGGTTAACGTGTTTTACAGTCACGTGTTACGTGATTGTATTATTTTGATTATTACTTTAATTATTTGATTATGACCCTTTGACTTGATTCGACCTTTGATGGGTTAATATTCCGTAATGAGATTTTTCGTGCCAAGATTAACTATTGTCTTTGCACTTTATTTTCATATGTTTCATTTCGACTCAGTTACATATTATTGGATACATGCGTTGTAATCTGTGGGTGTGTGTGTGTGATCTTTACGGAGCTTTGTGCTCACACCCCCCCTTCTCCTCCCATTTTAGGAAATTAAGCTGAGACATCAGTAGAGTAGTTATCTATAAGCATGAGTCAGAGTTGTTCTTTAATTGTAGACTCTTTTTAGTGACTTGAAAATAAGAACTTGTAATAGTTTGATTAAGTAGCTTTTGGTAACCCCAATGTTTGGGAAGTGACTATTGTTATTAGATTTCCGCTACATTTATTAGACTTTGATGATAAATACAAATGCTATTGATTTAGGATACATTTAGAGCTCTGATTATCATTTTGGGGTTATGTTCTTGGTAAAATTCTTTGGGTATTATATTTCTGGTAAACAGGAATATTTTGAAATAGTATGTGTAGGTCCACCTCCGGGTTGGGGACATGACACTTTCGGATTTTACGGATCACAGAAATTCATGCACAGCATCGCTGTCTTGTCTCTCGAACCTTCTCGCCGGCCATCGGAAGAAGCAATCGAAACTGCTCTCACTAGACGAGTTGGCCATCGTTGGTGGCCGGAGAATATTCCAGAACAAGGATAGAGAAATGTTCCTGATGAGATACTCTGATGACGGGTAGGAGGAGGAATGCAGAGGCGGATCGAGAGGCTACTTGTCGGAGTCCCCCGGCAAAAGTTAGAGTGGTTGATGGAGTGTGAAGAAAGTTTTTGGGCACAGAAAGCTAAGCTGAAGTGGCTGCAACTTGGTGACTGCAATAACAAATTTTTTCGTACCTTTACTCTTATTCGGCAAAATCAGAATCGCATCTCTGCCATTACCGCTGAGCATGATGTCACCCATAACTCACAACCTAACATCATTCAGTGCTTTCTTACTTACTTCAAAAAGATTTTTGATTCTCAAACCATAAGTTTGGAATTTAATCCAAATGAATCTTTGACAAAGGGTATTTCTCGACAATTATCTGAATCTCAGCGGAATTTTCTTGCGAGACCGTTCACGGCCAAGGAAATTCGTGAAGCACTCTTTCAAATAAAGCCTCTCAAAGCCCCGAGACCAAACAGAATTCCTGTTATTGTATACCAGCAATATTGGGATTTTATGGAAAGACCAATCACAGCTACCATCATGTTTTTTCTTCAATCTGGTCAAATGCTCAGAGTAACTAATAAAGCCTTTAGTGTGCTTATCCCGAAGTGCAAGGACCCGAGGACTCCTAGTGATTTCTGGCCTATTAGTCTATGCAACACCATTTACAAGATTATTTCTAAAACCATTGCTAACCAGTTAAAGGGTGTATTGAACGATCTTGTCTCCCGTACCAGAATGCCTTTGTTGCAAACTGTCACATTGTCGACAATATCCTTATCACCCAAGTATTGACTAACAAAATCAGAGTGACAACTAAAGCAAAAGTGGGGCTCGACGTCATTAAAATGGACATGAGTAAGGCTTATGCTAGAATAAGCTGGAGTTTTCTAGAAACTATCCTCTAAAAAAGATGTTGTTTCCAACTCATATCACCAAACTCATCATGAGCTAAGTCTCTACAGTCTCTTATGAAGTACTCATTAATGGATCGCCCACCCTTCGTTTCCAACCGAATTGAAGACTCAGACAAGGGGATCCGATATCTCCATATCTCTTTATACTCTGTACGGAAGCACTTTCAGCTACTTTGGACAAAGCTCAACAATCAAAACTAGTGCCTGGTATTAAGGCTGGGCATCGGAGCCCAGAGATTAATCACCTTTTCTTCGCAGATGATGCCATGATATTCACCAAATCACAGACCGGTTAGAAAGTATCTAGGAGAAAATCTGGATATCATTACCAAAAAGAAAGAATTCTTCATGGACCTGGTGGATAGAATTAGATATCGTTGTGCTTCCTGGAAGGGGTTGTTTTTTAATAAAGCTGGACAGGCAACCCTCAATTAATCCATTTTTATTTCTCTCATTATTTACCACATGCAGGTATGTAACTTCCCAAATCATGTCTATCGCCAAATTGATTCGCTGCTCTGAAACTTCTTATGGTAGGGCAAGGAAAATTATAATGGGGTACACTGGGTAAATTGGTATGCCTTGTGTGGGCCCCGTGATTTTGGAGGGCTGGATTATAAAAAAAATATGGCTTTTGAATAATGCCTTTGCTCGCCAAAGTCACCTGGAGAATATGGGTGTTCCCTGATACCCTAATTGCTAAAGTATTTCGAGGAAAATGCTGCGTGGGAGACGATTTTCTAGATGCCCCTACTTCTGGCAACTCTTCAAGGGCATGGAGAAGCATCCTGATTGGATGCAATACCCTAATGGAGGGTCTCCATTGGCAGGTTGGCAACAGAAGGAGGATAAATATTTGGAACGATCCTTGGGTACCCAACATGCCCAGGGTGACCCCAATAAATCAAATGATGAATTACCAGCCGTGTCAACTGGTGAGCGATCTTATTCAAGATGGTGTTTGGGATCAAGATAAGATTAACAGGCTTTTTATGCCTGAGATCAGTCATTGAATTAAGGCTATCCATATTGCAACCTCTGACTTTGAGGACCAACTAGTATGGGGACATACCACGGATGGGAACTTCACCGTAGCATCAGCTTACCAAATGTTATCGCCGGCGATCGAATAATTTAAATCGGCTTTCAAATTCTCCTTCTCAGTCGCCTCCTTACCAATCTGCCATTTAGAAGAATCTATGGAAGCTCAACTTGCCGTTAAAAATTAATTTCCTTATCTGGCAAATCCTCTGGGATCGGCTCCCACTTGCCTCAAATCTTTATAAGCGCAACATCCTCCTAACTAATCTTTGTCCCTTATGCGGCGCTTGTCCGGAGACTACTCAACATATTTGCCTCACTTGCTCCTTGGTTCGACCAATCTGGTTTAGAATACCATTTGGTATTCGGGTAGAGGATGTTGGTAACACATTCAAGGAATGGCTCATCGCTTGGATTGCCCCTACATCAATATGCTCTGAACTGGCACACACTCCTATACTTCTTTGTAACCACATGGTCTATTTGGATACACAGAAATAACTTAGTCTTTAGACAAATTCCTTTCTCCCCATGTCAGTAGTACGCCAACACTAACTCCATTTCCACATACTCACAAAGATTAACAAACTCACTTAAAATTTTGCCCCAGCCGAATTGCACACCACATGGGGGGTTTAGATCTTTTTTGGTTTCGCGGAGACAAATTTCTATTCATACATGCCCAATACCTTCTCCTTACACAGTACCTGTTCATATCAAGTTGGTCTT
Organism: Escallonia herrerae; assembly: GCA_033070095.1. Classification (NCBI taxonomy): domain Eukaryota; kingdom Viridiplantae; phylum Streptophyta; class Magnoliopsida; order Escalloniales; family Escalloniaceae; genus Escallonia; species Escallonia herrerae. The sequence continues at coordinate 151,510 of JAVXUP010001742.1, read as the reverse complement.
TCATACTCATTTTGACTCACAGCGGTTGCGGGTTGGGGTTGGCTTATCTTGCTACCATAATTTTTCAAAAATACAAAACCAGCTGTATCTAAGGGAAGATAATAAAATGGAACTAATGTTTTGCTATTGCGGCAGCTCCAGATAGCAAAGAGCAGTGAAAACTGATACTGAATAGCTACAATCGGATTGGGTAGCCAAAGCAAATCCTGCCCAAGCAAAGCCAGCAGACTCGACTTTCAAGGCAATCTTGCACACGATTATACCAGGAAGACTGCCATTACAACTTTGTTAGCAATTGAATTATGGAGATTGTAAGATGGTGTATTTGTTGGCTGCTCCTTTGTGTTTAGTGATACCAATAAGACTTTCTTCTCTCACTAGAATTAATCCTTTCATCTTGGTAGTGTTGTATCCATATAAAAATGTATTGGACCCTCCTAGAAGCTTATTGTTGAAAAAGGTTGACGAATAGGAACCCAAGACAGAAAGAGTATGATGACGTTAATTACTTGCTATTCTTATTCTTAGCCTACCAGCAATTCCAAAAATTCAAGCTTTAAGGGTCTTACAATGTTAAACAGTGGACGCCCTGTGGGACACATCAGATTTAGCGATCACGTTTAGCGACCGATTTTGCGGTCACTAAATTAAATCTATAAAGGTACCCTCATCTCTCTCTCTCTCTCTGCCCTAAATTAAAACTAACCGTCGGCGAGCCCTCTTGAAAGAAAATTAGTACAATTGAAGCTCTAGTACAATAGAGAGATGAGAGAATTGACGAATCTTGAGTACAAAAATGGTAAATTTAATATGGGGTAATGAACCAATCGGATCTAGCGAGATCGATAAATCCAATTTGACTAAAATGGTTGTCACTATTACAAAAGTGACAATTTGTGGAAGTGTGGTTATTTATTTGGGATAATATCTCCTATGTCCCTGAGGTTTGGGAGTAATTACAGGTAAGGACAATAGTTTGGACAAATTACACTTGTGTCCATTGACCAAACGGGACCCAAAAAATCCTAACGGTTTTAACAAAATGACTTTATTGCGCTAAAGGATCCGTGCAACGCACGGTACGTTCTCTAATTTTTCAAATATTGTCTAATATTTATTTCTATAGATATTTTACAACTGTTAATTTTCCTAACTTTCTAAAAATATTTTTTAAAATGTGTTTTTATAATACAATTCAATGATAGCTTTTCAAAAGAATCATAACACACGATGTGAATCTGTTGCTTTTTCCATTACGTCGTCTGTCGTCTGATAGATATATTGTTTTATCATATGGACTATTACTTGCATCTACTTAGGCTTTAAAACATAAATGTTTTCCCACGTACTAATGGCATCTAATTTTTTCTTGAACCAGATGTCGAGATCTGAGGATATCGTAAATACGGTGACCCCTATTATCTATGACTTTTAGTGACTAAATTCCATCATTATAGTATCGACAGAACATACCCACAGCTCTAGAAGGAAGCACAATCCTTAACTCTTTTTGCTTGTCAAGCACGCATGACAAGTTGATGATTTATGTAGCTAATTTTTATTGTAATGGATGATGAAATTCTGTACTGGGTAGTATCATACCGACCTTTTGTTATTTATGGCGATATTTACTATTATCTATAAGACCATAAGGTCACAACTCTCTTGTATCAGTTTCTATTTTGAATGCAATTCTCTTATTACCAAAAAAAAAATGAAATCTTAAACTTCACTAGAAAGGGGGGGGGGGGGGGGGGTGAGGGGGTGGGTTGCCAACACATTATATTGATAACACGGTAGAGACCCCAATCCCGGGAACGGCAGCAAATACATGTGATCATATTGCTCGATGGCATTTTTGGATCAAATGAAGGCAAAAATCATATACAACAGAAGAATGTCAAGTTCATTAACTGAGCATTATCTCTCTTTCCAGTAACTTCAGTTCACAAAATAGCGCTGTACCTGACGAAGAGTGTAGAGATTTGATTTACAAACCTTTTCTCCTGATAAAAATTTCCATTTTTGTACAATTACATGTTGTATAAATAGACATGCATTAGCTCTTAAATTCTATTCACAAAACCGTTAAGATTTGATTTATCCTGCGATGGAAAAGCCAATTTACATTGAAGTAACTCGGACAAAATTTCAACCTCACCGTAGATCTACAATTTCAAACTTCAGATTGGGGTTCATAAACACATGGGAGCAGTGTTCATAAATTGGGCTCCCATTCTCGCCCTCTTCATGAGGATGAAATCCACGTTGTTGACAGTTTCGAATAACAGTAACTCCCCCAGGGTCAGACAGATGAAATATGCCACGAGGACTGCAACATTACAAAAGGATACAAACAACTTATAACGTAGGTTCAAGCAATTATATGCACTTAAGTGAACAATAAAGGAAGAAGGTCGCCAAAGAGCGCGTGCTTGTTGGGGGTTGGGGAGGGGAGGGGAGGGGTGGAGAGAGGGGGGGGGGGGGCATGGCCTGTATCTCACCACAACAGCAATCAGAAGATAAAACATATAATCTTTGACCACCTTCCCATGAACATAATGACGACATACAGAAAACTAAAGTGGGACGAGAAGATTTGGAAGCAAGTGTTAGAAATGGCCCGACCACATTCCATCTTCTACTCAGATTTATGTAATTCCCCTCCACCCCTAGCATCACACGTACTGGTACCCACGACTGGCCGAAACAAGGTACTCTGGAGTACTGGCACTTAAATCTAGCAAACCGAAAATGTGCATACCGAAATTCGGTAAACTGGTGTTTTATTCAATGTAGCACGAAGAAGTCATTCAGCCATTAGTTAATAGATGTTAATTCTCTCTTCTTACCTCACCTTTCTTGGCAAGCAAAGTGATGTATGTTCATGCACAAACCATACCAATATGTGTACATACTGCATAAGGGAACAAAAATCCTGTGAACCACGCCTCAAAAGAGCGAACCGAATAAGCCTACCCCTCGCATACCGTGCACCCACATATTGACAAACCACGAACCAGGTAGCACTGCTCTACTAGTCTGGCAACCTCTAATCAACTAACTCTTTGTTCCGATCTAGTTGGGGTCGGCCACATAATCACCCTCCACTAATTAACTCATGTTCTTCGAAATGCATGAAAACAAAAGAAAATGTCCTACCAATTAGCTTCTAGGTTTCATTTCAGATTAATGACACTTTTCCTCCCCGTGGTTTGGGCATTCCACACGCACCTCCGGGAGAAAGATAAAATATAGCCTCCTATGTGGTTTAGAGCATTTGATGGTTATGGAGGGTGAAACTGCAAATCACCTAAATCACAAGAACGTAGAGTGTAATTCCCACTTCTATTTTCCACTTACAAATAACTTGAATCAAAGGAGTTAGAGAATTAAAAAATTTATTGCAGTTGACATTTAGATTGGTCAAGTAAAAAATTCTAGGAATGCAATAGAAAACTACCCATAAGGAAGCAAAGAAAGGGAAGAACTCTACCTGGATTCGTCTTTAGGAGCCATAACAATTGCAATTGCTTCCGGCAACATGATCTGAGAAGAAGCACAAACAAAGTTGCTGAAGTGGCGTATCTAATGAGTTAAAAGGACATTAAAACAACTTTGCTACAGGGAACATAACTGAATTCTTGAATCATTCAAATGGCTGATGTCAGTGATTCACTCAAATGTTATCGTGATAGAGTTTGTGTAACCATACATGTTCTATACAGAAAGTATTGTATAAGACTCGACGGCCCCACAGAAGAGTTACAGGCAATCCTAAAACTATGCCCAAAGTACACACCAAATCTGGCTTGAGTACTCCTCATTTTAAAACATACCAAATCACTACCTCAAACTTTTTATTCAACCAAAACTAATCCCACTGGTTGGAGCCCCATGGACGTCAGAAACTTTTGGGCCAAATTTGGGAATTACAAATTTACACCTTATGATCACCCGTGCGCGCCACTTTTTTCAGAAATATAGATGGGCGGTTAAATTTTCAACTGCGAAACCACTGATTAATTTCATTCTCTTTCTCAATAACAAGCCGAACACCATGACAGCAGACACCACCACCATCACCTAAGCAAATCTCATCCTAAGTTTGGAGCATGTCACCATATCTAAACCTATACCAATTAGAAAAGCCAGATATGCTTAAGTAGCTGCACATTTTACAAGATTCAATGATCCAAAATCATCTAATATCTTGTATTCACTCCTTCCTGTGCACCTAAACTCACCAACATAACCACTGCCACACCAGTAAATACCCAACACCACCAACATCACGACGGAGCAGGTTTTAAGGATGTGGCAGTTAGTACGTGGCGGCGGCGGCTGGGGAGTGACAGTAGTAGGGCAAGACAGAGGAAGAGGAAAAGAGAAAAAAGTAAAAGGGCCTTGGAAACTGTAATTTTTGTAAATTCCAGTTTTGCCACCCTGGATTTTCTGGCGTTCATGAAGGTCCGTCAACAATCGAACTAATTTGGGGTCGAATAAATAGCTTGAGATAATGATTTGGTAGACTTAAGAAGTTAGGTACACAAGCTGGATTTGGTGTATACTTTATGGCACAGTTCTGGACTAGCCCAAAGATTTATTCGTGGTAGCATTGGTACATCGTAATCGTGCTTCTAGGAACTATGCAAATCACCATTAATGCGGAGCCACCGATGGAAACCAGGGATGAGTGCTTATCCGTGGCAGCCACAAAGTTGCTTTCCTCGTACGTTATTGTCCCCTTCCAAAGAAACAAAGAACATAACGCTTTATGTTCTACTGAAATGTCCTGAAACTTAATAGTAATTTTGAAATTACCAATTAGATATTTGATTTCCAGTGTTGCCTTATGTGTTCTTGACATAACTTGTGGTCAGGTTGTACAGTAATTTGTGACAAAAGGCAAGCATAATACTTTGTAATATTCAATCAGCAATGATAGATTACAAGTTTTGGGCAAAAAGATTTACTCAATAATCAGTAGTTATATAAGCATTTCAGCTCAAGTTGTGCTTTTGGCACTTCTCAACCTTATGCTTTTTGTTAGGTCAAACAAATGAACATGACATCGTAAAGTATTTGTAGAGAGTTGCAAATAAAGCAAATTATTCTCTCCAATCTTTTCATGGCCAACTATTAAGGTTAATACAAAGCAGATAGCCCAAAGGAACATCCATTATGACCTAACCAAACTTCAATACGGTGTAAAAGAAGTTAGGAACAGTCGGCCTTTGAAAAAAGAGCATTTACCTGATAGGAGTAATGAGTGTGCAGATCAACTGATGACATAAAACAGGTTTGCGAAGGATGAGTCTGAAAACCATTGTAAGAATAACGTTAATATGACGACTCACTAATAGAAAAACACTTGCTTACGCATACACTTAATTACGCATGGGAACCATTACAACATGAGTTACAATAAACTGTCCTCCATATAAGGGTGTGCAAATCAACTGACGACATAAAAGTAAATCATATATGTTAAGGATGACAATGAAAATGGAAACAAAAACATACTAATACAATTACTCAGTGCATAGAGAAAGCACATGACAAACATAAGTTTTTGTAGATATATATACTACCCACATGAGAAGCAGAGGTGTTTGTTTTTCGAAGTAGATACATATCTTAAGTTGAGTTCAAAGTATGTGTTCCTAACCTATCATGGCCGCACCCATGGACCCCTTGCGGGTCCCGTATTGCGCGACACATCGATATTGTCAACGGTCAATTTTCAACGCTTCCAACCGGTCAAAACGTGCACGCAAAAGTCATGTGCATTTTTCTCCTTTTTTACGATTCTTCTTCACTAAGTTATTTTCATGCGACTCCTTTTTTGGCTAGCGAGATGACCTCGACGTGCCTCAACCTTCGTAGTCCCTTTTTGCTTAGCCGGTCGCACATCTTACCCCTTGGGGGTCGGCGCACCTCAAACTTCGCAACCCCTTTCTTGCTCAGCCGGTCACACATCTTCCCCCTCGGAGGTCGGCGTGCCTTTTTCCTTGAGGGTTGGCGCACCTTCTCCCTTTGGGAGTTGACTGGCCTTTCACCATTGCATGCTCACTTCTCTTTGCCCGTCGCCAACATTCCGTCTCCACGATGTCGTCGTCGCCGTCGCCGTCGCCGTCGCCCGAGCCCGCGCACCGGCTCCATGACACCCTAGCGCCGTCTCCGCGTCACAAGCCCCGGCACCGCACACACTCCACCGCGCCCATTCACCGCGTCGCTGATACAGTCACACCCGCTGGCTCTCTGTCACATTATCATGCCACTGGCAATGCACACACTCCACAGTGCCCATGCGCCGCGCTACTTATACTATCGCGCCCTACAGCTCTTTGTTACACTACCATGCCGTCAGCACCGCACACTCCGCCGTGTCTACGCGCCGCTGCTTATACAGTTGCGCCCCCTAACTCTCTGTCACATTACCACGCTCCCGCGTTGGTCCATCCTTTCAACACACCATGTGCACCTTGTCTTGGTCATAAAACATGCTTCGACCCAATCCCCCAAGTGCGTAGCATCCCGCGGTGATAGGCGACTCCTCCAAGACACTACCTCTGTCAGGGAGCTCTAAGTGCTCCGGCACGAAGACTCCTGCTTCTACCAGGTAGACAGCTCATCTGAGATGCTTCCTTGACCCGTCGGGTAGACGACTCCTCCGAGACACTACCTTGGCACCCTCCGAGTGCTCCAGCACAAGGACTCTCTTGCGAGGATAGGCGACTCCTCCTGGACACACTCTCTGCCAGGGAACTCTAAGTGCTCCGATATAAATACTCCACTTCTGCCAGGTAGACGGCTCCTCCTGTATGCTACCTCAGCCCGTTGGGTAGGTGACTTCTCCAGAACACTACCTTGGGGCGCTCCGAATGCTCTGGCACAAGGACTCACCCGCGGGAATAGGCGACTCCTCTAGGACACTATTTCCGTCAGGGAGCTCCAAGTGTTCTGGCATGAAGACTCTCCTTCCGCCAGGTAGACGGCACCTCTAGGATACTACCTCGGCCCGTTGGGTAGGCGACTCCTCCAGGACACTACCTTGGCGCGCTCCAAGTGCTTCGGCACAAGGACTCACCCGCGAGATAGGTGACTCCTTCGGGACACTATCTTCGCCGGGCGTCTGCGTGACTAGCCTACGTGCTCCAGCACTGGGGGCTTTCATCCGCACTCCGAGGGACTATGACCCACGGGTTACTCTGAGACAGGAGCAGGTCTCCGGAAGACATCCCGCCTAGTCCACCTGGCAGTTGGGCGTCGGGTCTTCCCCATCGATGTCGGGTCCTCAGTGTCTCTTGAAGCCCAGTGGGACTTTGCAAGGGCTTTGGACTGGTAGCTAGATCAAGGAGGCTCTCTGACCACACCGGCGATGTGTGGGCCACTCTTTCCAGACAGACAGACAGAGTAACGATGTGCGAGAAAAGCCGAATGAATATGCCATATGACAGTCCGTGGAGCACCGGAACCTGTGGACCCCTCGGTGACATGTCACTCCCGCAGAATGCAACGTGTCAGTTGATGACATCATCATCTCAACCTCTATAAATAGGGGCCTTGAGAATTCATTTTCAGGACATTATACTTTCAGATAGGGCTGTATAGGAACCGAGGTCGAGCCGAACAGATGTATATTCAAACTCATTTGCTTAGTTTGAGGCCTTGTTCGTTTTCGTGTTTGTTTCATCTTTAAAATTTTGTTTGAACCCGTTCGTGGTTCATTTCACAAAACTCATGTTCGGCTTGAGTTCGTTCGTTTATTTAACCGAACTGAAACTTAAAAACTTGTGCTCTCGTTCAAAACAATTATTTCCAAGCTAGAACTATACCTTACTTGTCCAATTGTCTAACTGATTTTAGGGCTTCCAAGTTTAAACTAATTTATACTATAGTTAACTTATATGACTTTTGGGTTTGGAACATATTATAATTAAGTTATTATCTAGACAAGCTGTTCACGAACACATTCATGAACACTTTGGAATGTTCATGCTCGGCTCGTTTAATAAACGAGCTCTAATATTTTGTTCATGTTCGGTTCGTATATTATACAAAACGAACATAAACGAGTTTTTTGAGGAACGAACCACGAGCAGTTCATGAACAAATCGATTCATTTACAACCCTACTATCAAACTTTCATTCTCACATTCACTTTATCACTAAAAAATTCTAAAGAGACATATAGGACCTCGACTCTGGACTTAAGCATCAGACTGTGACTATCGTCGTGTATTCATCCCGCGCCATCGCCCTCGCGGCACCGCCATCCTCAGGCTCTGTCACGGAAGCCCTTGGCTTTGCCCTTACTCCATCCTTGCTATGTCCCACATCAGCATACTTGTCATCTGACTCGGACTACATTCCTTGTGACACCTCCACGTTGACTGTGAATCCACCTTGCTTGGCATCAGTATGCTATCTCAATATTTGAAACTATATTGTTTTCCTTGTTTCTTAACTACATATGATTCTGTTGACACGTAAACTCAAAAATGTGGAAAGCCATCGGAAGGCACCAAACGGTGTAAAATAAAGAAAATTAGACCAGGTCTGCCTGCCACTGACGCATAAATAGTAAAAAGCCAGTCATAAGTCCACAATCAATCCTTACGACATTGATAAAGGAATAGAAAGACAGCATGTGTAGGACATTCAAAGCGTGTTACAAATGGTCGTGCGCCTCCCTCCCCCTCCCTCCGCCTTTTTGTATACTCCTAGAATTTGTATACTTGCAAACAACGTACTCTAACATGCTTACACAGTGAGTGATACATTTTAAGCAAAAAAAAAAACCAACATTACCTATAGGGGAGAAACTAAGCCAAATCCGAGCAACAATGAGTCCACTACCTAGGACGCTACATGTCGTGCTAAGAGCGCCCATGCAAGGTATATGTTTGATGATGAACTTGATGTCAGATACATGTAGGAGCATGGTGCATGTACTAGATGGTGCATGAACGTATTTTAACAGATTAGGGATACAGCTAACCTTGGGCAGGATGTTCATGAATTAAATAGTGTAAGTCTAAATTCTCATAACGTAAATACCAATATGTGCATGGCGTTTACATTAAAAGGAAAAAAAAGAAGAAGAAGAAAGACTCAAGTGAGTAGATTACGTGGAGTTTAGATAAGTGAATTGTAATTAACGTCTACCAAGTATAGTGGATATAAAGTTGAGTTTTTGGTGTTATTACCTCCTCCACTTGGGTGTTCTCTCTTGCGTGTTTATGTGTGCACGCATTTCTTTAACGAAGTGGCATTAGAGCAATTCTAATGCTAAGTGGCAATTATTCAAATTTCCCAGATGATGAATGCTCCGCTGTGGATTAACAAGAAGCTTGGCTATTTAAAGAACCAGCTCCCCCCCCCCCAACAACAACAGAAAAAAAGGGACCACACAGCATGCATGACCTGCCTGTTGCTCGGCATTGGAGATAATGCCACAAGCCCGACCTGAACAACTTTGCTCAGATTTTCTAGACATTACTACTCTCAGATCCGAGAAAGATCGCTTTTAAGGATTGCTTATGACTCGTGCCTGCTATCTTTGCTCTTATCCCCTGCTCTTGAAGGCCCACTTATTACCTAAATGCTAATATGTACAAAATTAGGCATTCTGGCAGCATTAAAATCCATTTTTTTTATCACTACTATATTGCTTCTCTCTTGTCTGCCTCCTGTGGTTGCCATGCGCTCCAAAAATTGGGCACTGGATCCAATCCAGAGAGCTCTGGATCCAATCCAGAGAGCTCTCTAAAGGAAGGAAACTGAAAATTGGCGTCTTAGTGCTTAACACCTGCCCGAGGCTGAGGGTAGGGTCCCGGGGCCTCTAATGATGGAAGATGTGCAATGTAATAGTGCAAAGAGTTGGTCAGTGATCAGCTTCCTGAAATGTCCATATTCCTACGTGGTGGCCCAAGTAGGAACTCACAGGGAGTCTTTTTTCTCTAAATCACCTTTGAAGCCACAAGAATCCACATTAGTCAGCTAGGAAGAGGATGAGACAAGAGGCACGACGAGCACAAGAACGGGCTTGTGCAGACTACTCACTCGTATATGAACCCCAAATATTAAACAGCGACAGCAAGGTTTAGGACATGGTGTCCCGTCTATTCACAGCTTCATTCCCTATATCACATCTGGATCCATATTTTAATGGACTACCATGGTCAGACAATTTACTGTAGCATCGGCACGGACGCTTGGTAGGGACAAAGGTCAAAAAAACCCCTTCCACTCTTATCACTTGATCCGAAAAGCCTATATACTCTGCTTTGATTGTTGTCACTTTTGCATTGGTTGGTTGCACTTGGTCACAAAGATTCTCTCAGCTTTAGCCTGACTAAGCGCGTGAAAAGACTGCTTGAATCTGAAACCTAAGCACTAAGCCACAATAAACATTATTGGCCAGTTCCAGATTAAACAAACATAGCTGTTCCACTCCACCACCCCCACCACCCACACCCGACCCCCAACAATCTACCTTCCCATTATGTATTTGTATCCATTTCTTTCTAGTACTCCCCTCGAACCAGGATCAAATTTTCCCTCCGTGCCTTCCCAAAACTAGTTCACTTTGCTAACACCAACATGGACCGGGGTGTAGGGACATTTGCTCAAGATGAATGGAAAGAATAAAATAAAATATCAAGCTAGATCTGACTCTTATTACTGTTCTTTTTTAGTTTTCATTTGCAGCAACTGATATTCACATATACGTATTTCTGAACAATGTCAAGAACATAATTTTAATCAGGTCATAAATAATATTGTTTGCAAGTTCGTTTCAATGTCCATATTGAAACTTCACTACTAAATCAGGATACCATATCTGCAATGACTGAGCCATAATTACTATGACAGATACCCCTTACATGCAAGACTTCGCATACAGTACAGTGTCATATTAGAAATTCTTCTACATTATCTCCAGAAGTAGCCTATTGATGTTATTGCTAGCAATACACTCATACCAAATCATATTTGGTATAACTATGATTTCAATGTTCCAATTCAAATAACAAAGAACTAAAGAACGGAAAAGAATAAGCTGTCAGCAAACCTATTCTAGCACTTACATGAATCCATCCAAGTTGAAATAGAGAGAACTTGTCTTGAACCTCAAAAATTTCCTCTTCATTTAAAGTCTGGCACTGAACAGCAGAAAATGTACAAAAAATTTATGAGCTTAGTAGCAGTATCATGAAAGTCAAACTATCCTCATGATCAATGAGATAACAAGGTTAATTGAGACCAACAATCAAATTGCTGCTTTAAGCATTCTGTCCATGTAATTATATCAGGTCAAAAGTCTATTGGGTACGGTAATGGCTTTGATAAGCCACAACTAGAAAATCCCTCTCTGCTTCATTTTGATCACCTAGAAAGAGCAAAAAGAATTTGTTTTTGACCAAGTGAGATTTTTGCTGCATTTTCATCATATCCAAAAGGCAGATGGATCTCTTTAAGTGGAAATATGAACCATTCTGGGGTATTCCCTAACTACAACTGAATCTGAAAAGCCCCCCCACAAATGCCAAACAAAACCAGCCTCTCCCTCAATTAGCATACTCCCAAGAAATTCTTCAACTAATGGGTTCAAGTGGGAAACTACTCTGACTCGATGAATCATTACCACACTGGAAAAAGAAACCTGGAACAGAAAGAAATTCAAATAGCTAACAGGAGTTAACTACTAAAACTGGACTATCTTACCGAATCTGATGTTGACTCTTGCTTCGGGACTATGAGTGTAGTGATATGGAATACCCTGTTTTTCTGCAGGCAGATACATTACACACTATAAGAAATCACGTGCATAAAACACAAGCATGTACTTTTCATTGCTTCTTATTTAGACGAACCCATGTGCTTCTTACCAGTGAACCAGCAAGAACACCACATGTTTCTAAATTTTTTGCAGTATTCTCCCGTGCAAATATCAAAAAGTCTTCCATCATCTTTACTGGCTGCAAACAGGTTTTGGCTTAAAAAACTAGTCACAAAAACCATATATCACTCTGAAATTGGGGGGACTGTCCAGATTTAAATCTCCAAATATAGGACAACAGGCTTACAATATGTAAATGCTGATAGGAGTTAGAATTAGACGTCCCATCCTGAAAAGATTTTGCTGGTCCAGGTCTTGGATCCGCAACTCTTGATGGAGAAATTGGAAGAAATTCTGGTTGAACTTGAGCAAGAACAGGTGGCGGAGATGGTTGCCTGATAATGCTTACTTCATTATTATATAAAGGACCCAATTCCTCAGCAGGACGCAACCATCTACCATCATCTAAAGAGAGTACCGATTCCATAGTAGATCCACCAACTCCAGAATGGTAATCTTTTACTGCCACAATGTCATCTTGTCCAGCCGAAATCAGGCTATAGCCATATGTGACAATGAACAGGAAACGTCACAAGGAGATTAATGGAACAGAAACTAATCAGCATACCAAGTCAAATCTTTACTGATTCTATTATGTAAGATATTTCAAAGGAAAACAATTTGTTTATTTAGAACTTGAAACAGGGTTTTGATATTGTTGCAGAAATTTGCATGCGAAGATAGAAAAGATATAGCTTGTTATGTCCTGACCTTGAACTTTCATCTGGCCCTAAGTCGGTAGAGGTTGGATAGCAAACCTGTATCCAGCAATTTTACTTTATAATGTGTATCGGATATCAATATACAATGATAGGGCACAAAAAACTATTTTACCTTTATGTCTGTGCTAGGCCCCTTCCATTGACTCCGAAGACCATTTGGGCCAAGAAAAGAGTGTCTAGACAATGTTTCCTTATTTGGAAGAAGTAAATTAATAGACCTGCAATAATCCCAAAAATGTGGACATAAGTTGCACACAAAAAAAATTAGCATTCCAACAGGGAAAAGTTAAAGGATATATGTTCAAATTCACCAATCATTTGTAGCAACGGATAATATCTTACAACATGCTACAACAGCATATTATGATAATCAAAACTTAGTTGCAGGGAGCGAGGAAGGGGGCTAGATTTCAGAACTTATGATGCCACAGTATATGTGAACGATTGAATCATTTAACATGTCTGAAGGAAATTAACTACAAATATAACGCATGTAAATGATGCTGTTTTTAGAGTCTTTAACAGGATGTTTAAGTATATTTTGGAGGCCTTTATCATAGATCCCAGGTATAATCGATTAAGCAGCCCAATTTCGGAAGTATATTGACTTCTAAATTATTCCTCCAATTCCCTCTAAAACAAAGTCAACATTTTCCTTTTGACAACCCAAATGTTTCACTTGGAAAGGACCCAAATGAATGATTGTTTCAAACTAAATACATATGAATCTACTTAGCTATCGATTATTGCACCAAAAAAGTGGAAGTACAGAGGTATAAAGCCAAAGCCCTTAGAATCTATCAAGCAAAACTTTACACCAACAAGTAACAACCTAGCTACTAAGGGACCAAGCTTGCTCCTCCAACCGGCACAGAGAGATCTGAAAGAATAGAGAACCGTCATCATTGCATCATTAAATCTAGTTCACATCAACCTCACCTAGATCTGGCACAGTACCCACACCTATCTTCCACATGAGCAAAACAAGGAAAAAATGCTGAGCAAAGGTTTGACGAATATATATTCTGCACCTATAGGATGCATTGAGTTATCAAAATTCAAAATCTTGTAGAGCTGTAAGGTTGGAGGCTGATTGGCACCATCAGAATTGGAGAGTGCCGCAATTACAGGTCAAAAAAAGACAGCCCAACACTGCTGACACACCACAAGACTTCCACAGCGTGTTTGTCATCCCTTCAGGCCTCAAATTTCAAGTTTTAAAAACGATAATTTTGGGCAGAGAGTAGCAGCTAAATTCTAGGAAGGAATTAACATACCCAGGGCTGCAGGAAAGGCAGAACTTTTGTAAAGAAAGCTCTTGGAAAGGTTTTTTTAGTTCTCTTTTTTCTGTTTTTCATGTTAGCTATTTCAAAGCAGTAAGGGTACTTTAACGTTTCTTCCTCCTTCTAAATCTCAATAGTAATCCTTCTCTTGCCCTAGATATGAAGTCAAAGTTACACATAAAGCCACCAGATACTCAGATTTACACACAGAAACCTTCATAATATCATGATATAAAGATGGTTAGAGAAAGGATCCTTCAAGGCTTCACAAAGTAACCTACCAACACGGCCACATTAATAATTAATGAGTTAAGGTAAGAGCTCCTGGGGAGATATTGGCTATGGTCAGAATGATAGGCAACAATGAACATAATTCTTGTACTACCTGACATTGCTCGTATCACATACAATGGACACCTATCACTCATAATAGCCTAAGGAGCACGAACGAACGACATAACACGGCATGACTAGACAGCTTAAACAAAAATTTTACTTTGGCAGGCGTTGAACACATTAGTATTCATATGATGTATGCATACATCATGATTACAAAAGGTATAACTATTTTCATACCATAAATTTAAACAGCCACGATATATGCAAGTCTAAAGCAGTTCACCATGAAACCCAAAATATTATTTTTCACAGGAGCAACCATGTAGCATTCCTCTTCGACGGCAAAGCCCAACCAAAAATGCTGCCTATGTTACATGGACTCTTCAAAATGTGTTAGTACCTGTGTTGGACACTTGACACTTAGACATGGGTATGGGTCACGTGTCTGACACATCTCATAGGATATGCCACTAAGAACACTATCTTATGGTGTTTCTTTTAATTCATTATTGCTTTGAGGTGATATAAATTTTAAAGTAAAACAATGTGCGTCACATAAGGCACTATGCTAACTAAGGAAAAACTAAAAAATGAATATTTTGCCATGCCCATGTGTCTTGGGTTCTAAAAATTAGACGAATCTGGCACTTGAACTCGCATCTGACTCGGACAGTCATGTCGAGTACATGTAACATATCATGCCACCAGCCCAATATGGACACAACAATCGTTCACGAGAAGCGAGAATGCTTAGTTTGGGTAAATAGAGGTCGGAGGACCCAATACCTACATAAGGTTTTGTATCCGAGAGATCAAGCGAGGTTTTGATCATTCTGTACGTATACTCTTTTGCAAACTAATAGGCCTGATATCTCGACATCTAAGAATTGTTGGTCATATTTTGGCAAGTATCCCATATTTGCCAAATTCCTTAAACCATGAAGTTAAAAGAGTTTTGGCACGTGTCTGCAACTTTGAAACTTATCCTAGCTCCTGGGAGGGTACTCTTAGCCTTTTTAAGTTTCAATGACATTGAATAATGCTAAAGGGTAACAGCCATCTAGCGTCAGATACCAATGTCAGTATAGTTACACCTCGCGTAGATGTCAGCTGCAAAATATGAGATCATGTATAAACTATAAATTAATAACTCAAGCTGATGTATTCCTCAATCGTCTCTTGAGACATGCTGTATTACTTCAAAATCAAGGGTCAAGTTATTACACTCACAGCTTCTGAAACTGCATGTCAATGGAATTTGAAGGTGAAACTTGAGTGGAATCAGTATTATGCTCCCATGAAGACAAAGGAACCCTACTGCCTGACGGCAACTGCATGAAGGAGTGAGAGTCAGAGAAAGAAGAAGAAAGCCATATAATTTCTCAAGAAAAAGACAAAAAAGTTAAATGACGTAATAGTCCGAAGAAGCTACATTAGGGCTTCATATCAGCAAGAAACTGGAAAAAGAACTAATACTTAGTGGAGATGCCCATGCAGATAAGCAGACGGTGGGTCCAAGATAAGATGTAAGAGAACAATGTCAGCTAAACCTGGGAGAGCACTTCCTATTCCTATGGCTTTTCTGTGTAAGAACCGATTTATCAAATAAACACATACAAACACCATGTATATTCTATATATGATTGTTCAGAAAACTACTCATTTTAAAGACCTCAAAACTGCACAGCAGACTTGTAACATTTCACTAACCTCATCATTTTCACGTTAACAGGAGATGTTTGGCTGAATACCTGCTTATTATTACTAACATCAGGCCATTGCAAGGAAGATGACTCTGAACCATATGGAGCTTTTCGTAGATCATTAAGTTGATCCTGCTGACTTTCTGTATGACGTTTATTCAGTTTATCCAACTGACGCTGGAATTCTGACTTCAAAGATTCCAGCTCATCTACCACTGCTGGCAGTTTCTAAAACACCAACATTAAAAGGGAATGAAACCTTAGCACCAAATATTTTTCAACCAAAAAAATGTAACACGGTAAAAACATCAGTAAACTGCATTCACCTTTCTGCAATATGTTCTTTCTTTAATATGTAAAACCTGGTAATCTCGATGCGACGGTATAGTATCAGCCACCAGACTGGTTTTACGAAAACAAAGGATAAGAACATAACATTCAGACGTATAGTTAAAAAATTGATAAATAATCCAACATTCTGAAAGATATATCTGGAGTTGATAAATCCACTCAAAATCAACCAATCCACTAGTGTTATCTTGGAGAGGATTTATCATTTCCTGAACATCTGGCATTGTTCTTTGTTCACCTTGAATATCTAAGGAGTATAATATACAAGTCTATGATGTTCTTCTCTCCTCGATAGATGTTTGCCTGCATTTTAGGGAAACAAAAACTTCAAAAAATAAGAAAATGACCAATAACCAAAATAAATGCTTCCTCCATTACACAATTTTCGTCCTTGACATTTTTCTAATACCTCGAATACAATTCGGATATCTAAGCATTGAATAGAACTAGAACAGTAATTGTCGATCAAACTAGGGCAAAAATATTGACTAAAAGCAATGCTTACATGTTCAAATGCTATTCTAGAAATTCTGAAAAAGACAGAGGGAAGATTATAAAACGGAGGGGGTTAGACGACCGAGGAAAAACTGCAACCCTAATTTAGCATTTACTGTTAATAGCTATATATCTGATCAATCTGGTGCGATAAAACACAGCAGAACAAGACTGTTACTTCGATAACGATGATTAAGAGGCAACTGCATTTTACATGTTCAAATTCTATTCCAGGTATTCGCAAAAATCAAATTGAACAAAAAGCAAAAAAGGAGGGAGTATTAAACAGACGAGGGAAAATTAAAACTCTAATTTAGCACTGTACTCAAACAGTTGATCGAGTTCAACCGATAACTTGTTAGAAATCCACTAGTGTTAGTTGAAAATGGATGATTAAGGTAGAAATGTGGGTGATTGACACCGTGTGCATGTGGATTCGGACCGGTTTGAGCGATACAGTACTAACTGGGGAACAGAACTATAGACTAACTAGGGCAAAAGCAATGAGTAAAGTCCACGCTTACATGTTCGAATTATACTCTACCAATTCAAAAGATTTCAAAGGCCACAGAAATTACGTAAACAGCTTAGGCAAAACTGAAACCCTAATTTAGCGCTTTACTCAAACAGTTGATCAAATTGGACCTACAATGATGCCACGAATCAAATACTATTTGTTAAGCATGGGGAATTAAGGTGAAAATGATGCCACGAATTGGACCTACAATGATGCCACGAATCAAATACTATTTGTTTGAGCGTGTGTGTTTGTGGGTGGGTGTTTGGACCTGTTTTAGGAGGTTATCGGCGATACGGTAGTAATTGCGGAGCGGAATCCGATTGTCGACGTCGATTTTGCGGGTCATGGCGTTGACGTTGATCGGCTTCCCGGGGGGCCTCATTTCCCCGGCGAGAATGGCTGGATTTTGGAATCCCGGTGGAGGTGGCGTCGGCTTTGTTATGGCTACCCGAACGTGTTGGTTAAGTAAAATAAAATGCTCTGTGCTTTCCTTTGGCTTATGTCGACATAGTGTGGCACATGCACATGCCTCTATGTAGCAGCGACATTTAATCGTCTCTAAATGTCTTTGATGACTTTTATTTAATGACGTTAAAAAAATAATACTAATAATTATCGCTGAAATAGTTATAAGAAAAGTCACTACAAATATTTAGCAACTATTAATTATCACTATACACCCGGAGAGGAGCCAAAATTTATTCAAGTGTTAATGTGACACCCGAAAAGTTTCCTAGTATGACAGCATAAAATTTGTTTTAATTTTGGTTGAGTTAACAACATATCGTCAATGATTAAGGCGTTAAGCGACAAAGTTATGAATAATGCTATAACTGAATGGTGAATATATTGTTAATGATTTGATCAAAGTAATGTGGCTTGTAACCACGTTATAGAAAACTTCTAAAGGGCATTTCAATATTTTGGAAAATATAGAAAACATAATTTTGAAGATAATTAAGAAGCATGCATTAGCTTACATCAACAATATTTCCAAATATAAAGATATTAGAATATAAATGAATATCGCAATAAAAGTATGAAAATAATTTATGCTTTTTGTATATTTATTTTCATTTTTTGTAAATCACAAAGAGTGAGATGATTTTGAATACTCTATGTTCAAAGAGCTGACGAAGTGTGTTTATATTTAGTGTTTTAAAAATAAAATTTAAAATTGATAACCAAAGTAGAACATCTTAAACACATGGATGTAAACGTAGAAAAAATGGTAACCGAGCCGAACTTCTTGCCTTGTCATTCTGGAGTTTCAATCTAAGTTGTCATTCCATCGGGCGGGAGTGAAAACAAGAGCCTAAGGAGAAACTTTTCAACAGGGTAAAATATTTGTAATCCTATAGTCCATATCACGACTACGAAGTTCAAATTTTAAAAATTAATTCTCAGAAATAGATACCAGATGGAATCATATTCACTTTAAAAAATCAGTTTTAAACTATTTTAATCTTGGTTTATTTACATGATATGTGCATTCCCATTGTGAAAATCTAGCACGTCATTTGTCAAATTAACATAGCTAAATGGACCTTAAGTCATTTGTCAGTTGCGTTAACCTGGGAAAACCAGGGTTGCCCCACATATTTGTCGCCAAAACATGCTAATATTGCCTACATATTATCTTGTTCAATTGGAGACTAGAAATGTCTCAAGTTTATCAATGCTCTGTACCGTGCACACTGCTCTAATTGTAGGACATGCTCCACTCTAAGGAGTATTAATCATCATAGAGAGTTCTGCCCAAGTGCTTTGATCTTTAGACTCCTCACCACAAAGTTTGTCAAGGTTCCAAACTTGGTGAATCTTTTACATCGTGCGCTTTCTACGCTGGGCTCTCCGGTACCTGGTGAGCGATATGCCTAACGAACCTGACTTGGTCGGGCGCCCAACTTAAGATAGAGCTCTAGCACTCAGACTCTCATCAAGGAAGTAGTAATAGAAGCTTTGACGAGGTGCTACCCCCGCTCAAATGGCGGCGTGAGCTAGGAACATTGACAGTTGAGACATTCACCCCAACTAGGGGTGAGACCTATGGGCCACTCCTTCAAAATGAGTGATGTTCACCGACATTTCTAAGGGTTACAACTCCTCAGTCACTACCTCCATATGAACTAGGGTCTTCCTCGTGTCTATGGTACATGGACTCATCGGCACAGAGATAGTCGCATAAGCTGTTCTAGCATGCTACATCTACTTAAGGTATCACGTGATGCTCCAAGCACTTGGTCGCTAAATCATTCCCGTCATCACTGATGTTGATCGGTCCCTCTACAGGTAATGACATGGTCTGTATAGGGTGTCGTGTATAACCCGCTTAAAGATCGTGGCAGACGCATTCCACCGCCACTAAGTTCGCTTGTCCGTCTTGGTGCCCATGCAATACATTGCAATAGTACCGGAGAGAGGCCGAGTCAGTAGTTTACTATGTCAGATGAACTACAGCAGCCACTCAGCTTGTCGGGCGTCTGGGGAAGATGGGGGCGCAACTATACAGGGCAATGACCAATGGGTAGATTAGTCATAGTCATATCGGACACCCTCGGTGCGGTGTCAATCTTTGGTGCTACCATGTGTCACATAGGACAAACCACCTCAAGTTATTATCTTTACAAAAAAGGACTTGAAACGTCATTTTGAGGAACCTAAATCATCTTGAAATAAATTTGTTCATGGCTTAAAGTAATTTAGAAATCTTTATATATAGAGTGTTCTCGTCATATTGTTAATGATATTGTGTATCATTCAATCAATATCCAAGAACTTAGAACTATTGGAAATGTTCGAATAAGTTTAGCTTTCTAAAAAAATTAACAACCTATACTTGCCTCCACGATCTGTTTTACAATATTACATCATCAAGAATAATGTATAAAACGAGACCCATAAAGAAACTCGTCAACTGCTAATTTGCTGACTTAGCAGGATTTGGATTAAACAATTAAGCTTCTCCTTAGATCTTCCTTGCTATGACCTTGTAGGATCTTAAAGTAGACTCCAAGCTTGCCTCTCAAAGCCCTAACTTCATCACATAACTATATTCTGAGAGATAGAGAAATTTAAATTTGCTCTTTAATGCCAAACAAAAAAACGTGATTAGGCCTATTTGTATCACCATGTTTGATATTTTTTTTCTCTTAATCACTACAAGAAAAATAGCTTTTTTCGACGGATTCGAATCCGTCACTAAAAGTCACTTTTACCGACGAATTTTTCATCAGTAAAGGTCCGTTGTTAAAAAAACTTTTCCGAGGGATTTTTCGTCGATAAAGATCTTTAGCGACGGACTTTTACCGACGGAATATTCTGTCACTAATTTTTATTTTTGATTTTCTCCCTTTTTTCTTTTGCCAAAAAAATTTGAAAATGACTTTTACCGACGGACTTTTGCCAACGGAATAAATCCGTTGGTAAAAGTCAAAATTTTTGAAAATTTTTATGATCTTTTACGATGGATTTTTGGAGACGGCCAAAATCCGTTGCTAAAAGTCCTTAAAATTAAAAAACCCTACCCCTTCGTTCTTTTCTCCCCACCGCTCACACCATTCCCTTCTTCTCTCTCTCAGTCTCTCTCTTTCTCTCTCTCTAACCCTAAATCGTAACCACTCACCTCCCACACAGCTAACCCGCTGTCGCACCCCCACCCTGCCGCCTCTACCGCTCGCCGACACACAGGGGCGGAGCTACGTATGAACGAGGGGGGTCTAATGTACCCCCTCAACTTCCCAAAAAAAAAGTTTAGTCAGCGACTCTCTCTCTACGCCAAGTCTCTCACCCACTCCCCAGACCCAGACGGCATACACCCACTCGGCCACTCACCTGCGACGGTCGACGGCGACACGCGGACATGGCAGGGGCTCCTGCCTCCTTGAGTCGACTCTCTCTATTGAGCTCGGCTTAGATCTGGAATGAGTGGAGCCGTGGACGCGCCGATCTGAAAGTATAAGTGATCGGAGAATAGCGACGGCGAGGCGAGGACTCCACCGGCCAAGAACTCACTGCCGGCGACGACATGTCGATGACCGGTGACCCTTGCGGTCAATTAGTCAATTGCCTAAATATTTTTTAAAACTTTTTCTTCAGAAATTCAGATTTTTTAAAAAATATATACAAAATAATTTTAGCGAAGGAATTTTTCGTCGGTAAAAGTAATTTTTTTCCGACGGATGACATAATTCCGTCGCTAATCTTTTAGTAACAGGGTTATAGGCAACGAATTTTTAGCGACGGAGTGTCCGTAGCTAAAAGTCTTTGGCGACGGATTTAGGGTTTTAGCAACGAAAATATCCGTCGCTAAAAGTCCTTTTTCTTGTAGTGAATCCAGTCACAAGTAAAGCTAGGTGGGGATCCTTAAGAGTTCCCATTTTTAGCTACAATAGGATTTTAGGGCTCGGAAATCATTTTTCGAAAAATGTTTTCCACAGTTTTTGGTGTTTGGTGCGTCTATAAGATTTTATTAACGAAAAATGATGTACCTAATAAAAGACTTTGGCAAGTTTCGTGATCAACAATCAAAAGGACGTAGAACATCACCACAATTGATGATGACTCAACGTCCCTAGAACACGTAGATCACTAGATAATCACTATCTCATAACTACGGATTTTCAGATACTCGTATTATTTGTGAAAGATTTTTTTATCAAATAGTAAAACAATGAGATAGTTATCACATTGATCACGTCCAATTAATTATAACAAAGCACTAAGAAATAACTCGAAGTCTCTACCTTTATGGTCAAGATAAATCATCTAAGCACGACAACCAGCTCAATAGTTTCTCTAACTTCAACTATGGTTGTGACCATAGTTACTCAATTCTATTTGTCACTTTTTTTATGTCTTCCATGTTCAAAATCTTTGTAGACATAAACCATATCGTATATAATTATACTGATAAATGAATAACAAACTGTTCATACCCTATTCTGGTCAGACCAGCAGGGCCCGCTAGTAGACCCGTGTCGCACGACACATCATCCAGACAACGGTCAATTATTCAACGCCATAACCAGGTCAAAGCGCATCTCCTTTCGAGCATCCGCAGGCGTCACCAGTGCAGCGACATCAACACGGTCAAACTGTTGGAAAAAGGAAGGTGTCAGCCACTCATTTCCTAAGGGGGTCGGCCACCCCTTTTCTAAGGGGGTCGGCCACTCCCTTCCTAAGGGGGTCGGCCACCCTTTTCCTAAGGGGGTCGGCCACTCCCTTCCTAAGGGGGTCGGCCACCCTTTTGCCTTGCAAGAGTCATTCCTAAACCCCCGACATCACTCATCACGCTCTCTACCATCCTCGCTCAACACCGATGGTCACTTGGCGCTTGTTGCCGACCGTGCACAATCGTCACAACGGCATCACACTATCCTAAGTATTACTCCGCGACAATCGTCGCCGCTCCCTTGCGCCCCGCTGATGATTCGTGCCCCCAGCACTAAGTATTGATACGTGCCCCCGGCACTAAGTATTGTTCCGCGACAGTCGTCTCCGCGCCCTTGCGCCCCGCTGATGATACGTGCCCCCGGCACTAAGTATTGATACGTGCCCCCGGCACTAAGTATTGCTCCGCGATAGTCGTCGCCGCGCCCTTGCGCCCCGCTGATGATACGTGCCCCCGACACTAAGTATTGCTTCGCGACAGTCATCGCTGCGCCCTTGCGCCGACACCAAGTATATCTCCGCGATGTTCGTCGCTGCGCCCTTGCGCCATTCTCATGACGCGTGCCTCCGGCACAAGGTAAGGACTCGCGACGGTTGTCGCAGTGCCCATGCTCCACAATCAATGTCTCGTGCTGTAGGCACCGCGCCCATGAGCCACAATCATGTTATATGCTTACGGGATGGGCTCACAACCTAAAAGCCATCGCCGTCTTCATTCTGGGGGGCTTCACTCCGTGCTCCGGCACGAGGACCCTTCGCAGTGGGATAGGCGACTCCTCCGGGACACTATCTCCGCCAGGGTGCCTACGTGACTGGCCTACGTGCTCTGGCACTGGGGGCTCGCGTCGGCACCCCTAAGGACTATGACCCCCGGGTCACTCCGAGATGGGAGCAGGTCTTCGGAAGAGCATCTTGCCTAGTCCACCTGGCAGCTGGGCATCGGGTCTTCCCCACCGCGGCCAGGCCTGTGGGATTCAGTAAGGGCTTGGACTGGAGGCTAGGGCAACGGGCTTACTCTGATCACCCCGGCACGGTGTCTTCAGTCTTCTCAAACAGGTAGAGAGATGCTGTGTGGGGCAAGGCAGTGCGAATTTAGAAATCGACAGTCCAACGGAGAATCGGTATTTGTGGACCCCTAGTGACGTGTCACTCCCAGGGGTGACACGTGTCAGCTGGTGACACATTGATGACACCGGCACACTTTTCCCTATAAATAGGGGACCTTGGATTTCATTTGGGGGGGGCCTACATGGAGGTGCCATAAAGGCTGCAATCCGAGTCAGCTTCCAAGTGTGCAAAATGAGAGACAGCAAGGACGGAGTGAGGGCCGAGAGCAAGGCTCCCCAGACAGGCCGCGAGGGCTGGCAGTGCTGCGCAAGCAAAGCAAAGACGAATGGGGCCGGCGACCAACAATCCCAGCTAGGGTCAGCGTCAGGGGTGCAGCGTCAAGAGTCCGAAGATGGGAGTTCGAATGTGTTTCTCTCACTAGAATTCTAGAGAGAATGTCTTTTAGAGAGAGAAAGTGAAAATGACAAATGAGAGTGAGAGCCCCCCCCAAATGAAATCCAAGGTCCCCTATTTATAGGGAAAAGTGTGCCGGTGTCATCAATGTGTCACCAGCTGACATGTGTCACCCCCTGGGAGTGACACGTCACTAGGGGGTCCACAAATACCGGTTCTCAGTTGGACTGTCGGTTCCCAAATTCGCACTGCCTTGCCCTACACAGCATCTCTCTACCTGTCTGAGAAGACTGAAGACACTGTGTCGACGTGATCAGAGTAAGCCCGTTGCCCTAGCCTCCAGTCCAAGCCCTTACTGAATCCCACAGGCCTGGCAGCAGTGGGGAAGACCCGATGCCCAGCTGCCAGGTGGACTAGGCAAGATGCCCTTCCGAAGACCTGCTCCCATCTCGGAGTGACCCGGGGGTCATAGTCCTTAGGGGTGCCGACACGAGCCCCCAGTGCCAGAGCACGTAGGCCAGTCACGTAGGCACCCTGGTAGAGATAGTGTCCCGGAGGAGTCGCCTATCCCGCTGCGAAGGGTCCTCGTGCAGGAGCACGGAGTGAAGCCCCCCGGAATGAAGACGGCGATGGCTTTCAGGTTGTGAGCCCATCCCGTAAGCATATAACATGATTGTGGCGCATGGGCGCGGTGCCTACAGCACGAGACATTGATTGTGGAGCATGGGCGCTGCGACAACCGTCGCGAGTCCTTACCTGGTGCCGGAGGCACGCGTCATGAGAATGGCGCAAGGGCGCAGCGACGAACGTCGCGGAGATATACTTGGTGTCGGCGCAAGGGCGCAGCGACGACTGTCGCGAAGCAATACTTAGTGCCGGGGGCACGTATCATCAGCGGGGCGCAAGGGCGCGGCGACGACTGTCGCGGAGAAATACTTAATGCCGGGGGCACGTATCAATACTTAGTGCCGGGGGCACGTATCAATACTTAGTGCCGGGGGCACGTATCATCAGCGGGGCGCAAGGGCGAGGCGACGACTGTCGCGGAGAAATACTTAATGCCGGGGGCACGTATCAATACTTAGTGCCGGGGGCACGTATCAATACTTAGTGCCGGGGGCACGTATCATCAGCGGGGCGCAAGGGCGCTGCGACGACTGTCGCGGAGCAATACTTAGTGCCGGGGGCACGTATCATCAGCGGGGCACAAAGGGCGCGGTGACGACTGTCGCGGAGCAATACTTAGGATAGTGTGCTGCCGTCGTGACGATTGTGCACGGTCGGCGACGAGCGCCAAATGACCATCGGTGTTGAGCGCGGATGGTAGAGAGCGTGATGAGTGATGTCGGGAGTTTAGGAATGACTCTTGCAAGGCAAAAGGGTGGCCGACCCCCTTAGGAAGGGAGTGGCCGACCCCCTGAAGAAAAGGGTGGCCGACCCCCTTAGGAAGGGAGTGGCCGACCCCCTTAGGAAAGGGGTGTCCGACCCCCTTAGGAAGGGAGTGGCCGACCCCCTTAGAAAAGGGGTGGCCGACCCCCTTAGGAAAGGAGTGGCTGACCCCTTCCTTTTTCCAACAGTTTGACCGTGTTGATGTCGCTGCATTGGTGACGCCAGTGGATGCTCGAAAGGAGATGCGCTTTGACCTGGTTATGGCGTTGAATAATTGACCGTTGACTGGATGATGTGTCGTGCGACGCGGGTTCACTAGCGGGCCCTGCTGGTCTGACCAGAATAGGGTATGAACACATACATGACCAAGAAACACGCGGTATTACGTCACTTGAGTAACAAGATTTTACGACTAAACTCAGCCGTAACATACCATATAACACAAGATATTAACGTCACAATTATATGGTTTTTACTGGACATCGTGATTAGATGAAAGATAAACCAAGAAGAGAGGGCACATGATTACAAATGATCTATTTAGTTAGACGGTGCACAAATTCCATACTTCTTCATGATCGGTGTCCCATTCACAAATGTAGAACCTGTCACCATTTGGGAGGTACTCGAATCGAAAGCGCTAGGATCCCATGCCATGAGGGGAAGAAAACCTGGACTTGGTGCTGCATTCATGAAGCGGAAAGGATTCGAAGGCGTTGGGACCTCCAACGCACCTTCCAACATCTTCACGACGAGGCTCATTAACGGCCTTGACTCGGGCCTGTACTGAACGCAGCAAAGAGACAGCTTGACCATCCTTTCAGCCATTTCAGTATCCTTTGCCTCAATGGCGCATGCACTCATCAAGTCCCCCAGTTCTCCTTTCTCAAACTTAGTCCACACCCATGTCGGGAACCACTCTTGGGAGTCCGGAAGTGTGACATCCATGTTCCTTCTCCTGCCTATGATTTCAAATAGAAGCATCCCAAAGCTATAAACATCACACTTGCGTGTTACCGGTGAGGGCATCCAGAGCTCAGGTGCTGCGTAGCCGGGAGTTCCCCTTCCTCCGGTCATGGCTATGTGAGTGTTGTCCCTGTTACAGAGCTTGGCCAGACCAAAATCAGCTACTTTAGGGCAGAAGTTGGCATCCAAGAGGACATTACCCGGTTTTATATCGTAGTGGATGATTTGATGCTGGCAATCTTCGTGCAAGTAAGCGATACCTCTAGCCGTCCCGACTGCAATCTCATGGAGCTTTTCGAATCCTAACTTTTTGTTCTCGCGGAACAAGTAATGATCAAGCGAGCCATTCCCCATGTACTCGTAAACCAGAGCCCGTAAACATTTCTCGAAGCAGTACCCGTATAGCCGGACCAGGTTGACATGGTGCGTTCTTCCTAAGGTACTCACTTCTGCCTTGAACTGCTCCTCGATCCTCTTGTTGGACGTCCCGTTTAGAACTTTCACTGCCACCATCGTTCCATTGCTGAAAACGCCCTTGTAAACCGATCCGAAGCCGCCCGAGCCTAACAAATGCTTGAAATTATCCGTCGCGATGGCCAGTTGCTGAGACGTAAAACTGATTGTTTTTTCTCTCTCCATGTCACCGAGAAATTTGAGCATGGTCGGTGGCATGAACCCAGAGTCTGGGCCGATGCTACTAGTTCTTGCTTCAGCTCTTTTCAGGCATACTACAACTAGGACAACGATCTTAATTATCACCACAACTGCAAAAGGTAAACGAAGCTTATGTTTTTTGCCAAAATGAATGAACACGAAGAATAGCATTAAACAGAACCTTACTCACGATCACAGCAGTGGCAATGACTTGGGCACTTGGATCTGTTGAGCCTGTAGATGACATAACTAGGAGAGAGAACTGTTCAAGAACAGTATGAAAAACTGCATTCCATTGACAAAAACTGTGACCGCTGCATTCTAGTACTGAACGTGCAAGGGTAACCATAGGTAATGTTAAAACCGCGTTGGTTTCACCGGATGATTACAAAAAAACAAGGCCGGCTGAGAGCGATATGGGCTTAGATCTGTACAAAAGCATGCGACAATTAGGGTGGACAAAGCAAAGGTACTATGAGTGAAACACAGTAGTACTGTAGATATATGATTCCCTTGCCACTTCACCCTTGATCCATATGGATTACACTTTACGGGGTGATGTCAAAGAAAGTGAATTCGTACCTACATGGAGGTGCCACAAAGGCTGCAATCCGAGTCAGCTTTCAAGTATGCAAAGCAAGAGACAGTGAGGGCGGAGTTAAGGGCAGAGAGCAAGGCTTCACAGAGAGGCCGTGAGGAGTGACAGTGCTGCGGAGGCAAGGCTGAGACGAACAAGGCCGGCAGTCGACAGTCCAAGTCAAGGTCCGAGTTAGGGTCCAATGTTACAGTCCAAAGTTACGGTCGAAAGTAATGTCCAATTTGTGTTCTCTCTCTAGAATCCAAGAGCACCCAAATTCTGGAGTGAAAAAGTCAATTTAAGAGAATGAGCAAAAAGTCCCTTTTTGAGTCATAAAGTCCACTATTTATAAAAAAACAGTGTGCTTGTGTCATAAAGTGACACATGTCGTCCCCTGGGAGTGACACGTCACCAGGGGTCCCAAAATACCGGTTCTCTGTTGGACTGCCGGTTCCCAAATTAGCACTGTCTCGCCCCACACAGTGTCGCTCTACCTGTCTGAGAAGACTGAAGACACCGTGACGGCATGATCAGAGTAAGCCCGTTGCCCCAGCCACAGGTCCAAGCCCTTACTGAATCCCACTAGGTGCGTCAAGAGACGCGTAGAGAACCTGACAGCGGCGAGGGTTGCCCCTGTAGCCAACTGTCAGGCGGACTAGATGCGATGCCCTCCAAAGACCTTCTCCAGTCCCAGAGTGACCCAGGGGTCATTGTCCTGGGGGCACCGATGATCACTGGTAACGTAAGTGGACATGGTCGCAGCTCAGTGCCTAGTGTCATGCAAGTCACCCCAGACGGCGATTGCTTTGTGGTAACGAGCCTATCATGCTGCAAAGGGTCCTCGCGCCGGAGCACTACGAACGGAGCCCCTCGGAATGCTGCACACTCCGGAGAGTGGGTCGAAGCATGTTCCAGGTCCATGGCAGGGGCGCATGGTGTGGTGAATGAGTGTGATGCCCAGAGGCCTGTAACATGATTGTGGCGCATGGGTGCGTTGCCAACGCTCTGAGACATTGATTGTGGCACACGGGCGCGATGCCTACAGCACGAGACATGATTGTGGCCCATGGGCACGATGCCAACAGCATGAGACATTGATTGTGGTGCATGGGCGCGATGCCAACGGCATGAGACATTGATTGTGGCGCATGGGCGTGGTGCCTACAGCACGAGACATGATTGTGGCGCACGAGAGCGGCGATGAACGTCGCGGAGACAATACCTGGTGCCTGGACACATATCATGAAAGTGGCGCACGGGCGCGGCGACGTACGTCGCGGAGACGGCGCATGAGCGCCCGTCAGGTGTCCCGGAGACGGGGCGTGAGTCAAGTGTGTATGTTATACAATAATGATAAGTGCAATATTCAGTAATGACAAAGTAGGGAATAATGATACGCAGTCGTCGGCGATGGGTCATTCAGCGGTAGCGCGCAACTTTGGGCGACTGGCATCGCGGGAACGGTGCGCGGGTGACGGACTACGGACATCGCGAGGTTGATGTACGAACGTCCGTAACATCGCGGAGGTACAAAGACTCGAGAAAACAAGTGCGCGGGAGAGGGGAGGCCATAGGCCAAAAATGGGGGGAAGGCCAAGGCCACCACCCATGGGGAGGCCGAGGCCGACCCTAGGGGATGGCCAAGGCCAATGGCCAACTCCCATGAAGGGAGGCCAAGGCCACTCCCCCTTTCGGTGAACTTCAAGCACGCCGACTGTAGGTGTTTTGATGGGGAATGACGAATCCGAATGTTGCGTTATAACAAGCGTGTTGCCGTGAGTCGTACCCACGTGACGAACAAGGTGCCAAAGTCACAGGCAAAGTGTACTAAGCGGACAAAGCGCGAAAAGGACTTTGCTCGAAAAGTGAACAACCGGGGGGGAAGGCTAAGGCCAACCCCCCATGGAGGCCGAGGCCGACCCGATGGCCTTGGGGGAGGCCGAGGCCGACCCCATGGGGTGGGCCAAGGCCTTTGCCCCTTGACCCCGTCACTCCGGCTGCGCGGTCAGTCGATATTTTTTATGAAAAGGTGTTAGGGTGGCTGCAGTGCGACGAACGTGTTACCGTGAGTCACGTTAACGTGAAATAATTGGCGCCTAAGTCGCGCACGAAGCGTGCGAAGCAAAAAATGCACGTGACTTAGACACTCACACTTTGACCAGTTTGATGCGTTGAAAAAAAGACCGTTACTTGTGCGGACGTGTCATGCAAAATAAGACCCCAATGGGCCTTTTGGGTGCGACCAGAATAGATTGGGAACACGAGATAATAGAGTTGGCAATTGGACTTTCCATGAAGATACCTCCTTGCATGTATAATGCCAAAGATCTCGACCAGGGTGCTCGTGAAAGTATGGTCGTGATCTTGATCAGGATGCTCAGTAAAGTATGGTTATTGAACATGGTTAGCATTCAGTACTTCATCTAATGACAAAAAAACACATAATAATGTGCCAAATATAAAGGTACCGGCTATTTTTTGCTACTGAACAAGAAGTTGCAGCCATGGTATAACACCATGGTCTAAGGAAATACTGTATTTAAGTAGAACTAGGTTCTCTAGCCCACTGCTGATACAGCAACCCACCTTTTTAGCGACAAAAAAGAGTTTTTATTTTTTATTTTTATAAACGATTGAGTTATAGCTATGAGGCCGTAGACTTTCCTTTTCTCGCAAAATAGCCTGTAGCTAAATATCAAAAGTGCCATTAGTAACAAATCCTAGTGGGCTCTTTTAGTATCATCACGATCAATAAATATTTTACCAAACTTGTCACCACCCCTCTTTAGTATCATTGAGTGTCACTAAATGGGAAATTTTTGAAGCCTTGCTTTGCAACAAAACATTTCCGGCAAAAATGTTAGAGCTGAATATATATGGCTGGTATCCTTTTAGAGCAATTTCATAGGCGAAATTTGGAACTATGAAGTGTGGCGAAATTTAAAAATGGCACGAATCATATTTAGTACTCATAAATCAATAAAAATAGATACATGAAAGACGAGTTATCTAGTGGTTCTTGACATGTATCCTTCTTTCATTCCAAGTTCTCTTGTGAAGTCCAAAAATAATTTTGACTCTTATTAACATTAAATTCTTGCTTTGGTAGTCAAAAAAAAGAAAAAACACTAAACAAGAAAGGTAGTTAAAGTATTAACTGAGGAACCCCAAGGTATATTATTCCTTTAAAATTTTGAAATTATGTTTTGGTCGAGTATATATAAGGCTAATAAGAAAATAATATAAAGGGGAGAGAGCTATTTCTTTTAATTTGCCTTCTTTATGAATTTTAAGGTTTAAATAAAAGAAAAAACATATACTTTATCCAACCTTTAGTGACAAATTGGCGCAGAGTAGCGAAAAGAGGCGTGGATTTATCCACACATGCAATATCATTGCATTACATCTCTTTTTCATTAATTTTTCTCAATTTTATAATATTGAGAAAAGTCAATTGATGGTCATTGTGGATTGGCTTTGGTGGCTGTAGCGGCTGGTGGAGACCGGTGATGGTTGTTGCGGGGTGCAAGTAGGGATGGTGACAGTGGGTGAAGGCCAAGAGAGGCGGGGGGGGTGGGAAGACCAAGCAAGAGGAACAGCGGGATGGGGGGTGGGGAGGATTGTTCCGTCAGAAAGAAGTAAAGAAAGAAAATGAAGACAGATGGTGGTGATATATGTGAAAGGAAAATCTAATAATACAAATAAAAGGGTAAGGGAGTCATTTTATTAAACCCGTTACTTCCATCCATATGCCGTCCGAACAAAGAACGTACTTAATATGTATTCATAGTCGATGAAACGTGTAACATTCCCCCCGAACCTCAAGGAGTTTAGGGATATTTTCCTTTTATATTATGCTCTGTAACATGTTACATATCGTGTTGGTTCTGTGTATTTGGACAAATATGGTTTTGAATTCTTTTCTAAACTTTGGACATGGTCATCCTTTCTAGTTAAATAAATACTACATTTCTGAAATTTTCTTGCCAATTACGTGTGCATTATGAAGAAAGTGGTAGTTGCTGGGAAGGAATCAAACGGCAAAATCACATCTAGCATGAGTGGGAGTCACCGAGAACTAACAAGGCTGCAAAGTTCTCCCCAGTTGGACTGATCCAACCAGTGTTCTGCCACAAATAGCGATGATTTCATACCATCAGAGCCAGACAGAGTTGATTCTAACAAGGTTGCATGCTAAACTCCGTCCCGGACCCCTGGTGCTAGGCGAGACCTACTTTTTTCACTGTTTTCTTCTCTCGTATTCATTTTCTTTAATATGTGCCTGTGTTTGCCATTACTTGTCTGGTTATATGGGTTTCCAGCAGAGCTGCTGTGACGGTTCACAGCATTTGCTTCCATCAGTTGTACGGGGCAACAAGCCTGTTTTCATAAAGCAGGGCCTAAATTAAGAGGAACTGTGGTACCAATAACGGTCCCTCATTCCGGCCACTGCAAAATCCCATGGAGGACTATGGACTACATCTAGAGCGGTCGGAGATTAATTCTGCAGGGTTCTGTTTATCTTGTTCTTCTTTTTGAACTTTTCTACCTGAAAATGACATCAAGTTTCTGCTTTAGTTAATATATAGAAAAAAGTGGCAATCGTAATCAAGAAGGCTGGTCCGAAGGGACAGAATATGAAGATAATGTTCTTGATAGTTTTGTACTTTCTTTTATCGTCTTATTTGTTCTGGTCTTCTTCACCTAATATAGAGAGGAAAACACGGGGCCTAAACGAGGTGAGGGGGGTTTTGATTTGTGTGGTCTAAAGTGAGACCTCACAGGTTATGTTAATGAAAGTGATTGATGATCAGGGGTCGTTTGTAAATTCATTCAGCTGGCAATGATGTAATGAACAAGAGTCAACAATTCTAAAATTCCATCATTCATTTGGTTAATATGTTGGAGGAGATTCTTACTCTTGTCTGTCAGTTCTGTAGGACATGCATCAAATACTGTGCTTATATTGATTGCATAAGAGTTGTGCCTTGAAAGAATTGATCGTGTAGATTTGTACTGAAGCAAATGGTAACTAAGGAAGGAAGAAGAAGGAAAAGATGAAATTGAAATGGTATATCTAAACAAAATTCTACAGGTGCTCAGAGCTACATGCAAGGAATTTGCAGAATCACGAGCAGACACTAATTGATAGAACTATGGTGGGATGTTAGGAGAGTGGCAAAGAGAAGCTCATTCCAAGTGTCAGGGACCCCAGGCAGGCACCAATGGCTGCAGTCTTGGATCATCCCTGGATTCCTACCAGTATTATGTGCCTTGGTTGGCCTGAAAATTGAAGGATGCCCATCTTTTCTGTAGTCTGTCATCCTCGTAACGTTCAGATAGAACACTGGGGTCTTCATTTCCGCTATCACGGATTCAAGGGTGCTCATCATCCATGGATATGGAGCCAGGTGAGTTTCATTTGTTATCGGCTCCGTCTCGCCATCACAATTCCCTCCAGATTGCCATTGTCCTCCTCTGCCAATGACACAAAACAGAATCTCTAATCACTGCATAGATACGCACACAAAAAAAGGATTTGTGTATGTTCTTTTACTTGAAATGGGAAGCAGAATATCCACGAAAGAAGACCCTGGTACGACTAGGGTTAACGTAGGAATCAACCCAATGTGCCCATGTCTTCAAGGCCCTTGTATATGCATCAGCTACTTCTAGTCTGGTATACACGTGATTACCTTCCTGGAAGTAATTGTTGCTGAAAAAAGACATTTCCCAGCATATCAGCTGCTTTACTTCTGGAAGGAAACATCACAATAGCACAGACTATTAGGAAATAACCCAAAAATCACCCTTTGCAGGTTTTCTGGTGAGTCCACCAGTGACCAGTGTTGAAGATGATAATATCAGCATCATGGTACTTTCTGGAAGAGCCTTGTATCATGTCTAGCCTCAGCGTCTCTCTTCGCGTTCCGGCCTTATCCGCGATCTTCCATTCTTGAACCAGGAACGGCGACTTTATGAAGTCAATTGAGCATCTATAATCCTACACATAGTTCAAAAATTGATCATAAACATGAAATTTTTCAGCAAAAGAAAAAAAAAAGAGTATAAATATTTATCTTATATTGAGAATGACCTTAAATCTGAAGGAATAGAACCCTTGAGCCCTAAATTGCCGGCGGCCTGAAGCTTCAAAAACTCTGCTTTTATTATACAGAGATGCTCTCAGAGCACAAACTAGAGATTCCCACATGTTCCTATTCAGTGAATCCCCCACAAACACCACTCTTTTTCCTCTCAACATCTCCAACATTTTCAACCCATCAAACCTACAAAAATCAAATTCAGGAGGAAAAAAAAGGAGGACACACCACATTGATTAAAAATTAAGGGAAACAAGTTAATATATTGCACTAAAATTATTGCTTTTGGCAGTAACGGGTCAACCTTGGAATGTGGCAGCCATGTGGCTTCCACCGGAGCTTCAAGTAACCTGAATCCGTCCGTCCGTTGTTGAAGCAGTTGAAGGAGTCGTCGATAAACGGGCAAGACCCGGGTACGTACAGGGGACCGGAGCCATCCGCAATCCACTGACCATCAAAGATATCACAAGTACTAATGCCAACTTCCCCTGTTTCTGTCACATTCTGGTGGCATTCTTGGCCTTTGGCAGTGACACTACAAGTCCCAGAGGAGTTATAAACGAGATGGGTATTTGAAGAAAGCATGGAAGGGAGGGAGGAGATGAAGGTAGTGGCTGAATGGAGGCCGGAAGTCAGGTCGGTGGTGTTAGTGGTGGTGGTAGGGGAGGTGTCAGAGGCAGAGAAGAAGAAAAACAGAGCTATGGTTACAAGCAAGATGATGGTTGCTTGGGTTCTTGATTTTGACAAGGAGGAAGAGAGGTTTCTTTGGGAAGCCGTGAGGTTGTTCAAGAGGTTCTTGAAAGAGTCCATTGGAGGAGAGTGGTGGTTAAGGTGATACAGATCGAGGAGGTCCTGAAGGAGGAGGGAAAACTGATGGAGGTTTTCTGAGTTTGTTTCTGCTGCTTTACTGGCGGTTAACTGGTGAAGTAGCGAGTGAGGAAGTTGGTTGAATCAAAGGCAAATCATGGGCATGAGATTTGGGCTGAAAACCGCCATTTCATGTGGGCGTTTGCCCAATTTTAGGCGGCAATAGAAGTTTCAAATTCCTCTCATCGAAAGTCCAGAGGGTGATTGGAGTTGATTTTGAGATGGTCAAACCTGATTTAATCTAGATACAGTGTTTGGCAAACGAGATTATGAGATTTAATCTGGCTAAAAATCCTAAAAACTGATTAAATTCATAATTCTGGAAAGTAAGAATTATAAAATAATCACTTTTTTTCATAATCAGGTTTGATCTTTTAATTTACCATCATATCATATGTTTCACAAAAAGACATTTCATATCCTTTTAACTAATTATTGGGTGTGACTTTTAAGATAGACGTTATTTATAATTGGGTAAATTACACTAAACACCCCTGAGGTTTTACGTAATTACACTCCACTACCGCTATCTTTAAAAATTACACTCAGCTCAAAAAGTAACTTTTTCTTTTATGGTGTTAATGGTGCAATGCAAAAAGACATGAATGCCCCCCAGACTATTTTCTTGGAAAGCAGAAGCTCAACCTTTCATCTAGCCATGGAACACCGATGAGAACAAGAACCAATCTCCTGCAACTAAATATATCTACATTTGCGTTGCTCACCATCTTCATGCTCACTCTGCTACCACTCCCTGCTCTCACTTTCTCCCTCTGCCGCACCTCCAGCAATAACATTCCCATAAACTACCCATTCGGCGTCGACGACGGCTACGGCGCCCCGTAGTACTGCAAAATGCTGAACTGCTCCACAAACCTGCCCTTTATAACTCCATCCGGCACCTACAAAGTCCAAGGCATCGACTACAACAAGAAGACCCCCACAATCTACGACCCGTCCATGTCCACCTGCTCCATTCTGTAGCCTCACCACGACTTTGTCATGTCAGAAATAAAGTCCGTAATCATCTCTCCGGCACCCGACACCGTTTTCACCCTCCTAAACTGCTCCAGAGACTCGTCGGTTCTGAACCATTACAGGTCTCTATGTTTCAACTTCTCCGGTCACTCCTGTGACAAGCTCTACGGTTCGTGCACTTCGTTTAGGCTGTTTCACCTCCTGTCGAGCAACACGCCACCGTGTTGCTTCACTGGGTATGACACCGTGAAGTATATGAGCATGAACATACTGGATTGCACGCATTATACGACGGTGTACAACACCGATGGTCTACACGGCGTTGCGTCGTTGGACTGGATTTATGGGATTAAGCTGTCGTACAGTGTACCGGATATTGGGTGCGATCGGTGTGGACGGTCCAGCGGGACGTGCGGGTTTGATGTTGAAACTGAAGGGATGGTCTGCATTTTGGGTATGAAGGTGAGTAAAGGACAGATGAGGGGTATTTTGGGTATGAAAATTGCATAAAGTAATGTGTCAGGGAATCTTTTCACGGAGTTGGGCCTGCCGTTAAATGTGTGTAGTTGTGTGTAATGCGGGTACAAACCTCAGGGGGTTGGAGTGTAATTTTTAAAGATAGCAGTAGTGGAGTGTAATTACGTAAAACCTCAGGGGTGTTTAGTGTAATTTACCTTTTATAATTTGGAGAAGTTATCGTACTATAAGCACTAATGTGAGATTGTTGATATTTTTAATTCAGAATAAGAAGTAAAAAACTTTTATAGGTGATTGAAAATAGCTTTTTCAATAATTTTTTTCGTAGTTATTTTCAAATGAAAGTTATGTTAACATTTCTTGACTAAATGGATATTCTAAACTTT
Source organism: Escallonia herrerae (assembly GCA_033070095.1). NCBI lineage: Eukaryota > Viridiplantae > Streptophyta > Magnoliopsida > Escalloniales > Escalloniaceae > Escallonia > Escallonia herrerae. Next base: position 115,155 of record JAVXUP010001742.1, on the reverse strand, counting down.
ATTATTGTACTGTCTTTTATGGTCTTTTTGTCATATCAAAACTGATTTAATCACTTTCTATCTAAATACTTTTTGTAACTTTAAGGTAGTTCACAATTAATTTCGTCAAATAGCAAACTGATTCTGCTTAAAGTAGATTAAATCTGATTTTAAAAACTGATTCAGATTTAAGTTAAAATCTGCTTTTCATAATCAATCTCAAACGGCCTCTTAACCTCTTGACACACACTAAGCTTTCTTGAATTACATAAACGAGCTATCGTGGTACACGTAACGCGTGTGCAAAAACGAAGTTATTATTATAATATTTTCATACTATCAAACTTGACCTTTAGAATATAATTTGCTTATATTTTTTTTAATGAATTTTAAATTATGAATTGAAAATCAAAAAAAATATTATTAAATTAAAATTTGTCCAAAAATCGAGTATGATATATCATTGTTTTAAAATATGAAATCAAGCATGGCCTTATAAAATTTATTTACTATTTAAGTTTTTAATTTATGTTTTTTTTCAACAATTCTCTTGTTATATCACGTGTCATCATACTGAGTTAATAGTTAAGTAACACAAAAAAAATGTTATACCAAATCATGTTTTCTCTCTATGAGTAGTATAAATATAGATAGATGATCCTTACTAAATTTTTAATGATTTCAAGAAATAGGGAAAAAAAATACAATAGAAAGTTCAAAAGAGGCTTTACCACATGTTACTCTCTCTTAATAGAAGCATTGATGTTTTGTAAGGAATTGACAAGGTTAAACACATGTAACATGATTGTGAGGATCATTGCTTTATTCGTTTTAAATAGCATTCCCTTCGAAGAGAGATATTGAAGATACTGTCTGAAAGAATGATTTAATACGACTTGTGAAATCTCGTCTAACTAAGACGTGGTATTTTGAAAAAGACTGCATTTGAAAGCGCTGAGCCTGCAATGATGGGCACTCCTTCCTCTAATTTCTTAAGGTTACAAGAGTGGAAATCAACCTATTGTTCAACTAACCTTATCTACCTCCTGAATATAGAGTTCTGAACTAACCCCATCTATCAGGGTTTGCTTAATGTCATGGGGTTTGGTTTGGAGATGAATAAAAACTGAAAATGTACAAAGGACCTAATAGAAAACCAAGCTCTGAATGTTATAAAGAGGTGTAAGATAACCATGATTCAGTTTTCTTTCAACAGAGACTGCAGATATACATAATCTCATTTATTTACTAGTGGAGTTAAAAAGTAGATACATACTCAAGTGCTCATCTCGAACAGTGCTACAAAAGCACTGTTGTATTTTTGTAATCTTGTCCCTTCTTTTACATCATTTAAGCCAAGAAAAACCTACTTATCAAAGCAATATATGGCATGCCACAATCATCAACAAAAGCCCAGATAGAGCACCCTTGGAAGTCTTGGGAGCCAGGTTTTCTCCAGCTTGGATGTGCTCAGCCACGTTAAAGTCACCTGTGCAGCATGTTTATCATAAATCAGGACAATCCAGGAAGACCAAATGAGAAGCTGCTTACAAACTTACCTTTATTAGGACCATAGCCACATCCTTCCTTGATCGTCTCTTTCACATCCTTGATAGTAGCCCTGTTGTAGAACTCAAAGTGTGAAAATATGCCCTCGAGACAATCTAGCACGAGGTGTGTCTCGGTTAGGCATGGCCCTTGACAGTATTGATCAGCATATCCATATGGCACGTTAAGGTTTCCGCTTGCTGTCAATCTATATGACTCCTCACAGCTGCTGTAAATCTGTATCTATACATGAATGAGAAAATATACAATATTGAAAAACTCTTTAATCGGCTAAGCTGTAGTCTGTTGATTTTCCAACAAAAGTAAGGATATAATCTAGATGTGGTATGAAAGAGCATAGAAGTTTAGCATTTTCATTTCCAACGTTAGTATCCTATTCCTTTTTCTTTCTTCCTATTAAGTTTTATCCTTGTCGTTTCCATTTTCTGTTCTCTCTTCGACCAAGGAAAGATTTGGCTGTTTAATCAAGGCTTAAGATTCTGGGACTGGAAGGATTGTTTCAGAAACAACTTTGGAAACAGAGAAGATGTGAAAAATGATGTGTTTACCAGATAGGACAAAATTTGAAATTAGAATCAGAAAATATAAAAAGTATCCAAACGGTTCATACAACACATGCACTCAGGTTCTTGATATCTCAACAATACTTCCGACCACTTCAGAACCGGACACATGAATCTTGTATTGCTATTCCAATTCATCTAGGCCATAAAAGTAATACATGTGCGTGATGGAGATGTAACTTACATACTTATCATTGAAACATAGCAAAGCTTTGGCGACAATCTGAGACGGATCAGCACCAGCAGCTCCTGTTTGTGGCAGATTCTCATTTCCTGCTCCCGCAGCACCTGTTTGAGGCAGATCATCATTTCCTGCTCCCGCAGCACCTGTTTGTGGCAGATCATCGTTTCCTGCTCCGGCAGCGCCTGTTTGAGGCAGATCATCATTTCCTGCACCCGCTGCTCCCACTATAGGAGTTAGAGGCAAATATTCATCTGCCTCTCCTGCCATAGATTACATGCAAGAATGAACATCAATGATCATACATAACAGTTTAAATGGGAAGTGATGTTATTCCAGCATACCTAATCTGAGTGCAAAAACAGATAGAGAGATCAAAGCTAATAGGCAGTGCTTGATGGTAACTGAGTATGCCATCACAGGAACTGGTACAGAATTATCAATTCTGGAATAGAAGTGTCACATTAAGGCTAATTATATATAGACAATGAATAGCTGGCTTCTAATCGCCACCTCTACCTAATTGTAACATGAGCAATATTCTTACTCTACAACTAGTGCACATAAATTATAAATTGATGCATTCGGAAAAACTGATTTGAGAAAGCCCACCAGCGGGGTCCATCTTAATCATAAGGCAGGGTGTGATCATCTTGGCAGTTAAAATTTGTCCACGTGTATAATATCAGTTATTTATTACTTAAGTGAGTAAACTATATGCAAAGTAAAGTAACAATCTTATGACAGCAGAAAATAACAGCATGTCAAAAGGTTTTGTTGGTGTATCGATTTGGATTGGAAAAATGTGAAACAATAGGTAATCTGCTCTGAATCTTGGGTTAAAAATGGATGGGATAAAGATGACTAAGAGAAGGCAGTTGGGCAGCAAGCCACCAACTTTTACTTGCTGATAAGTTCATACTTGACAGTTTCAAACCTAAACATGATATTTTATTCTTACACTACAAGTTATGGTTGCTTGCCCAAGTGAGAAGATTAGTACATGTTGCCTGATAACTCGTGCAAGAATGCTTGCGATAGTGAGAAAATTCTATTGACTGTAGCTTAAGTAACAATGTATGGAAGTGAAGGTCCCAACTTTGCTCCCGAAACTCTCGTCCACGGTTTCAAAAATTGTTAGACAGCAACTGCACCAGTTTGTTTAAAATTAGTTGAGAACTCTAATATGCCAGCAAACTGCAGCGATGTGAGAGAAAAGGAAGAAAAAAATACTATAGCAAAAACAGTTATTGCTACCCAATCCAATGCCATAGGCCATACTATCCAGGAATTGCCTTATACACTAAATGGCGAATTAACAAAAAGGTGGGTTATAGTACAAAAGATGTAGGTTTGGGGCATGCAGTCCTGGGCCACCTTGATACATGCCCACGCAGGGTCCTATAAAATGACATCCTGTCACCAATATTCTACATGAGCAGAGACATTTTAGAGAGCCACTGGAAAGCAAATATTTCAGATAAAGGGTAAGCATATTTGCCAGAGTAGACAGCATGGTGAATTTTTGCTATCCAAACAGATGGTTTGAGGAATAAATCTAACGCCATGCCAGTTAAACACTATGCAACCAGCACAAAAGATCTCTCTTCAGAATAATGCGTTCTCTTTTCATAAATCCGCCTTAGAGAAACTTCAAAAGAAATGTTTTCTTTCCGATCATCTAAAAGCAAATGAGAAAGTGAAATAAACTCAAGCTGTTCAACCATAGTCCAGCTCACTACGAAGAAAAGGGAAAAGGGAAGAGAAATGTAACATAAAAGCAAAATGGTTCTATAGGTGGTTCAGTGAAAGAACTAGGTTTATCCTCTTGAACTGTAAAGATTAACTTGCACATTGCTTTGAATCTCCTATTCTGTGCAGGAAAGAAGCTGTCTACTTGACATCAAACTTGGGGTGATGGCCCGAACAAGAGAGCAGAAAAACCATGAAACCCTACCTTAGTATAGTTGATCTAGACGACTAATCAGGCGGCTACTAAAGCACACAGGCCTTACAATTAGCTGCTCTTACAGTCCATGCCCAAAGAGCTGCCTCTTATTTGCTATTATAGATGCAATTATACCAGGACAATTCTTCGCACTTCCTGCTGATTCGAGAGTGGTCAAATACTAAATTAACAGAGATAGCATGGTTTAGTTCATACATTTCGAATGAGTTCAGGTGGTAAAGTTCAGAAGACAGTACTTGAAGTTTGAAGTACTTCCAAAGTAATATATATTTCTGATTTGGCAGATACAATTTCCATATCCATGTAACACCTAATCCTATTAGTTGCCCCGATGAACTTCAAACTCCTAATCGATATCGCCAGAGGCTAACACTCTACAGATAAACTGTCATTTTATGCACACCCCTTTACAGGAGGTAACCATAAGCTTCAATCACTGGAAGCTTAATATGCAATCAAACGGTTGGCACACAAACAGATAACAGGACAAAACACGCAAGAGTTTGTAAAGATGTATAGTGCATAAAATTGAGATAAAACAATGCAGTAAAATTATTTTTTAATAAAATACACACTTAAGAGGAACATGTAGCCATGAAGAACAATAAGAAAACTGACCAGCGAGATAGAAGATATTAGATTACATACCTACAACGTACCACATTCCACGCCGAACTACGCAAAATTACAGCTTGGTAACTGATAGCTGCATCTTTCTGTAAAGGCAAAGGCTAAAAAGCAGCGCATATTCTTGAAGAAGTAATAGCGATTATGACGAAGGACCATGCTACAAGCTAGGCATAGGCTTTAATGACAATCCTCTCTTCTCATACTTCTTAAATATATCGCGGGCCTCTTCAAAGCATGCTGACTGAACCAAAGCATCAATAAATGAATTACATGTATAGGAATCCGGGATACATCCATTTGTCTCCATTGACAGGAACAACTCTTTAGCTTCATCCAATCTTCCTGATTCGCACAAGGCCTTGATAAAAGCACTGTAAGTAAAATTGTCAGGACTCAGATCTAATCTGAGCATGGTTACAAATAGCTTTTGTGCTTTCTCAACCTTATTCATTTTACAAAAACTTTGAATAAGGGCATTGAAAGAGAAAACATCTGGCTTTATTCCATTAAGTTGCATCTTCCTTAACAGTTTTGCGGATCTAGCAATATTCCCGGTCACACACAAAGAGCGAATTAATACATTATAGCAAATGGAATTTGGAGTGATTCCCCACTCTACCATTTCTGAGAAACAGTCAAAAGCATCCTCAATCTGATGCGCCCGGCAAAGACCGTCAATTATGGAACTAAAAGTGAATATGTCCGGCTTAAAACCATGCTCTAAAAGTGTCTCCAAAAGCTCTTTTGCCCTAACTACATCCCCACTCTTGCAATGTCCACTTATGAGAGTGTTGAAAGTAACAAGATTAGGAACAATACCTCTAGAACACATCTCCCTGAAAAATTCTGATGCTCCGTCCATCATATTTGTTTTGCAGATGCAATCAATTACCATGTTATATGAGAAGACATTCGCTACAAGTCTGTCCTCAAGCATTTGATCCATATAACGATTTCCCTGCCCTAAGCTCCCTGCCTTGTACAAAGCCTCAACAAGGGCAAGATAAGAACTAAACCCCAGCTTCACACCTCGCTGTACAAAAGTATCTAGTAGATTGCATGTCTCCTGGAGATCTAATCCTTTAATCAAACAAATGACCGTGATGTTAAACGTCGAACTATCAGGAATATAACCTCTTTCCCCAATTCTTCTAAGAAGAACAGCGGCTTCCCTGGGCATAGAATGAATAGAAAGGCAAAGCAGGATAGCCTCAAAAGCCACTTTAGGCAACTCGGGTTCCCTCTCAACAAATTCAGATAATAATTCAAATGCCTTCTGTGGAGGCACACAACGAAATACCCCATTAACCAATGATCTAAAGGTAGCATCATTTCGAATCACATTCCTCTCTTTCATTCTCTCTAGTACCTTAAACGCTTCATCGACCCTTTTTGCAGTACAGAACCCATCAATCAAAATCGTGTATGTAAACACATTGGGCAAAATTCCTAATCCCTCCATCTGTTTTACTAAACGAAGCGCCTCATCTACCACGCCAACCTTGCAAACTCCATGTATAAGGATATTATAGGTAAATCTATCCGGAATGCAAGTATCTACCTGCATCTGTTGGAATTTCAGATAAGCCAAGTCGAGCGAATTCGAATTCACCAACCCATCCATCACTGCATTATACAACCGTGTACTTGGACTTAAACCCAAATACGAAATCTGCTCAAAAATTCCGTTACAATACTTAGCTAACCCTAACCTCCCCCAACTACCAATCAAAATACAAAGCACATTCTCGCTAAGACAACAACCAGAGCTCCTAACGTTGTGGACCAAATCAGCAGATAGCAGAACAGGCCCTTTCCTATAAAGGGCATTAGCTAGAACACCCCTAATCTTTTGATTCCTTTCAACAGAAGGGTTAATACTCAAAACCCAGATATAAAACAACAAAGGGTGTAACGGGTTCTCTTGATTTTGCATGACACTCGCAATTAACTGAGGTTCCAAAACAAGCCTCTTTGCTTTCAATTCGTGGTGTAGCAACAAATACCAGTCTTTTCTTGAAAGAATCTGAGAAATGTAGTGATGATCAATGGGTTTGAACCCAAGGTTTCTATTACAATTTGAAATTGACGACAAGTTGGTGTTTTTGAGCTCAGAGGTCGATGAAGAATTACCTGTTAAAGTGAGACCATTGTCGTTGGTAGGGTTCTTCTCAGGGGTTTTTAAAGATTTGAACTTTTTTGAGTGATTTCGTGTTTTGGATTTGGTGTGATTGTGTATTTGCTCGGAGAGGTGTTTGGTCGCAGGTAAAGCCCTAGAAGCCAAGGAAGCGAACACTCTCATGTCACTTCAACAGAGCAAAACATAGCTTTGCAGACTTGTACTGTGTATCTGGTGATTTTTGGAAAAATCTTTGGGCCGGCTATTGAACCGGATCGGTCCTTGTTTCTTCTTTTTGCCATTTCCTGTGTTACGGAGGTGTATGAAATCGAAAGGCCCGGCCCGACTAATCTAAGGATACAATGTGACCGCTTTAATTGCATTTTGGGGATACCTCGCCTTCTAACTACTTAGAGTTGTCAAAGGGCCGGGCTTGGGCCGGCCCAGCCCAAGCCCATCGGGCCTGCTGTGGGGTCGGGCCGGGGCCGGGCCAGTGGGGCTGCCAACCGGGCCGGGCCGGCCGAGGGCAAACCTAGGCCCAGTCCAGGCCCTGGCCCTAGGCCCAATATCTAGGGCCGGGCCCGGGCCCTTTTTTTTTTTTCTTCTTATTCAATTTTAAATTTCATCTCTAGGCAATATTCACAATTTAACGAACCTAATCTTTATCCTTTTATTTTATTATAAGTAATATACATATATATGTATGTATGTATATACATATTTATTTGTTAGCCATTATATTTTTTATTATATGTTAAACATTTTCATACTCTTCTTGGTGAGCTTTATTAATAAAATCTTAACACATAACAATGTTGTTGGGGGGGGGTAAAAGTGAAATTTTGGAAAAGGGGTGGAAGAAAGGGGGGGAAAAGCAAAAAATTCAAACAAGTGGTGGGGCCAAAACCGGGCCAGACCCGGGCCACAGACCGGGCCAAACCGGGCCAAAACCGGGCCGACTTCGGGTCGGGCCAAACCCGGGGCCGGGCTTTTTGGCAGAATCTGAAAGCCTGGTCCAGGCCCAGGCCCCAAGCCCGCTTGTGCTGGGCCGCTACTGTTCATGGATGGGGCAGAGCCAGCCCGGGCCAGAACCGGGCCGGGCCGGGCCAGCCCACGGGCCGCCTGGCCCGTTTGACAACTCTATAACTACTAAGTTCGCACCCAAGATTTAACCGAGTTGATCATTCGATTCATGCTAGCGGTCCAAGCTTTATGTTTAAATACTTCTTTCATTGCATTTTAAAGGTTATTTTGTTTCCGTGGAATGCAAGCTTAATGGGTTCTCCTTTCTGGACTAACTAATCCCTCAAGTGTTTGTACTCAGTCTATAATGAAGGGAGAGACTTGATACGCATCAATCAGGATACAAATCATAGAAATCAAGCTTTATATCGCCCAAGTTAAGCCCAAAGTCAACTTGGGTTTGAAATCCGTCTATGCTCTACTTGACTCATGCCGATTAAGACTCACCGAGCCGAACGAGCGAGCTTTAAACTTGTCCAAGCCCATTACAGATGCAATAACTTATTTTTCACGATCCAGCAAAGTTTTACGTATCAAAAAGTTTCCTAACTCCCCGATCGAATGGGTCAGTCCTTTCTTTCAATTTTTCCCACATTTGTCTTTTAAATTAAAAAAAAACAAGAGGACGTTGCAGATGTCTGGGACGGACACAACTTCTTCTAACGCTAGAAGACCACTAGAAGACAACCGGGACCGGAGCATGTCATGAAAGAAACACACAGGTAAGGCGAGCTTAGACCGTGTCTCTGTGGCACAGTTGAATGTAAATATCATAAATGCGAGGTGTAGGACACCAGGTTAAGAAACTCGGGCAACCACTCCTATATGTTGCAATCGCCATTGCAGTCGGGGCCCCGAGGCCTAGCTCCGCTGATGTAGGGGTATATTGTAATCAAAGACAAGCTTTTCTTAAAGTGGACACTCGTATCTAAATGTGAAAATATATATCAGATTATCTCAACTTTACAGTTCCGTGACCCTAACTATTATTTTCAGTTGACGTGGCCATTTCGTATCTTTAAAGATGTCAATACCACCCTTAAATGGATACATACAATTTAGGTATAATACTTATATTACTACCATTTTTATCATTCTCCCTCCCTCCCCATCGCCACCAAAGCCGTAGCTCCATTGCACCATGACCACCTCAGTCGTCGTTGTCACCAACTTTTAGTAGTACCCATGAGTCCTCCACTTGCCACAAGTCCTTACCCACCTGACGGGCCTTGAAAGGTCATAAGCAGCACCATTATAGACGATATCACCACCAATAGTAACGTCGTGACATCATCAAAAAGTGTGGTGTCCACTAACACCCGCCCAGGTTTTGACCTGAACCTGCTAGTGTTGCTAAAATTTTTGCCCTAGCTTGGGCATCGCAGGTCCACGCCACCTTTACAAGCACAACTCCTACACGTTACATTAGTGTGTTGGTACGTTCGTGTGAGAATGTGTGCATATCAACACACGCGTGCGCGTGTGTACACATAGATCTCTCTACATCTAGGTGTGATTGTAAGTCTTCGATCGATTTGTGTGTCTATGTGTGTGTCAGTGTGTGCAGATTTGGTGGATATGGTGTATGGCTGGGTGATTTTTGGTAAATTTTTGGCGAGATATCTTTGGTTAATTTGGTAAAAATGGTTGGTGATGCAAGAGTGGTGCAGGGGTGGTGCAATGGTTGAAGTTAATGGTGTTAGGGTGGTTCAATGGTCATGGTTGATGGTTGGAGTTGAAGGAAGCAAATCGACAGTGGAGAAAGATGGTGGTGGTGATCTGAGTGTGAGAGATAAGTGAGAGAAAAAAGGCTGGAGGGTAATTATATCTTTCATAAAACATTCTAATCCTATCACCATTTCCTATGGTTAAGAGACAAGTGATATTATGACAAAACATAGTATGTGAAATAATTTACTACTAAACTCAAGGAGTTGTATGATATTATGCATGGATGTCATTGGTTCTGAGTTCTGACCATTTAAGCTTGTTGGATGAGGTGGGCTGACGAGACAAGAGGGTGGACTGAGAGAGGTAGGGGATTATAAAATATATATCTAACAATCTTAAATCGTTGAGATCACTGATGCCGGACCAAACAATATTTTTCATTCGTGAAGATAGAAATGTATGCTACACATTAAAATCCTATAATAAGGTGTTGTCCAAGAAAAAAAAAGACAGCTTAGCAACTTTAGTAATGATTGATGGTTCACCCATTTTAAAAACGTAAACAGAGTCCTCTGTACTTCAATTCATAAGTTGTAAGTAACTAAAATAAGTATCGAAGGCAAGATTTACCTTATGTTTCTTGCACTGCCACTTCACCGTATGGCATCTACTAACAACAAGTTTTTTCACTAAACTTTGATGCCAAGGAAACGGTTTCGCGATATACATGGAGCTACCACAAAAAATGCAGTAGGAGTCATAAGCCAGGTGTAACTACGTGAGACAGGGTAAGGACGAAATAAGGGCAAAGACCAAGGCTCCTCAAGACAAACGCACAGGGTGAATACATGACAAAAGTCACTAGTCCAATGCTTAATTAGGTTAAATGCTCGGGGCCTAAAGTCCTTGGTGTTTTTCTCTCTAAAGCTCTCTAGCTCCAGGGTTCTAGATTAAGAAAGTGTAATGTGACATGAGTTATGTTCTCTTTTGAAAATGTATTTCAAATCCAGTATAAATATGGTTGGAAAGACGATGTCATCAAGCGATGCATGGCATTTCATGGGAGCTACACCTCATCGAGGGGGGCCAAAAGTGTCGGTGATCTACCGACTATTAGATTGCATATTCACCCTGTCGAATCCGGATAGCTTTGCTTGTTTGTTAAGAAAGAATGGCTTATACAACGCCGATGTGTTTAGAGAACCTTTTGATCTAGCTACCGATTCAAAGTCTTTACTGAGTCTCGTAGGGGCGTGGAGAGACACAACAAGCCTGACAATTATGGGAAAGGCCTTATGCCAAACTACCATGCAGGCTAGGCATGTTGCCTTCTAGAGACCTACTCCCAACTCAAAGTGATCGGGGGTCACGATCCTTAAGAATGACGATATGTGCCGAAGCACGTAGACTAATCATGCAGAAACCTGACAGAGACAGTGTCCTGGACGAGTTGTCTATCCCATGGGTGAGTCCTTGTGCCAAAACACTTGAAGTACACCCAACGGGCCAAGGTTGTGTCTCGAATCATTCTTCTACCTGACAGGCCGAGGCAGTGTCCAGGAGGAGTCGTCTACTTGGCTAGAAGGGAGTCCTGATGCCGGAGAACTCGAGGCTCCCGGTAGAAGATAGTGATCCTAGAAGAGTGACCTATCCGGAGGGCGTCAACATAGTGTCCCAGAAGAGAGATCGAGCTCCTTGAGGAGAGGAGAGACCAAGAGGTGTGGCAAGGAACCCCTTAAGGAGGGGAGAGACCAAGGGGCAAGGAAAAGCTCTGGCCAACCTCCCAAATAGAAGGACTCAGGCCAATCCCCGAGGGGAATTCCTTGAGGCCCCAAATCCAACATGCACTTAGAATAATCTTTAGTTACGGAGGTTCAGCATGTAACCTGGAGCGTGCACTTCGGGTTGACTAGATCGATAGCTTTAAAGTTCGATAGTTAAATATTTGTTGATATGTTGCGAAAGCGAGACCCAAGAACAGTCAAAGGTGCATAACCAAGAGGGCCTAGCAACAAACTTAAACACACATAAAGGACTTAAAACAACCAACTGTGTCGGGTGGTTCTTGGAAAGTTTGTGGCACAGTTAAGCGGTCCATGCCTACTTGGTTCCCCTCATTAATGGATCGAGCTTTACACTACCTTCGCTACCGTGAACAAAAAAGACACCACTCAGAATCTCTACCCTTTGTCCGATGAAGTCACCGGGCCCATGTCTTTTGGGTGGCAATCCAAGCAGTGGCGAACCAATTTTTACTCCAAGGATGCTAAAAATATATCAAAGTCACTAAAATTTTTTAATAAATAAAACAGTACACAAATACAAAAAAATACCAAAAAGCATCCAGAATGTCTTATTAAGTTTTATGAGAGCCACTAAAGACTCTTTCATAAATCTTCTAAATTTTCTAAATTTCATAAACCCTGATTCTAAAGCATATTCTAAATTTCATAAACCCTGATTCTAAGAAGGCCATAAACTTATATACTTTAATACATATTTCTTATATATTCATTCATCGACTACTGAACTACATGCTATCAATGTAGATTTTTCAAAGTTTAGTCTACCAAAAATAAAACACAACAGTAACTAGATTTTGAAGTTCAAATAGTCCTGATTTAACTTTTCCAAGTCTTTTTTCCCCTTTTTACCTATACCAAGGCATGCTAAAGTTTCCTGCCCATCAGTGCTAGTGCTGAGCAACATCTCAAAGTGTTTCTTTCCAATCGAGGGACAATAATGTACTCAAGTTATACTCAATAATAATTCTAACACCTAAATTAGAAAACCCATTTTCCTTTTTTTTGTTCTTATCCATCAGTGATTGCTAATGCATATAGCACGAGTGACAGAGCTCATAATATCTTATTCGTATAAGGAATAGATGAATGTTTATCCTAAGCAAGTTCTTACTGCCTCTTCCTTATTTTTCAATGTTCTTTCCAGTTGTCATTCATTTTCCCAATCAAAAGAAGCTATAAGATATTAACAAGGGTTCCAAGATTAAACCCTAGTTTAGGAATCCGTGGCAAAAGCTATAAGAACTGTAAGGAAATAGACAATTTGAACACGGGCAATGAGAAAAAAACATTGTGTAGATTGCCAGAGTCAGTGAATAGAAAATGGCATGGAGGAAATAATCTATAATCACATAGTTATGGCCTGGATGCTGATATACAAAGAAAAGTCAAAGAAATCATTGCAAGTGTAAATCAAGTTGTTGCCATACCATGGACGTTATTAGAACATCAATTGAAATTTGGGAAAGCAACAAAGAGTAATCAAAGACTTGAAGGAATCTCAATCAACATGATTTATTTGCTTTGGATTCAATGGCGGACCTAAGCTTGTGCGTGGGGTGGGGGGCGCTAATGTACCCTCTCAACTTCTGGAATTTTTTTTTACATTTTACCCAAGTATGAGTCTGCCACTCTCTCTCTCTCTCTCTCTCTGTGACTTGTCCCTCCCAGTCTCTCATCCGCTCTTAAACTGCAGACACCCAACGGCAGGCACCACCCTTAACGGCGGACACCACCTCCTCTAGTCGACTTTTTCTATTGAGCAGAGCTCAGATCTGGAACTAGTGGCTGGAGTGGAGCCATGGAAGGAGACGGCAAGGAGGTCTTCTTCTGTTCATATCTAGAAGGATCAGTGACTGACGAGTGGTGATGGCGAGGCGAGGACTCCACCAGCCAAGAACCTACTGCAGGCAACGACGTGGCGACTATCGGTGACTGAAAATTTAGGTATGTATTTTTAGATTGTTAATTGATGATTTGCTTTTCTAATTGAGCATTTTGATTGTTGATTGAGCATTTGGAATCGTTAACTGAGCATTTCAGATTGTTGTCATTGGCAACACGGCCATGCTCCAAAATGTCCTCCTCGAGTCCTTTCCACCTTCGCCACTACATGACCTCACTGTCCAAATAGGTACCCAACCTTGTTCAGAATTACTTACTACAAAAGTAAGTAATTGCCGCAAAATGTTGGCTCTTTGTCTGGACACTACAAGAAAAAAGAGCTTTAGCGACAGCTTACCGTTTTTGCGACCGCAAAAACGATCGCTATAGGCCAGGTTGCTAAACTTTAGCGACCGCGTTTAATTATCGGTCGCTAAATTTAACGACTGAGTTTAAATTTTAAATTGGTTTTTTATTTAGCGACCGATATTGGTGTCGCTGAAAATTTTTTTTATTTAAAAATTTTTTAAGCTAGCGATCGCGTTTTCTAATTTAGGGCTGCCATTTAGTTGCTAAATATTTTTTAATTTAAAATGTTTAATTTAGCGACTGCATTATCCAATTTAGCAACCACGATGTGCAGTCGTGAAACCCAGGTTATGCTTAAAAAATTTTGGTTTGTTTTGACCTCCTGTCCAAAACCAAATCAATAATCTGTCCCACATTCGTTCAAAAACTAATTCAACAACCTGTCTCGCATTCATTCAAAAACTAATTCAACAACCTGTCTCGCTTTCATTTAAACAACCTGTCCAAAACCAATTTGCTCTATACATCCAAAAACAAGTCCCGCATTTATTTAAATAAGTCAATCCCAAATCAGGCACATCAACAAAGCTTTACATCATCAAACTATAAACATAGGCCATTAAAATCACGTCAAATTGACAAAGATAAACGTCAACTCTCAGGTACATATATAGTCTTCAACCAAAATTGAAAAAACGAGTCAAGTATATGTTCATGAGGTACAAACTACAATCAATACTACTAATCAGCAGATCCATCAACCTCATCGTCATCATCTTCTTCATCCCTTATTGAGGCACCTTCGATCCAACAATGTCCTCATCACCTAGAGAATCACCGACACTAGGCACAATACCACTCTATATGAAGCCATACAAATGATTCAACACATTATAACCAAATCAAGATCACGGACTAAATGACCACAATACATAACTACTAAAGAAAATTGGTATTGTTTGATGTCTGGCTCCGGGCATAATAAAACCTTGTTGGATCATCATCATAATTTTTCTTCAACAAGTCTGTTTAAGCGTTCTTTCTCCGTCTTTTCAACCTGAGAATTGCTATAACCGGTCGCACATGATGACTGTTGTCTGCCTAGCAATGAACGTGCAGATTGACGAGGATGGCCGAGGATACGGTCCTTCTTAGAACCCCTGTAGCTTCTAATTACAAAGAGAACTCATCCACTGCTTGACTACCATCTCTGAACATTTTCCTTATATGCATTCTGTATAAGAAAGTAATAAATGTTATAGGAATGCAACTGGTCACAACTAATAAGGATACAATAGGAACACAAAAGTGAAGAATAGTTAATTACTCACAGCAAACTCATCTGCGCTATCAAAAATCCACTTCCCATATTTATTTTTGTGGGTGGTCTTAAAGCCTTGAAGCATCGTAGGGGACCTTTTGTCAGGGTCTTCTTCTCTCAGCTTCATATTGTGCATGACAAATGGACATAATCCAGCATTATGCTTCATCTTCTTCTCACTACTCACCATATCCTTGCCTCGCTCACTGAGCTTGGCCCATTTAAATGTACACCAATGATTCAACAGCTGCCCCGATATGGCTTTTGAGAAGTACTAGGGGTTAAAGTTCCTGGCTATAGAAATATCTGTCACATTAGCCCGAACTAGAGCATGCCTCCTTGCATTTAGCATCTATTTTCTTGTAATTTTCTGAACAATGCCACTCCAGGCCTGCCTCGCAAGTTCTTGGTCTCTATCAAACTCGAATTTGAAGTAATCTTGAACGTAATTCAACACAATTTCAAACATGATTAGCAAGAAAAATTTAACAATAATGAATACATGAACAATTGGTATAATTTTTTTCATGAATACATAACAATCGTGACTCTTTAAATCATAAAACTTACAATCAACAAGGTTGCAATAACATGATATATTAGTTGCATAGCTGGCAGCTTCAAGTGTTTAACCCACTCACACACCTATTGTATCTGCTTTTTATCTAATGTATATATTGCTTTGGGCAATATCATCTTGGATACAATTCACGCCGTATACCCATCATCTGCATATCTTTTCGTGCCTTTAGGTGATCTTTTGATTTGTCCTTCACATTTATGACTGTATTAAACACATTTTTAAAAATATTTTTCTCAATATGCATAACATTAAGATTGTTACGGAGGAGGAGGATCGGCCAATAAGGCAGCTTCCAAAAGATGCACATTTTCTTTCAGTTGTGTATTTTTCCAAAGTCAGGAAGTTTTAGACTGGCAGCACATTTTCAAAAAGTACCGCATCCATGTCAAGGTCCTTTACGCACCTGTACACTTCATCTCCAGACAATTTGTCACGAGTTTCAACATGATGCTCCACAGTTTTATCAAACTCATTTTTTTTTTCGAAATGGATGATTAGGTGGTAAGCATTGTCTGTGACACCCCAAAAAAGAAGCCTTTCTCCCGTGCTTTAAGGTGAAAGCCTTACTCACCTCCATACAATAAGGACATGCCAACCTACCATTTGCAACTTTTCATCCTCTGGCAACATTTCTTTATTAAACTTCAGAAAAACATCAAAACATCTATCACTTAGACTATACTCAGATTTTAAGTGTAGTATCCTTGTTACAGCAGATAACTTGGTGTGCTTTGTACTTCCTTTCCATATTGGCTCTTCAGAGTCTTTTAACAATTTATAGAACTTCTTCAGCGCTCGGGTTTAGCTCTTCTTCCACATTAAAATTACCATCATTAAAGAAGTTATCTCAGTTATTCCCACTAGGCCCAGCTTCCATTACCATATGTTGATATTGAAAAATTTTCATATCTTTAGGACTATCTTGTATGACCTCCATGGGCACCTCTACCAGAGGAAGAGATCATAAGTTACATCGTCGGGCATTTTCCAACTTAACAGTTGGCAATCATTTCAAGAACATTTAATCGTGTCGTCATCCACAAAGTCTCGTTGATTCAAGGTGAAGTGAATAAACCCATTTAATCCCTGTCTAAACGCTTCTGATACCCCAATCCCACTTGCAGCAATCATCTGTTGCATCCAACTTCTATCGACATGATATATATCTCTTACTACCAAGTGAACCTACACAGAATTGCAAAAACTTTCACATAGAGCGACAAAAGCAGAAATTTCCCCTTTATAGAGTTTTGCTATATATGATTCTTACACAGTATGCAAGGTTAAGGCATAACCATTCCTAAAGAGGGAGTCCACAATCTTGTTCCTAAAATTTTTTTCTCAAATGAATGTAATTTGTTGTACTACAAGTGCTTCAAGGCTACCTATCACTACTTGGAGTGCATGACAGGTCTAGAGATGTGTATGTTGCTAAGATACATCATTTTTTATGCATTATATCCTATTCTTACCCTACCAGCAGAAATTTTTTGATCAAGTCATGACAGGTCTAGAGTTTTAATTTTTGTTTTTATAGTCATGCTTTGGACACAATTCTCATGACAGCTTTCCTTTTTATTTAATTTGGACATGAGTCGGTATTAGCACCAATATGAAATAAATAACTTGTTTCCCTTCTGGTTGGGCTAACTTTATTCAACTATTACATCACGCATTATACATATAAGGTTCACTTATCGCACCATGTCATGTACATATAGACACAATATTTAACATTACAAATTTCAATGGCAGAACCATGATTTTTTTCCAGGGGGTGCAAAAAATATATCAAAAAAATTTCCATTTGATGCAAAATAACTATTCATTCGATGCAAAAAAACATTCAGAATACAAAAAAAAGCTTTTCCATTCCGAAAAAAAAACACACACACACACATTAGAATAAAATCTCAATTTCGTAAGTTCTCAATACAAATTCACATAGTTAAATAACTGTACATTTCAAACTCAAGACTAACCTCCCAATTTTAAAATTAAATCACATTCCAAGATCAAACTCCCGAGCTCAAACTCTACCTACCAATCTCAATGCAACATCAAATTCCAACAAAACTGTACATTTTCAACATCCTAATTTTAAAATTAAATAACTAAACAAGTTCAAGCTCAACATCACATTCTAACACAATTATAAACTATCTATGCACCAAATTATGAATTAGAAAAGCAATTAGCCAATTAAGAATCAGCAAAGCAAATTACCAAATAATTAAGGTGCTCTAACTTCCACCAAATTACCAATAATTTATGTAATATATATAATCAAGGCATACTTCGTTATTTGGTTTAGCATTTTCATTAGGGAACATATATATATATATATATATATATATATATATATATATATATATATATATATATATAAAATCAAGGCATAATTTATGCTCACCAATTAAGAATTAGCAAGTAAATTAACCAAATATATTTTTTAAGTTTCTATATAATCAATTACTGAAATTAAACTATAATTTCAAGAAATTGAGGAAGTAGCCTACCTCAAGATGGGAAGAGTCATGGTAGTCAACCAGTTAGCAGAGAGCAGAGAAGCTGCTTCGCCATTGATCAGTCCTCCCCATCGGCGTCGTGACATTGCCTGCATAGCCGTCGGCTGTCAACTGCACAACTCTAGAAATGATCCAGTGTTCAGATATAGTCACAGCTCATGCTCGGGCGATCGGCCAGTGGCCGTCACTGTCGTCTGTCATCACAGTCAAAGTGCAGTCATCGATCACGGGGAGAGAGAGAGAGAGAGAGAGAGAGAGAGAGAGAGAAAGAGACTGAGGTGAGAGATTGAGATGGGACGAGGGTCGCAGCGGACGGGGAAAGAGAACTGAAAGGTGGGGACTGGGTGCAATTCCCAAACTGAGAGGTGGGGAGAGGTGCACTTCGACGACTGCACAGTGGTTGGGAGAGAGGGGATGCTGCAGTTCGGGTATGAAGAAGAAAGAGAGAAATATTAGGGTGTTATAGCAGTCGCAAAATGCAGTTGCTAATTTTGGCGACATCATTTAGCGACAACAACAACGGTTGCTAAAAATAGCGACTGCTTTAGCAATCGCTTAATACGGTCGCTAAAGTTAGTAACTGCTTAACGGTCGCGGTCGGTAATGCAATCGTTAAGTCTTAATTTAGTGACCGCATTCTTTGGCAGTCGCTAAAGACATTGTTTCTTATAGTGATACTTTCGCAACAAGTTGTTGTCGATGCAATCCAAAACATACTTCGTATTACATTAACGATCTTACAGAGTTACAAGTATCACCCAAATCAGATTGGACCTGGTTTGCCATTGCAGGTACCCAACACTACATGGGGCCGGTACATGATCCTATTGTTGGCAAACAGGTCATCCCTCACGAGCCACCCTTTTTGGAGGACTCACCTTGCCTTTCTTACGAAGGCTTCTACCACCCCTAGAGGACCTTGTTGCTTTCCACTCTCCATCCCTCCCATGTTCTGTCCATCGTTCATCTGTAATCATTGGCGCGTCGTCACGAAGCTTTTACAACACGCTGCTCACTTTATCTGTATAGCACAACGATATAAGAAACATGAAGGCTGGCGTTCTTGTACCGGAAACCAAGATAAACATGGGAGCATTTTTGCTCCTTGTCGACGCGCGAGCTGAGCAACATGTATGGGCAACATTCTTAGAAAAGGCCAAAAACCAACCTTTTAATTGCACTAATGGTGGTGATGTTTTCACATGGACGAGCTCGTGGAAGGTAGTGTGGGACATTTTCGATCTGGAGTTTGTGCCTTTTGATGATGAGAGAGGGAGAAGTTTGATAGGATATTGAAGCGATGAAACAGAAAGAAAACCTAGCTATGGGGCAGTACGGTTGAGAAATGTGGGCTCTGCAAGACGAACTTGAAGGAGGTTGTTTGTTTTGCGGCAGCTGACGCCATATTACATTTCGGATTCCAGTGTGTATGTAGCATGAATAACAGTCACGAGTTTGCGGTTTAATTTTTGGCTCCGTGGATTGCTCAAAACTGTTGAGATATGGGTGGTGATATACCTCAAATATAACTCTCAATAATTGGAGAATACCCGACGATCCTAGTTGAACTGGAAGACCGATAGTTATCTCATCAGAGATCATGACGTGATCCTCAAGGATCCTAATGCGATCCTAACACATCTAGCCTACGGCCCAGTCTTACTAGGGCTCTTCTTCCTACCGTTATATAAAAGGGTCTACCCCCCAAGTATAAGGACAACTACACACATTCATGCTTTTTCAGAGTCATTATCATGTAGCTGCGCTCTGACTTAAGTATCGGAGAGTTCTCCGCCGGGAACCCCACCCGGCGGTCACTCGTTTTCTGTCTTGCAGGTCATCGGTCCAGGCTCGGGTTCCGCAACGTACGCGGGACATATTTTTAGCATCAACATTTTGGCGTCATCTATGGGACCCACTAGCCTAGCCGATTGACCTCAAGAAAACGTAATCACTTTGCCCCCATGTTCAACACCGTAAACAATAA
The DNA here is from genome assembly GCA_033070095.1 of Escallonia herrerae. Taxonomy (NCBI): domain Eukaryota; kingdom Viridiplantae; phylum Streptophyta; class Magnoliopsida; order Escalloniales; family Escalloniaceae; genus Escallonia; species Escallonia herrerae. The sequence continues at coordinate 95,037 of JAVXUP010001742.1, read as the reverse complement.
CGCCGCCAACATCAGCATTGCCTACACGGCAGGACCCATGCATGTACAACCACAAACAAGGTTCAAACATCACCATCTTCGACCGCAGCAAAGCTACCGGAGCAGTAAAGAAAACCAGCAAATTGCCGTGAGCCACCGACGGCAACTCTATAAAAAAGTCCTGCGAAAGGAAAAGAAGCAGCAGTGGTAGCACCGCCACAAGGTTCAAACCGTACACGCCACCGCGTATGCTTCTGAACCACCAAGTCATCCGCCGCAAAAAGGCGTCATAAACGTCGCCTTTCTCCAGTCACCTTGTCACAGGACATTCACCACCGACTGTCGCCATCGGCGGGTCCTTTCTCCGGTCAACAAAATCAATGTGAAGCTGCCGGAGCATCGACACAAGAAGAAAAAGAAAAAAAAGAGTTTGATCGCGCCATGTGATCAATGCCACCAGCAAGGCGCCGGCGCCGCAGCATCGCGGCTCGCCCCGACATTTGCTGTCCATCACGATCAGTAGCAGCGATGGCCCCAGGCGATTGCCGCATCAGTCGAGATCACCGCCACGAAGCAGATCCACCGCAGTCAAACTGTTACGGAGACACCTCGCCATCCAGCTCCCAGTGATTGCGCCCTGAAGTTGCGCAGGTCAAGTTCTTTACACCGCCGCAACCACGTCTCTAATCGGCGTGATTACCTCAACTAGCAAGTAGCGGCCGCCGCTGCCGCGAATCTGCCGAAGCAATTGCAGTACAATCCCAGAAAAAAAAGAGAACGAGGAGCAGAGGAAGAAACAGCAGAAACGATGCCGCCGGCATCACCGCCAGACAACCGCCACAACACTGCCGCATTAAAGGGTTGAAACCCGCAACCATCCACGACGTTGCGCCGGTCACTGAAAGCAAACGGCGACGTTGCCACTTCACCACAGCTCCCTGACATCGCGACCTGCTTCTGGCCAGCCAGCCCCGATGTTGCCGCCGGTAGGGGCTGCCGGATCTACCATCGCCACTTCACTGGGGCCCAATCACCATACTGGTCACGGCCGACCACCGGCGTGAGGCTGCTGGAACAGCGAACGCAAGATACAAAAAAAATACGGAAAGAAGAAGAAGATCAGCGCCGCCGTCAACCTCTAGCACCTGTCGCCGACATCAACCCTGCGACCATCCTGATGTCACTCCGTCCATTGCGCCCACCGGGGCGATCGCCGCTTCACTATAGCTCCCTGACGTCGCTGTGCTATTGGCCCAGTCAAGCCTCAATGTCGCCGCCGGTGGCAGCAGATCTGGTAACTCGCCACCGGGGCTACAAGAAAGCGCCACCGCCGTCCACCACGATAAACGAAAGCAGCGCCCCAAGCGACTGTCGCACCTTCACCAATCGGCTCTCCGTCCAGCGATGTATCAGCCGGTGGGTCTTTAGCAACTGAAACGGCTCATCGCTGATCCTCCCTTGCTCGATGTCGGCGACATGATCTGACCGACGGCAGCGACAGCCCGTGAAGGCTATTCTGCAGACCTCTCTTCATCCAGATAAGGTGCATTCCTTCCTTGTTAAAGCATTGATGTCTTAATCCCATGAAAATGCATAATTATATTTAGGACCACAATGTCTTATTTATTCAATATATGCCACAACTTTTTAAAAGCATTAAGCTTTTAACCCGTAATTATGCATATTTTTATATTTGACCCACAAGGTCTTTTTTATTGGACATATGCCAGATTTTTAAGACTGTTAGGCTTTTTACCTGCGGAAAAAGTCTATTTATGTTTAAAGACCCAAGAGTCTATGTTTAAAAGTTTTGAACTTTTAACCGGTCAACAAAGAGGCCTATTTAAATTTAAGACCTACATGGCCTAATTTATTTGGCATACGCTAGAAGCTATTTTTAGCATTAAGTTTTTAGAATGCACAATTGGACTGAACATGCCACGTATTCTTTAAAAGGGTTTGTGTATTTTTGATAGTGCATATACGTCGCTAATAATAAAGCGACTATAATTTTTAGCGCTAGCAAAGCCTTTCGAAGGCTACTTCCAGTGCGCTTATAACTAGACCTTTTTTTGGTCTAGCATCATGCAATTGCATCAAGTGGTGCAAGCACGTCACAAGTCGGGGCTCCGACTGCTTTGACGTTTTAAGCTCACCTGCGACACGCAGTGCAGCACACATTTGTTGGCTAACCGACAAAGCCCTAATGGGGCCTCGATGTTTAAACACCGTTACATTTTTATATGCTTTATTGCTTCAAAGGCTGTTTTTTCAGTCACGTACTTTTTCTTGTTGCAAGGGTTTATACTGCGCTCCTAAGCATCAACAATGACGCAAAAACCACTTTACAAGCAAGGAACAAATTTACAGCACCCGACAACTTAAGGGTTTTTGTAGTAGTATCCTGCCGCTGAGCTCAGAATTATATATCCGGTCATACAGTGACCGACTATCACGGTCAAACATTCACACCAGTGCATGCTACCAATACAACTGGTGAATCAGAGCACTTTGCGCTCCATCCGCCCCCAAGGGCACGTATGATGAGAACTCTAAGTTCTGTCCAGCCCCCCAGGGCATTTACATGAGCTACACACTTCATACTCCCTCAAGGGCACGTACGAGAATTCTAAGTTTCGTCAACCCTCCAAGGGTATTTACATGAGCTATGTGCTCCATTAGCCCTCAAGGGCGCTTATCTAAACTCTACGTTCCACTAGCCCTCTAGGGCGGTCCCTCAAGGGACGAACACCCTCAAGGGTGACAGGATAGAGCTCAAGTTCTATCCGAACGGTTTAGCTATAGTTCTAACCAGTGAAACGGCAAAACCAAGTGGGAGTTCGTCACCCTACCCTGTTTTGTTAATTCGAAACCTGGCCGAGCGTGAGTGTGAGGCTTCTTTGTCAGCCCTTAGCTGACGATAAGGGTTCACGTCAAAGTAAAACGCAAGCATGATGTAGTCAGCTCAAGTTAAAGAACACACACTTGCACAAAATAAACACCCTCCACAGGAGAGGTGACCCCTCAAGGGGACATTCAAACACTTAGCGCATGCAACAACTTGCATGCACAGCTCTGTGTCCTCTCTCTAGAGAGGCTAACGTGGGGCACAGCCTCTAATGGATCCCGAGATCCCATGATTCATCTTCCTAAAGATGATTTCGAGTAGCCTACTTAGGCGACATTCGAAAAACCTGGCTCTCAAGAGCTAGAGTTCTAGCATCCTACTCGGGCAAAGTTCCAAAGCTTAAGCTCCCAAGAGCTTAGGTCCGAGCATATGGAGTAGAAAAATATTATTACCCCTATAAGCGGATGGAGAATCCCTTACAAATCTGACGTGTGTCTCAAGACACTAGGTATAAACTTCCTCAGCCAAACATTTTGGCTAAGGATGTGGGGGGCTTATGATATACCTCAAATATAACTCTCAATAATTGGGGAATATCCGGCAATCGTAGCTGAACTGGAAAACTGATAGTTATCTTATCAGAGATCATGACGTGATCCTCAAGGATCCTAATGCGATTCTAACACATCTAGCATACGGCCCAGTATTACTAGGGCTCTTCTTCCTACCACTATATAAAGGGTCTATCCCCCCAGGTATAAGGACAACTACACACATTCATGCTTTTTCAGAGTCATTATCATGTAGCTGCGCTCTGACTTAAGCATCGGAGAGTTCTTCGTCGGGAACCCCACCCGACGGTCACTCATTTTCTGTCTTGTAGGTCATCGGTCTAGGCTCGAGTTCCGCAACGTATGCGGGACATATTTTTAGCAGCAACTGGTGGAAATACTTAAAATGTGATGAAAACAATGGCCTGAAGCTTAATAGGTTGATCATGATCATGGCCGAATTTAGTTGATCATGATCATGATCATGGCCAAGTTTTCCTTTCTTTTTTACTTTTGGGGGGTGGGGGCTTCCATGAAGTTTGGCTAGGCAGCCATTGACTTATCAAAAATACGAAGAGAACGTGCCTTCCGAAAAGCCAAGGACAGCACGCTTCGTATTCGCCAGAATCTAAGCTCGCTCCATTATTGCCTTCTTCCACTTTATTACTTCTTTCTGACCCAGATCTGTCGTGTCAACCCACTGCAATTCTTGTTTCAGGAAATTTCCCACAGCGTCCTACTACAAGGGGTAATTATTGGGAATATAAGCTTTATCGAAAGCTTTGTTTCAAGTCCTGTAGTGACACCCGTGCTGAGACCTTTAGCGTCAATTAGCTGCCTACGAAGAGATTGTAACGAAATAATTGCCATCGACATGCAATAACCTTGATCGAAAAAAGAAAATATGATTAATTTTTAAGACCGGAATATATTATTTATGGACTCTCTATAATTGCAGGTGTGCTAGCAAATTCATAATAACATTGTCTTCAGAAGTTCATATCCACCTTTACTATCTATATCCGTTGATTCCGTTCTCATGCTAACAACGATACAATGTCAGCAACAAAATTGCAAAATAGTGTTGTATCTTGTAAACAGGTCACCTGAAAGTGAGTGTTCCACCCATAACTAATAAAGTACTTGTTCTTATTTAAGTTGTCAGCGGACTTTGTCCAGACTGTGCCCGAGTCATGTGAGACGTTGAATTAAGAATTGCACGTGGCCCGGCCACGTTCCAGTATGTCACGGAATATGAAACTTGGATTCTTATTGGGAGAAATACTACTTGGTGCCCAGAAAAAGAAACAAAAGAAAGCGAAGAAATTGAAGGTATCAACTGTTACTTGACATAATCAGGAAGTACTCTCTATATATGGTGGACAACAGTGGGTTCTAGTCAAGAACTTGCATAGCATTGTAAGATCTTTCTAGCACTCTATCATGATGGAACAAGAGCCTTCTCATAAATCAGTGGCACTAATCATGGGAGTGACAGGGATGGTTGGTTTGAGCTTGGCCGAAGCCTTGAAGAAGCCCACAGCTCCCGGTGGTCCGTGGAAAGTCTATGGGGCGGCGAGGCGGTCCATGCCGAGCTGGTTTTCAGTGTCGTCAGTCGACCATTACTTAGCCTTCGATGCAACCAACTACGATGACACATGCAAGAAACTCTCTGCTTTCGCTCGTGAAGTCACCCATGTCTTTTGGGTGGCGATCCAAGTTCGCGAATGCGAAGAAGCCAACGTCAACGTCAACACTGCCATGCTCAAAAACGTCCTCAATGTCCTCGTCAAGTCTTCTCCGTCTTCCCCTCTCCGTCATGTCGCTATGCAAACAGGTACCTTAGCGAAAGATAGTTTTTTATGTGTCCCAACAGGAAAGTTTATCGAGCAAACAGGAAAGTTTGCTCGATGATTTTAATGTTTTGTAAGAAAATATAGCATCGAACATAAACATTGTCCTTACTCTCGTTACTTTTACATTTACTTAGTCAGTTAAATAATGTTTATTTCTCTTAAAAAGAATTGACAGCTATCCGAGTTGTAAGAAGATAGTAACAACTCTCGCATTGCGTTTTTTTAATTAATGGCCGTAAATGTCTTTAGTACGTAGCTTGTAGTTCATGACACTAAAAAAAGTATTGTTAAGAATTGTCGCATAAATATCACTAACTGTTTTTGGTAATCAATAATTATCGTTATACGCAGACAACAACAAAAAATTTCTTTTATAGCTCGTAATAATATAAATAAAAACAAAGTCAAAGAAACTATTAAAACAACCATTGGCCAGCAATGTGTAAAGACGAATTAATGTGAAACAAATAAAGATACACGTACAACCAAGTTCATAAATTAATCCTTGAGTTCTTATGCCATCTCAAGTTATCATATCTACCAAAAGAATAAATTTTAGCTGTTAATCCGATTGTAAGAATTTTTCTCCAATCTCTCATATAACGACAATCAATGGCGGCTAAATGTTTCTAGTGGCTTTTTTGTTAACACTTTCGGCACCAAATCTTAGCAGCAATTTTTTGAGTCACTAAATAAAAGTTGACCACAGTTAGACACGTTTAACAATCATTGAGTGTGGCAATAAGAGAGTAGGAGGAAGATTCCTTCAAAATGAGCGTCCCAAAAAAATTCTTACTAAAATATGGAATAGTAGAGAACAGTTGATCATGCTACGAGAGTAACCTGGCCTCGTGTCTCAGGTACTAAGCATTACATGGGGCCAATATTTGATCCTGTCCTTGGAAACCGACTGCCCCATCCCGAGACTCCATTCATAGAGGATGCACCGCGCCTTCCTTACAATAACTTCTACTACTCTTTGGAGGACACACTCGCTTCATACGCACCGTCCTTCACGTACTCGGTGCATCGTTCATCCATCATCATTGGTGCGTCTTCAAGGAGCTTCTACAACGGCCTTCTCACTTTATCTGTATACGCAACGCTGTGCAAGCACGAAGGGTTGGCTTTCAGATACCCTGGTACTCGATATACGTGGGAGCATTTCTGCGATATGTCGGACGCTCGTCTCCTAGCTGGGCAGCAGATATGGGCGGCAACTTCAGGCAGGGCCAGCAATCAAGCTTTCAATTGCACCAACGGTGACGTTTTCACGTGGAAGAGCATGTGGAAGGTGCTGTGTGAAGTTTTCGGCCTCGAGTTTGTTCCGTTTGTTGATGAGGCTGGAGATCTTAGTTGGGTTCAAGAGATGGAGAAGAAGGAGAAAATTTGGGACGCTATCGTGGGAGAACATGGGCTGTACGAGACAAAGTTGAATGAGATTGCTTGTTTTGCTTCAGCGAACGCCGTGTTCCATCTCGAATTCCAACATGTTTGTAGCATGAACAAGAGTCGCGAGTTCGGGTATTTTGGGTACGTCGATACCCTCGAAAGCATCAAGATGTGGGTGAAGAGGCTTAGAATGATGAAGATCATACCATGAAGAACCAGTTGATTCAAGGACGTCTAGCTTTTATTTGTACAATTTTATAATTTCATGGTTATTTTATCAAATATAATTACTTTAATATTTGACTTGAACTTCCTTGTAATAAAATAAACTAACCCTTCTGATAAAATATTAATAAGTAATGTCCTTGTACATATTGCTAATATTAATTTGATAACTATATAAATGAACAGAACTTAAAAATTTCTTTAGTACACGAAAAACAAAAAGTAAATTCTACTGATAAAAATATGTGGGGAACATATTGAGATTAATTTGCTACTACACAAGATATTTTTATTATTTTCTAAGTATCTTTTAAAAATAATTTGTCCTTTTGAATGGATTGCATATTAGTTTAATTTTGATAGAGAAAATTTTGGTCCATATATTAGTTTATAGCATGTTATTTATAAAAGTTAATTAACATGACTAATTAAATAAGGATGATATGATATTTTTATAAGCAAGCGTAATCTACCAATAAGGTATACAAAGAAAATAGTAATCAGTGCATGAAGTAATCATGTAAAGCTTACAAAGTTTAATCAACATGATTATATATGATAGCTCAAAATCTTGTAGTAAAAAAATTATTGAACAAAACTTAACCAACATTTCACAAAGTATACAATAAGCATGCTTATTAAATAAGAGTTAAAACTCTACCAACATAAAGTTAGTTGAATTTAAGAAATGCTCTTACAATCAAGGTTTTAAATTTACACTATTTTTTTTAATATATCTCATATTGAATCTGCATATTATGGTATTTCTATCTTTAACCAATAGGACTAAATAGGACAGCGCAAGACCTTAGAGTAAAAAAAATATTGACTAAAATTTTTAACCAACATTCATATTTGAATTTACAGAAAACTTAAATATGAATTTAAAATAGTATTTAATTTTTCTTATTAAATCTCTTAAGAAGTTTTTGTTTTACAGGTCAATATTTCATGTTAGAGAGCTTTTTCGATATATAATATTCAAATAAAGTCATAATAGGTCAATATATTGGCTAAAATTTTTTGAACATTTCGATATATAATATTCAAATAAAGTCATAGTAAGTTACTATAATACTCAAATAAAGTCAAAATAGTATTTAATTTTGAACGTTTCGAATTGCAACATTAATATGTTTAACACTATAAACACAATCCAATGAGGTGTCATGAGCTATCATTACATTTCTCGCCTCAGCTATTAGATATTATAACTCATGATCCCGAGTCAAGATCGAGTAAGTTAATAAAATATTTTAGAAAGTTACAAAAAGTGTATCAATGCGTGCCACATTTCAAAAAACAAAAAGAGATTAACATCTTTATGGGAAAAAAATCTACTTTCGCTAAAACTATAATTGTTTATAAGAAATTTTTATACTTTATTTGTAACAGCTTCAACTAACCTATCAATATTATATTATTATTAAGTTCTTTTAGTGGTCCAACCTGTAGCCTTTCAAAACCAAGTTTTCTTAGCTTTAAAAGTTAGGTTAAAAACTCTTTATCTTTGGAATGGTAAATGTCATGGTGCATTCTTATTTTTTTTTTCATAAATCATTGTTTTAAGAAAATCACCAACTTATTAAGATACGAACATGATATCTAGTAGAAGATTTTTTTCATTTCATACACATTTAAAATTGTAATCTTGATTTGATGGTCATGCAATTGTTATGGAATATATTGTATAAGTATGTATGTTTGCTTTAGATCATCTGAATTGTAAGCTTAAAGAATAATGAGTAGATTGCGTTACAGTGCCGTTGCTAGATTTTTGCGTTCTTTGAGTTTATCTTTTATATCGTCAAGCAGTACTGTAACATAATATACCCATTGTTCTTTCTTCAACTTACATTTCAAATGAACTAAAGCAAACATATTTGTGTATGAAAATATTGCGCAAGAATTACATGACAATGTAATCAAGGTTTTAATAGTCAAAATCAAAGCCTAAAACATAAATATATATGTCCGTAACATAGAGTTCAAATATTGTACAATTAATTTTCTAGATTTATAAGGTTTACAAATATCGCAACAATTACATCACATATTTTTCAACATTAAATCATAGTAAAGAGTTTTAGTTGTTTTCTAAGTCCTTATATATGTGATATAACCAGTTTGGTGGTCGTGAGATCTTATTTAAAAATGTTGACTTATAATTACATTATTCATTTTTAACCATGAGTATTTTTTGTATATCACACACACACACACACACACACACACACATATATATATATATAATGATAGTACATTTAACTCAATTAGAAACTCAATTTTTTCCCTTCTAAATCTAATATTTTATTTTTGTTTTTTTGATATATGAATTTTTATATTCACATTAAAGAGTAGTTTTAAGAATACAATATTGATTACATTGAGTACTAAAATGTTTAGAATTAATTTTTAAATTATATAACCCTCATTATTCTTGCAAAATTAATCAAATTTAAAAGCAAACTACCTATCAAAATTCAAATCAATTGTTAGATCATTTTTTTTTAAGTCTTGTAAGTTGTTTAATCTTAATTTTTTTTTCTAAATTGAAAGTATCATTTTCGTGTTACATAGGGCTTACAGAAAACCCTCATTACTCCTGCAAATTTTATTAGATATAAAAATAAAGATCCTACCAAAATTTAAAAGTATTATTAGATCACGTTTTTATTCTAAATCTCATAAATTAGTTTTTGGGCCTATGAATTTTAATTTTCATATTAAAAAACAATTTTAAGGACATAATTGTCAAAATAAAGTGTTAATAGATTAGTATATTGATTAGGTGGAATTTTAGAATGATTAGAATTAGATTTAAAATTAATTTTTTTCTTCTAAATCAAAAGTATTATTTTCGTTTTTTATTTATATGAGTTTTTATATTATATTAGATAGTAGTTTTGAAGATACAATAGTTAATATTAAGTCCTAATAAGTTAGTATAATGATAAGGTTGAGTTTTAGAATAATTAGAATTAGTTTTTGAATTTTAAGGACATTATTGTCAAGAAGATGTCTTAATACATTAGTTTATTGGTTAGGTAGAATTTTAGAATAATTAGAATTAGTTTTTGAACTAAATAAGACTTAATAATATATAAGTTAATTAATCTTAAAAATAAGGATCTGACGACGTGTCATATGAATGAAGAAGCGATGATGTGTCACGTAAAGAAATTATCAATACTTTTCTCGCTTCGCTTATTATATGTTATTATATAGATTGTTCTTTGTTTTAAGTGAACAAACTTTAGTTGCTAACCAAGTTATAAGAATCTTCTTCCAACTCCGTATGACAATTAATAGTCACTAAATATTTTTAGTTACTTTTCTACTAACACTTTCAGCAACAATTATTAACAGCAATTTTTTAGCATCACTAAATAAAAGTCAATAGTATCATTTCGCGACTATTACTTGTCATTATGTATAGAATAAGAAGAAGTTTCATTCAACTAAAGTAGCAGCCAAAAATTTTTGTTTCAAGTTTAGAGGCACCCGTGTCTACTAAATGAGACAGAACATGCATGTTGTGCACACATTATATCAGCCGCTTCATTTTGTAATTTCTAATTTTGCAGCTTTGCTATGTGTGAAATAATTTTTGTCAATTTCTTTTTCATCTTTCCAAAAAAATGCAAATGAAAATTGGAGAGATATAAATTTCACATTGTATAAAAAAATCACATCGGATAGAAGACAAATAATACTTCAATATACAAGTTTCGTAAGTCTCTCCCTTCATTGCCCACTAGTCTTGATCTCGTGCGTTGCACACAGAAGTAACTTGAGTCAATAACTTACGTAAATAAAATAATAAAAGTACAATACTAAAGTTTTTCACAAAGAATGGAAGAAAAACTGATAGAATCCATATAATGATCACCTAAAATAAACATCTAAGATTAAAACTTAACGGAAAAACTAATTAAAAGTGATAAAATAATAGTAAAAAATCTCTCATCCTATTATATACAGTACAATTCAACAAAATCTAACAATGAGAAAATGACAATTTAATTAAGAACTATGAACATCGGCACAATAGAAGAATATAAACATGGAAAATGTCATTTGAGTTACAAAATGAGCGTTGATATCTCAAGAGAACAACATATGATGGCTAGATGAAATAAAACAAATAAAGCAATAAAAGAGAAAAGTGATTTGTGATAATGAGAGAGAGAGAGACTCGCCAGAGAGATAATTGTCAAATTTTACGTTTCATAAATGAGATTATCTCAATGGAGGCAATGACCAACTTATTATCATATTGCTAGAGATATTTTTAGAAGGGGAAAGTAGGGAATGACCCCCTCCACTTTACACGTTGTGCGTTTTGCCCCCCTCCACTTCAAATTTAAACACTAAGCCCCCCCACAGTTTAAGAAAATGGGCACGGTTGACGGAAACTGTTAAAATAAATAGCGCGTGGTCAACACATGCGCTGACTAAAGTTTTTTTTTAAAAAATGACAATTTTGTCCATCCTTTATCTCTTCCTCGTCTGAACACCAAAACGGCGCCGGCACCTGTCAAACGTCGTTGCTACTGCGAAACCACCATCTTCACCTTCGGGAACTCGACCTGTCCAACTCCCCTCGACTGCACAGGTCACTAACAATCTCAAATGCCGCTACTACCGCAAAACCACCATCTCCACCTCCGCGAACTCATTGTCTGACTTCTTCTCCTCCGCTGCACACCGCAAGCTCGGCCCACCGTCGTTTCCCCCGAACACCACTTGTGGTGCTACCCCACCGCGATCCACTGCCACCACGACCCCCATCGTACCTTCATCACACCCCAACACCATTCAATCAGCACATGGGAAAGGAAAGAAACCAGAAAGATGACCTTTCGGGCTTCGGCAGATAGGGGAAGTTGCACTATTGCCGCACCAATCGTCGAAGCGTCGTCGCCGGTGGAGTCCTCGCCTTACAGTCGACTCTCGCTGATCAATCCGCCGGTCACTGCTTCTTCTAAGGTCACCATTCGTCAACGCATCATCACTGGCGAAAGGTCATTGGCCAGTGGAGTTCTCGCCTCGCCGTCTCCAGTTGCCGGTCACTGCTTTTTCTTCAATTGACCGTTATTCCAGATCTGAATTCGAAGGCCGCCTCGGTAGTCGTCGCCCCCGGTGGAGTCTTCCCCTTGTTGTCTTAGATCTGAGCTGAGCTCTGCCAAAAGGAGTCGACTCTAGGAGCCCCTGCCATGTGGGTGTGTCACTGTCGCCCGTCGCCGGTGAGTGCTGTGATCTACCTGTCTGGGAGTGGGTGAGAGTATTTGGCGCTGGGCAACTGGGCAAATCGCAGAGAGAAAGAGACAGACCAGGTGAAATGAAAAAAAAAATTCTTTCAAAAATTGAGGGGGTACATTAGCCCCCCTCGTTCCAGTGTAGCTCCGCCCCTAAGATCGGCGACGCATATGGGGATCAACAGACGCCAGAGAGGGAGATGAAAGGTTATCTCCAATTCTGAGAGAGAAGATGAAATGGGAGAAGGCAGAGAGAGATTGCACGGGTTTGGGCATGCTTCCCGAGGGAAGGATAAAAATGACATTTTACAAAGATCTGTTACAGTCAATTAACTGTGCCCATTTTCTTAAACTGTGGGGGGGTTTAGTGCTTAACTTTGAAGTGGAGGGGGGCAAATCGCACAACGTGTAAAGTAGAGGGGGTCATTCCCTACTTTCCCCTTTTTAGAACTTGAGTAGAACTAATAGGTTTAAAATTTTTGAAAATCTATTTTACAAATTTAGAATTTATAAAAGGTGATTTTCTAAATTTAAGGGAGGAGAAGGTGTTACTATTTTATTCTAAGAGATAATTTTGGAATTTTAAATATGATTATTGAGTTTAAAATTTTTTAAATTCATTTTCAAGTTAGATTGCCATGACAAAATTCTAAAAAAGGAAAAGGATATATAAGTAAACACATAAAGGGACATTAAAAAAAATCACCTAAGAAGATAATTACTTAGGTTTAAATCTTTTCCTCAATAAGATTAGATATTTTATGCATGAAGATAATAATAACTTATAAAATTTAGGCTGCTATACTTTAGATTGTTTCTAGAGAGAGAAGACATTCAATGTTAGAATTAAAAAAATTATAAAAGAAAATTTCACGTGGCAACGAAGAGAGTGTCCACATAAGCAGTGATGTGGCAACTTTTTTTCTCTCAAATTCAGCTTTCATTGATATATATCATTAGTTTTAAGTTGGATGGATGTGAATGATAGCAGAGTTGATCGATTCAGGAGCAACAATTCAAAAATTAATTCCTCCGTTGTCACCCAATGTTGATAGATATAAATCTCACATTGTGTATAAAATCTCTCATTGGGTAAATCTATACTACTTATTAAGAAAAAATATGATTTGATGTAACACACTTTTTTTTGTGTTACATAACTACCACTTTAATACGATGACACTTGACATAACAGGAGAATTGTTGAAAATTTATAAAAAAACAAAACTTAAATAGAAAATAATCACTTTAAGGCCATGTTTGGTTTTCACATCGTAAAACACTCATATATCATACCCCCAGTACTTGACTTTTTAAGAAATTTTAATTTAATAACTTTATTTTTGCTCTTCATAATTTGAAATTCATTAAAAATATAGACAAATTATATTCTAAAGGTCAAGCTTGATATTATAAAAATATCATATTATTAATTTTATGTTTGCACACGCATTGAGCATGCCACGTTAACTCGTAATATATAATTAATACTTCAACAAATAAGCCTTTTATGCCTCTCCACTCATTATTAATTGGTTTTGAGTTAGATACTTCCACGAAAACGATGAAAAGGCTAACCAAATACAGTGTAAATTTGGAGCCTACTGCGTTTTGCAGCAACAGAGTAGGGACGGTGACAACATTAGGATGATTTTAATTGTATAGCAGATTGAGATCTCCAGTGAGACAGCTTTGGTGCTGCCATTGTATTATTGTTTAAACAGTAGGCACATTTTGACAAATCAGCGGCATCTACCATTCTCCGCTTTTTATTGTAAGCTTGAAAAGTTATACAATTCGAGTGTATGTTACTAATGTGTATGTGTATGCTACCTCCCTTCTTGTTTTCTCCTATTAAGTCATTCATTTGAAAAGATCTTTATCTTTTTATAAGAAAAAAATATCGGCTGATCTACGAACCGACCATTTAGAATCATTAGATATTTATTAGCATAGCAATCGCATGTCTTCCTTGGCCTCTTCTTCGCGATAGCTCCCTTCATTCAACTATCTTAAATAATCAGGATCAATGATATGAAACCTTACCATATTTACTCTTTTCACATAAATTAGCTTCTATATGAAACCTGTCAACCCTCCGGCGGAAATTTTTTTGGTTGTTATTTTTCGTTTTGACCAAGACTTGTCAAACGTCATGAGTGTATGATTTGCAACTTCAATTTCTTATACCATCATTTGTTCACAATTCTCCTACTAAAAATGGCAGCCACTTAAACATGCACCACGAAAGAGTACGCCCTGCATTGTAGCAACTAAAATTGCGTCTTTTACAAGACTTCCAATAGCGGGCCAGCGTAATATGGGTAAGCAAGCATGTTGCCTTCCAAAGTTCCCTATCTGGTCACTTGTTAAACGAAGAGTTTCGCAGCACGTTCTTTTCAAGAGATGTTCTTCTGGTGAAATAAACTTCAGTTAGGTCACTTCCCTCTGCAGTTTCTTTTCTGATTGAACAAGGGGAGTGTGTGGTCATGAGCGGCAGTGTTACTTTCCATAACAAGTTTGCACCCACCTTGAAGTGATATGTTACTCTCCTTGGTGTCCTTGGCTTTTGAGCAAAGATGTATTGCGGTGAATTCTGTCCTTGAAGTGATCAGAAAGCTTGACATGAGAAGATAACCAAACGTAATGAACTATTCTATAACATTCAGCGATCATCTGAGATTTTCTATGAGATGTTGGGGTTGGTTTAGTGAAAACTCCACAAAAGGTTGGCCTGCTCCCAAGGAGCGGTTAGGTGTCACTTTGTCCTCCAGCCAATTCAATACAAAACTTGGATTGTCATTTTGCAGAAGTCATGCAACTTAGCTTAAAATAGAGTACATGTTCAACTGTTTCTCTGTCGTAGCATCATCATGCATGCTCATTATCATCACCATTAAGTCCTCTGCGGACAACACCAGGTCAAGAAAGTTTGCACTCTCTTGAACACCCACCCACCCTTCACACTCCCATGGTCCACCCCCTCCAAAACAATTTTTTTTTGTTTGACTAATTCATGGGTTGAAAAATATTTCCCTTATTCTCGTATAGCGACAATTAATAGTCGCTAAATATTTTTAGTAATTGAGCGAAGCTAAAAAAATGTTGTTGCCCCCCCCCCCCCCCCCCCCCGTGCGGTCTTCTCTCTCTCTATCTCGGCGTAGCAAGATCAACTTTTAGTCCATGCCAAGCTAACTCTCTCAAGACTCATGTTATTTTTCAACACATTTCTTGCTAACATAAAAAAAATTCGTAATAATATCTCAACACTTACTACGAAAAACTGTCCATACATGTTCAACCACTCTCTCCATCATACATCATCATGCATTATCCGTTTTCCATTTTGGTAGAACAAGAAAAGACTACGTACCAGCATGTTTATGCTTTTGTGCATTATCGTTACCATTAAGCACTCTATGGACAACACCAAGAACTTGTAAAAAAACTTTGCTCACTTAGATAATCTCTCTTTCCCCCTCCCAGCTCCCTGTCTCTCCCTTTCTCAGAGGATGGATCAAAACCAACTTTCTCATAAATCAGTTGCTCTGATTGTGGGAGTGACAGCCATGGCTGGTTTGAGCTTGTTAGAAGCCCTAAAGAAGCCAACAGCTTTAGGCGGTCCGTGGAAAGTTTATGGCACGGCTAGGCGGTCCTTGCCGAGCTGGTTTCGAGTCTCTTCAATCGACCAGTTCATAACCTTCGATGCCAGCAGCTACGAGAACACATGCAAGAAGCTTTCCCTATTGTCACATGAAGTCACTCATGTCTTTTGGGTAGCGATCCAAAAGACATGGTGACTAAGGCGTGCGAAGCAAAAAATGCACGTGACATGAGCGTGCGCACTTTGACCGATTCGATGCGTTGAAAAGAATTGACGTTAACCGTGTCGATGTGTTCGTGCAAAAAGGGACCCCTAATGAGCCCTTGGATACGACCAGGATAGGTTGAGAACACCATGCAAACAGGTAATCAAGGGACTATGCTAGCTTATTGAGGAAGGGGCTCAATCCTTCCCAAAAATCAACTTATATTATGAAATTATATACTTTGAATAGTTTATTGTCAAAACGGCAATGACAACGCATCGTTTAATATCTTATGGTCAGCCAAAAAGTAGATTCATCGCGATAAAAGTTATGCATCTGCTATATATATATATATATGGGGGCCGATCCACACCCACCGGTGGAGAAATTGTTATTTCTCCACCGAACCGGGGAAAAAACCCAACCGCAACAAAGTGTTGCGGTTGGGAATTATTTGCCAAAAAAACCAACCGCAACACTTTGTTGCGGTTGTTGCATTTTTTTCAAAAAAAAAGGACATATATTATAATAATAATAAAAAGGACATACATATATATTATAATAATAATAAAAAGGACATGAAAGGACAATGGAGAAAACCCAACCGCCACACTTAGTGGCGGTTGGTATCATTGCAAAAAAAAAAAAATTTGTCGCTAAAGGTGAAAACTTAATTAGCAGTTTTTCACGAATTTATAAAAAATAGCTAGAGCTAGATTTTACCAAATTGTAAAAAAGAGACCATAGTTATTTTTAAAATATCTATATCAGGGAAAAATTTCAGATTTTTCCAAAAACTGAAAAGGGGTTAACTGAAATGGGGAACCTTGTAACTTTGCAGTATAATTTAAAATATCAAGCTAGCGCGATTTCGTGCGAAACTTTTATGAGAACCCTAGGATGTTGGGAAGTTCCATTTTCCAGGATTTTGGGCCATTCTGAAATTGTTAGCTAATTTTTTGGCAATACTTTGTTGCGGTTGTTGCATTTTTTTCAAAAAAAAGGACATATATATTATAATAATAATAAAAAGGACATGGAGAAAACCCAACCGCCACACTTAGTGGCGGTTGGTATCATTGCAAAAAAAAAAAAATTTATGTCGCTAAAGGTGAAAACTTAATTAGCAGTTTTTCACAAATTTATAAAAAATAACTAGAACTAGATTTTGCCAAATTGTAAAAAAGAGACCGTAGTTATTTTTAAAAGATCTATATCAGGGAAAAATTTCAGATTTTTCCAAAAACTGGAAAGGGGTTAACTGAAACGGGGAACCTTGTAACTTTGCAGTATAATTTAAAATATCAAGCTAGCGCGATTTCGTGCAAAACTTTTATGAGAACCTTAAGATGTTGGGAAGTTCCATTTTCCAGGATTTTGGGCCATTCTGAAATTGTTAGCTAATTTTTTGGCCGAACAGTAAAATTTTTTGGGAAATGGACCTAAAAAAATTAGCCCATTCGGCCAAACAATTAGCTAACGACTTTGGAATGGCCCAAAGTCCTGGAAAATGGAACTTCCTAACATCTTAGGGTTCTCATAAAATTTTTGCATGAAATCGCGCTAGCTTGATATTTTAAATTATACTGCAAAGTTACAAGGTTCCCCGTTTCAGTTAACCCCTTTCCAGTTTTTAGAAAAATCTAAAATTTTTCCCTGATATAGATCTTTTAAAAATAACTACGGTCTCTTTTTTGTAATTTGGCAAAATCTAGCTCTAGCTATTTTTTATAAATTCGTGAAAAACTGCTAATTAAGTTTTCACCTTTAGCGACAGAATTTTTTTTTTTTTTGCAATGATACCAACCGCCACTAAGTGTGGCGATTGGGTTTTCTCCATGTCCTTCCATTCTCCTTTCATGTCCTTTTTATTATTATTATAATATATATATGTCCTTTTTTTTGAAAAAAATGCAACAACCGCAACAAAGTATTGCCAAAAAATTAGCTAACAATTTCAGAATGGCCCAAAATCTTGGAAAATGGAACTTCCCAACATCCTAGGGTTCTCATAAAAGTTTCGCACGAAATCACGCTAGCTTGATATTTTAAATTATACTGCAAAGTTACAAGGTTCCCCGTTTCAGTTAACCCCTTTCCAGTTTTTGGAAAAATCTGAAATTTTTTCCTGATATAGATATTTTAAAAATAACTACGGTCTCTTTTTTACAATTTGGTAAAATCTAGCTTTAGCTATTTTTTATAAATTCGTGAAAAACTGCTAATTAAGTTTTCACCTTTAGCGACAAAAAAAAATTGTAATGATACCAACCGCCACTAAAGTGTGGCGGTTGGGTTTTCTCCATTGTCCTTTTTATTATTATTATAATATATATGTATGTCCTTTTTATTATTATTATAATATATATGTCCTTTTTTTTTGAAAAAATGCAACAACCGCAACAAAGTGTTGCGGTTGGTTTTTTTGGCAAATAATTCCCAACCGCAACACTTTGTTGCGGTTGGATTTTTTGCCTTTCACTGCAACCGCTGCTCTTTGCAGCGGTTCGGTGGAGAAATAACAATTTCTCCACCGGTGGGTGTGGATCGGCCCCCTATATATATATATATATATATATATATATATATATATATATATATATATATGTGTGTGTGTGTGTGTGTGTGTGTAACAGTGATGCATCTCTTTTGTAGCGGCGCTAATCTTTTGTGGCTGAAAATTTATTGGTAACGTTCTTCACAGTAGTCATAGTAGACGATGAGAAACCTTAAACCTTGTTGTTGTCGATGTATCTGCCACCTTAATTAAATTTTGACTGTTATCCATGTTGTAGGAATCTTACTCTAATTCCGTATATAGTGACAATTAATAATCATTAAATATGACTTTTTTGGTAACACTTTCAGCAACAATTCCTAACAGTATCTTTTTAGCTTCAATAAACAAAAGCCATAAAAAAAATATTTAGCGATCATTAATTGTCACTATAGCGAGAGTAGAAGGAATATTCCGTCAACCCGAGTAGCGGCTAAATTTTTTTCTAATCGTTAATCCTCACATTAACCCTATAGGTACTCAACACTACTTGGGACCAATACATGATCATCTCCTTAGGAACCAACTCCCTCCTCCTGAGACACCATTTACAGAGGACACACCGCGCCTTCCTTACAAGAACTTCTACTACTCTTTGGAGGACCTCCTGGCTTCATACTCACCATCCTTCACGTACTCGGTCCATCGTTCGTCGATCATCATTGGCGCCTCTTCGCAAAGCTTTTACAACACGCTGCTCACACTAGCCGTGTACGCAACGATATGCAAGCACGAAGGGATGGCGTTCCGGGACCCTGGTAATCGATACACGTGGGAGCATTACTGCGATATGTTGGACGCTCGCGTTCTAGCGGAGCAGCAGATATGGGCAGCAGTGTTAGGCAAGGCGAAGAACCAAGCTTTCAATTGCACTAATGGTGATGTTTTCAAGTGGAAGAGCCTGTGGAAGGTGTTGTGCGAAGTTTTTGACCTAGAGTTCATTACGTTTGAGAAGACTGAAAGTTTTGACTGGGTAAAGGAGGTGCAGGACAAGGGGAAAGTTTGGGGCACCATTGTGGGCAGTGGCGGAACCAGGATTTCATCTCGGGGGGACTAAAAATATATTGAAGGAGATAAATATTTTTATAAGTAAAATAGCACACAAAAATAAAGTGCACTTTTCGATAATACACAAAACATATTAAAAAGTATCTAAAAGGTCTTATTAAGTTTCATGAGAACCACTAAAGACTCTTTACAATACAAAACAAGAGAATACAAAATACACACCATTTAACCTAGCTAATTATAAATATTTTATTCTTTTACTTTTTCAGTCATGTTTTATTATCGCGTTAACCTAATTAACCTAATTTCAACCCACCATTTAACTAAGTTATATATCCGACATCTCAATCCAATTGGGTCCCATCCTCCATTAACCAAATGTTCGATGCACAATTAACAACCTATAATCAGCAATTAATAATCTCAATTTTCAAATGCACAATTAACACAACCTAAAATTATCAATCAAATAATCAATGCTCAAATGGAATAAAAATCTAATTAGGTCCCATCCTCCATCAGCAATCACGAATCTCAAGTGCTCAATGCACGATTAACAGCCATAAAGCATCAATTAATAATCTAAATTATCAAATTTACAACTAACAACCTAAAATTATTAATCAAATAATCAATTCTCAATAGCAAAAGAAATTGTTCAAAATGCACACTGACCTCAGTCCTTAGAAATCAGAACGGCGTCGTTGTCGCAACGTCACTAGCGGTGGGTTCTTCACCGTGACCACCGGTGACTGAGGCTCAGAAGTCAGATCTGCTTGAATTTCACGCGCCGTGACCGCCGATCGGTGAGGTTTGTCACTTCCTCAGTTCGTCTGCCAGCTCGTAGATCTAAGCTAGATCTGGCCGGAGTTGGGGTGGGGACTGTCGGACTGGGGAGGGCCTTGCGCTTCAGAATCGGGGCTTCGACAGACGTGAGACGACCACTTCCTCTGCCGTGAGGCCGTCCGTGACTCGGTGAGAGCAGGGGCGGATGTTGAGACCCTGTAGGCGACCGGCGTTACCGATGAGGCGACGAGCCGATGACCGGTGGCCGTGGGCGGTGCCGCGGTGACTGAGAGAGTGAGAGGTGACTCTGGTGACCAGTGAGTGGTGACTCCGGTGAGAGTTCAACCGTCGACGACGAGTCGGCAACGACGGAAACTGAGTGAGACTGTGAGAGCTGAGAGGAGGAGGAGAGAGAGAGAGTCGCGACTGAAAAAAAAAACACTATATATAATTATTATTTTTCAAAATCTGAGGGGGTGCTATAGCCCCCCCCCCCCCCCCCCCACATATGTAGTTCAGCCCCTGATTGTGGGACAGTATGGGCTGTGTAACACAAAGCTGGACGAGATCACTTGTTTTGCTGCGCTCAACAACATATTACACTTTGAGTTTCAACATGTATGTAGCATGAACAAGAGTCGTGAATTTGGGTTCCATGGATACGTTGATACGCTTAAGAGTTTCAAGATGTGGGTGACAAAACTTAGGCAGATGAAAATTATACCCTGATGATTGATGACCATGACGTCCAGGGTACCTAGTTTGTTGAATTGGTGCTCTGTGTTTCGAGTCGATGAGCCACCATGGTGCGTATTATATTGTACCTTCGATGCAATTTTTTTATAAATATGATTTGACGTAATGAATGATCAATAAGATGAAAAGTTGATAAAAATATGAGAAGATAATAAGGGTAGTAAATGTCTACTAGATGTGTCTATGGGATATTTCATGCCACTGTACGTGAGGATTGCAACCATGGACAAAAAGCGTCGTTGCCATATCTGTTGTATAGCATTTAGCGATAAAAGATTGTCACTGAAAATATTTTGTCGTTATTACTGAAATTTATAATGATAATTTTTGTTCCTAAAAAATATTTAATGACATTTTTTTGGTATAGCACTTTTTCGGTACAAGGGAAGATCCAAATTCTGCCATGTTGTTGTATGTGTGGTATAGAGTTATGAGAACCATCACAAGAAGTCATGAAAGATTATGTTTGGTAGCACATCAACTACACCTACTCAACTCATGGTGGAAAATTCTCCATGTTTTCAGCCACACTTTTGCAGATATATATCGTCATAAAGATTGAGACAAACTTATGGCCTCTAGCGTGTAGGATCCTAATTTTTATTTTAAGTAAAATAATTTCGTTGATGATAAACGGTTTACTATTACACCTTAGCTAAAACTTTTAACATAACTATTAAAATCAAAGAAAAATGTTGGCTGCTACCTAGTTCTAGAAGATAATTACAACCTCCGGTCTAGCAAGAATTAATAGTCGTTAATTGTATTAGTGACATTTCTATAAAAACTTTCGGTGAGAATATTTAGCAACACTTACTAAAAATATTTAATGATCATTAGTTGTGATTATGCATGAGGGGGTTATAGCTATCTTCCTATGACCCAAGCAGCAACCAAAACTTTTCCTAAAGGAAGTGACGAAGGGTGCACCATGTGTACACTCATAATTTATCAGTAAACACGAGCACTGCTAGACGTGTCGCTAAATGACTTGTAGCAAATTCTGTACAACCATACCATGTGCAACCTCCTGTCAAAACTAAGTGTTAACGGTGATAGAGATGGCAAGGTGTAACCAACCGATGAAATGGAAGAAGAGTATAATCTTGACTCCCTGTTGTCTGGAAGTCCCTCTTCATCTCGTTAAATCTCACTCGTATATTACACCATGTCATTTCTATCATTTTTACACAGACGATTTTCTCGCAACATCCATGTTTCAGTTTAAATTTAGGAAACATCGATCCGCCTGGATACCCTTGACCATTTGCACTTGTACTCTTCTGTTAGTCTTTATCTCGGAAGTATATATGCTAGAGGGAGAAGGCCATTTTTTTCATCCTACCTTAGCTTTCCTGAAAATGAAAGGTATTGATTGGCCTTTTCTCTATTTAAGCACATCCAAACATTCATTAAAGCAAATCAATTTTCTCTCCTCCTAATTGTGTCAAATATGGAGCAAGAAATCCCTCGCAGAGCAGTGGCTTTAATCGTTGGCGTGACAGGCATGGTCGGGGTGAGTTTGGCCGAGGCCTTGCAAAAGCCAACGGCTCTAGGCGGTCCATGGATAATCTACGGTGCATCTCGACTCCCCTTACCCTCGTGGTTCCCCTCCTCCCTCCTCGACCAGCACATAACCTTCGACGCCTTGAACCTCGACAAAACAATTGCAAATCTCTCTTCCATATCTGCCCGAATCACCCACGTCTTTTGGGTAGCGTTTCAACTTCGCGACAGCGAAGGATTAAACGTTACCCTTAATTCAACTATGCTGACTAATGTCCTTACTGCCCTCAAATCTTCAAACATTTCTCATATCACGTTACAAACAGGCACAAAGCACTATATGGGACCCGTCTTCGACGCCACCCTTTCCAGCCAACTCATCCCTCACGCGCCACCTTTCCGGGAGGACTACCCTCGGCTACCATTCCCGAATTTCTATTACGCGCTAGAAGACCTCATAGCTTCACATGCGCGGACATTCACGTATTCCATACACCGCTCATCTATTATCATTGGCGCGTCTTCAAGAAGCGTGCATAACTCGATGCTTACCCTCTCGGTCTACGCTACTATATGCAAGCACGAAGGTTTGCCACTTAGGTACTTTGGCAATCGGTACACTTGGGAGCATTTCTGCGACATGTCTGACGCTCGTGTGCTAGCGGAACAGCATATATGGGCAGCCGTCACCGATAAGGCCAAGAACGAAGCTTTCAATTGTACTAATGGCGACGTTTTTACGTGGAAGAGCTTCTGGAAAGCGCTTTGCAACGTGTTCGATTTGGAGTTTGTGGAGTACGACGAGGAGTACGAGTTTGATTGCGCTGAGTACACGAAGGCCAAGGGCAAAGTGTGGGATGAGCTAGTGGGGAAACACGGGTTGTACAAGACAAAGATCGAGGAGATAACTTGTTTTGATACTTTGAAAACGGTTCTATACTTCGATTTTCAACATGTTTGTAGCATGAACAAGAGCCGAGATTTGGGGTTTTTCGGGTACGCGGACACGCTCAAGAGTATAAGGACGTGGGTCGGGTGATTGAGACAGATGAAAATAATTCCATGAAGACGAGGTGTATGCCAAACTGTTGGAAGGTAGGTTGGAAGACTGAGACATAAAGTTTTTTACTTGAATGTTAGGTCGGAACTCGGAAGGTTAAGACATAGGTTGGAATTTAGTCCTGCATGCTTGAGGACCATACCTGAGTTCCTTTTATGATTTTGGCACCCTTTCCAAGGTTGTAAGATTGATGACACTAGCAGCTTTTCTTGTGTTGTGGTTGCGGCACTAAAAAAAAGTGGTGGTAGGAAGTAAGAGTCTCCCTGAGATTGATCGTGGAAAGGTCAGACCTGATTAAATCTAAACTAAATTAAATTGTTAGGCGTTTGACAACGATACAAAACCGATTAAATCAGTTTTCAAAAGTTAATTCGATCATAATTCACAAAAAAAGAGATTATGGACTGATCAGGGATTTAACCAAATGCAGTAACATATATTTGTATTAACTGCAAAGACATAATCATCTTTTCTTGAAGCACCAAACTTATTGATCATTACGTCACGCTGAAACTAATTTTGGTACACTTAATCCAAACCATTTATGATTTAGAGATAATTTTGCTAAAATATGCTTAGATTGATTTTGACAAGTGATTATAGACATGCGACTGTATTTGTAACCTTAATTTTTTGGGGCACTCGGCGGCAATTTTTAGCTTTTGGAATAAATTAGGCTGCCCTATGGCTCAACCGCAGCGACATGTATGGCTGCAGTTTTCGCTGTTTCTAGGAAAATGAATTCGAAGAGATGCTGCCTCGGCAGCAAAGTGTCATTGTTCTGAAGGACGTTTTAACTGGCCCTCTTGCTCGTTTCGTCCAATCTAGGCAAGTGTGCAAGCAAACGCTAGAGCGTCAAAGGAAAAACCGTCGTCTATAAAAACGAAGCAAGAGCGTGGGAGCAAAAAACTGAAGCGCTGAGCTCCTGATATGACAGGGCACCCGGGTTCTTAGAGCTTATTAGGTAAAAACAAAGCATGAGCAGAGCTATACCATGTCAAGAAACTCATGGTTAATCCTTTCTCAAAGGGAAACGCTACTCGGAAATGTACGACAAACATTCCAAAATGGGATGTTGAGATGCAAGACTATAAACAGGCAATTAATTACATGGAACCCCCCTTGAGCACTCCATAGGAAAGAACAGAATCTACTGTCCCTGCAACGAAAAACCAAGAACATCAGTCATGTAAAGCCTGAGATTTCATTGAATCGGTGAAGGAAATCACATGTTTGCTGCTAAAGAACTCACAAGGCTGTCCCTTCCTGATGTACAAGTAGGTCTCCGAGGGGGCAACTGCTGGTGAGGCGTTCTCTGTACAAATGTGGTCATGTTAGATTCTTCATATTCAGACAAATCCATATAGTTCGAGCATGTATCTTTAATCACTTTTTTCGTACAGCTATGGGCTAAATCTACACTTTTTTTTGTTAAATTCATGTCAATGAGTTACTAACGACACTTATCCACCATTTACCGACAAAGAGGTATGGATTTAGTCGTTCCTGTTGGTTACCAAAAGAGGCATGAACGACACGTTTCCATCATTCAGTGACAAAGAGGTGTGGATTTAGTCAAAATGGTGTGCATTATATACTGGAACAAGTGAAAAGAGCCTTGTTAGAACAGGCTAGAAGAGCTTCCCTGTTTCCATCAAGTACTCAAACTTAGGGAAGAAATTTAAACTTCGGAAAGACTTGAACATATTGACTCTTCAGAATTCGACCATCTAAAAAGTTTTACCTGCAATTTTGGCTGCAAAGTTTCTATAGCCATGGTTGATTTTTGGTTCACCCCAGCAGTTTGCTGTTAATTGAGCTCAAGTTAGTTTCTAGAAATGGAAGTTATATCATAACAGAGTGAAATTTTATTCTGTTGACAAAAAATGAAGCGATAAATTAGCGGAAAAAGAAGTGCAAATAAGGAGATACTAGACACTCCGAGCTTGATCAGCATTCTGGCTTGGCAAGGCCCGAACCCGACAAGCATCGAACTACTTGTATGCTCGATAACGTTTGAATCCGAAAGCACATTATGTCCACATTATGTCGTAGGCTGCGATATGGGCTCCATTGTCATAGAGGCTTGCTCAAAAAAAGTTGTGGTGACAATCGACTCATAAGCATGACAATTAATTTTGAAAGCCAATTCATCGAGCTCAACTCAAACTCAAACAATGTACTATTAATCGAGTATCTAAGATAAGAATATCGACTCAAAGTTAGGTGATGAATTATCTTGTTAGGTCTTTTTATGATCAATTACGTCGTTAGATCTTGAGTCCAACATAATCGCTGAATTTGAAAGGTATGTCGCACTACACCTAAGCATATGGCGCTCGACCAGGAGAAGCTATGCGCTAACTATCAACCTATTTCACGTGTTTACACTCTGGATTTCGCTAGACATTAGCCGTTTTCTAAGTTGCTAGTAGCATCTTCTGAAAGATCTATTTCACGAGTCTAATTACATGAAATTCTAGCCACGTCAAAGACAAATTAGGTAACAGTTTTCATCCCCGAATATGTTAATCCACTCATTACCTCAAACAATTAGACAATTTTTGAGGTATAAAAAATACAAACACTCTCACTACAAATTAAATGGATATGTACCTTGCACAAAGCCCAGTCCGCTGAATCAAAGAAGGCACGTGCATGATCCTGAACGCATTAAATATTATAATCATTAATTATTTCTTCTTTTACTTTTGACAAAAGTAGAAAATAACATTGGAGGGGACAAAAGAATGAACTTTGCATCCGTGAGGAGGAAATGTAGCTCATTTAAGAATTAAATGAACTCCTAGATTCTAAAAGAAAAATTATATATTTCTATTTGAAGAAAGTCAATGATCAACGATCGTTCTCGACAAGTTTAACTACGATAACAAAGAGGAGACCAAATTAAGGCTGCTAAATTCAACTTGCCGTTGAGATCAAAGGCTTCTTCTTGGGCGCGAGTCCTCCATATTTCGTGCCACTCGCCATTCCCTGCACTCGGGAGAGAGAGAGAAGCAAAAAATCCGTTAAAAGGTGATCAAATCTCACAGAAATTATGGGCAAAGTTTTTTGACCGGAAATAAAATTGTTTTTAAAAATAATGGTCAAGATAAAAGGCAAATTT
The DNA here is from genome assembly GCA_033070095.1 of Escallonia herrerae. Lineage (NCBI taxonomy): Eukaryota > Viridiplantae > Streptophyta > Magnoliopsida > Escalloniales > Escalloniaceae > Escallonia > Escallonia herrerae. Next base: position 68,316 of record JAVXUP010001742.1, on the reverse strand, counting down.
GCCTTCCTACACTGAAAACGTGTTCATCTAGACTAGATACAAATCATTTTGTATGGAATTCACTTGACCAGAAAAACCCTAAAAAATTTGGCAGAGGTTTTGAAGGCTAAACTCTCAGTCTTTGGTTCCAATTGTCATAACAACAGACCATAAATTGAAGCTTTATTCATAGCAAAAAGTAAATAAATAAATAAATAAGAAACCTAGAAGAAAAATGACATGGCCCCATAACTTTAACTAAATAAAGTTCACACATGCGCCATGAGTATGACCAAACTTAGGCCAGCTTTGAATAATTGGTCCCAAGTCACCACGTGCTATTCATAGAGGAAGGACATATATGGCTTAACAACCCCCTAATATTAATTTTGACTAACCATAGTGGGTCTCCGTTGTTACCTAACTCAAACTGACTTGATCTTTCATCTCTGCCTAACTCAAAGTGAGTTTATTTATTGTTATTTTTCCGTCGTGTGATATACACTTCAAACACGCTCCGTCACGTGTTGGGGACTGGACTTTTTTTAAGTAAATCAGACAGGTAGATAAATTAAATAAGGTCGAATTGTGTGCTGGATCTAAGTCAACTTGCTCTAATATCATGTGAAATCATCCGACTCATAATTGATTCGGAACGAGAGAAGAGACCACAAGGCTCATATGATGATTTATCAAATGTGATTTTTCTGAGGATAGAATTACATCTCAATATAGCTAAAAGATTAATAATTATCACTGAAATATACTTTTAATTGCACTAGTTCATGAAAAAGCGTACTTTAAAGTAAATATAGATAGTATTTACTCAATATTATTATATCGTAAAAGAATTAAACATGGGTAAAAGTCCACACGATTCACCATTTTTCAACTTCAGATCAAGAACAGGAATCATACATTTAACATCACCGTCGATCAAATTTCTGTAAATTTTAGCCATACGACGTGTAAAAGTTAGTCACGTATAACTTATCAGTTACGGTCACAAATACAAGAATGCCGTCGGCGATCCTCAAATCACTCTGTGGCCGAACATGTACAAAAGAAACTTTTTTTTTCTTTTTCTGTTGAGTGCAAATATCTTTAACCAGGGCATCGCAAAAAAGGTACTTCTTGAATTTTATAGAAAACATAATTTTATGTAAAATTCAAAGTTTTTTAGTATAGTTTTGCCGACAATAAAAAAGGACCACCCATATGAAGATGGGAGAGCCGGCGACACGTGATCAATTCATCAGACAGACCCCATAGAACTCTACATCATATTTACGCCCCTTGTTTTAAAAAATTCTTCCGATATTTCCGTCCACCAATAGAAACAAAATCTACCAACATAAATACAAAATCACACTTTTGATTACCAATTATTATTATTATTATTATTATTATTATTATTAAATAATAATGAACACTGTAATTTATCAGGTGTGACTTTAGAGGATTATTGGTTTAACTTGATAGCTAATACACCAAACCATACACAATCTGGGATTACTTTTGTAAAAAGAAGATCGTTTTATGAATAAGAATACCGCTTCTACAGAAAGTCGAAATGCGTCATCGATAGAATCAATAGCGAGGATAATATGGATTGCATGACTTGACATGTGTAATGTAATTGGTATACACGTATACTAATTCATGAAGTTACGACAAAACGACTTTTCAATACCGTAAGTTTAAAAGCATTATCTTTCGGAACATAACTCTGTCCTGCAAAACAATATTGACGTTTTCCTTTTCTTTTTCGGCAATTTGCTTGCCTCTAGTGCATCAACATCACAACTTTCGAATGAGATTTCGCTAGCATGGCTGAGAAAGACTGCATTATTGTGAAATATGGGGTTTTTTTTTTCCTTTGAAAAAAAAAACTTAATCTCTTAGAATAAATAATTAGTAGAGAAAAGAAAAAAGGAGGAGGAGGAGGAGGAGAATTTTTGAAAAAGAGAACAATTCTCATTGAGTAGTACCACATGATCTTGGCCAGCAGTATACTGCTCGATTCCATTGTAATCTGCCATGGCTCTTAACCTGTTATACACCAATCACCATTTCCAGAAATGATTAAGGCAATAAACCATATACTTTAATCAAATTACACACACACAAACACGAACAGATGAAAGGAGTACCAATCGTGGAGAGGCCAAAGCCAAGCGCTACAAGGACATACAATTTTGTAACCCAGGAGGTTACTCCATATATAGAGCTATAAACCCAGAAACCCAACATAAGAACAAGGGAACTCAACAGAAAGAGATGTAGAAAGAATCTGCCATTACCTTGAAGTAGAGGAACAGACAGAAGCAAGCAAAGGAAGAGAGAAGGGATGAAAAGGGAACAGGGGAAAAACAGAGAGAGATGAAGGGGGTGGGGAAGAGGGTGTTAGGAGGAGGCTTGAGTGAAAGGGTAGATAAGAATTTGTGTTTACAAATATATGTGTGTGAGCAAGCAGGTAGATATAGGAAAATATTGTTTTATAGAGAAAATATATGTGATTATATAGTATATATACTATGTATAATATGGGTAAATTTGGAAAGAAAAGCTCACCAAGAAGGCAACAACACAAGAAGCTATGAGGTGGTTGAGGGGGGATGACTAAATTAAGGTGAGGGCTTATACTTGTTGGACTGAAATTGTATGAATGTGAGTTAAGGTTATGGCTGTTAAGATATCAACATCACTTGGGTCCCAAAGTCCGGAAGAAATATTTATTTTCACGCTCTTATATGCTTGTTTAACGTTCATTTGTCACTAAAAAGTACGGTAAATTGTTGCTAATGCACTAATTAACGACAACTGTTGGTGCGGACAAGTGTAATATGATATTAATATAGAAATAGACGCTCTCAAAACCAAGATCCAAATCGTACGGCCTCGCGCATGCCTGCGGATCTCTCTAAATTTGTACCGACACTATGCCTCCTCCAAAGGTTACCAATTATGTAAATGGAGCCGGAAAAATGGTGAATGCACCAAGTTCATGCACTGTATTTATGGACTTGAGATGCATCATTAGTAAATAAATGTTGTGCAAGAACTTGGTTCGTGAATCCCTAATCTACAAATAGAATTGCCAAAGACACGATTTTAAAAGGTTGCACATTAAGTTGTACACATAAAAAATTTATACAATCATCAAAAAGAAGTTCATATCACAAAAAATTTAAAAAAAATGCCTAAGTAACGTTGTATAGTTCACACGGTGCATGCACAAGATGCGTTATTACCACTGAGCCTGGTCTACATATCGATAATCTACCTAAGCATGAACGATGTGTTCATTCAAAATTTCATTATTAGTGTCTGAAAAAATTAAACAAAAACACTTTAAATTAATAAGATCAATAAGGTGACATACAAAATGTGGTCTCTTTCTAGCCCGCGGTCGAATGAAAAAAAAAAAACTTAACAGCAAATATTGTAGCAAAGTCACTGCTAAATAGAAAAAAATAATGCTGCATTACTCACATATGCGACAAGTAAATTACAACCTGGAAATTTATTTCTGGCTACCCCACAAAAATTATGAGCTCCTAATTGAGACAAAATAACGGCTAGTCCTCTTGATATATGATTCTATGTTCTTTCTTTGTCTTATTGAAAGGTTGTGTTCTTGTTCCATTTATTGGATTAATATGACCGTTTAATATTGTTGTCGACTTAGAAAATGACCGTCAACAAAAAATTAATTAAAATTGCAAGTCCAATATCACCTTTGAAATGTTCTTTTTTTTTTTAATTCTTTAGACTGTTCTTTTGTGGTGAAATTTTATTTATATATTATTATGTTTTTTTGGACAGTTCTGCTGTTTGGTTTTGTATCTATAAGTAATTTAATATATATATAAGGCTCTTATTTTGGTGGTATATTGATTGCAAAAGACAATAAATTGGAAAATGAAAATTGACATTGAAGCAGACTCCAAACAATAGATACTCCGGGACCCCAAAAAACCCCTCAATCTCATGATTCACATTGGAGTTTTTTTATTGGTATCTCTTGATTTTCTCTTTTTTTTTTGGTTATGCTTTATATGTCTTTATGGCTCTTTCTTTTTTCTTTTATGAGAAAAAGAGGCTTTTTCAAACCAGGAAATACGTGAAACTCCTAAAAACAAATATAAAACCCTGTCTTTTCTTTGTCTAGGTCTTTAAAGACCGATATCTGTGATAAGATGAAAAGAATTTTATTTGCGTGCTTGTTTGAACCTTGTTTCGTACGCAAATATTCGTCTTTTGCAAGTATACTTTTTGGCAATAATTGGCTGCCCTCATAAGTTAAAGGAAAAAATTCAACATGTTAAAGTCCCATATTTCGAAACCGACAAACGTATGAAGTCCAGTATGCAAGTAAAATACTGTAAAGTAAGCAGGATTTTCGGAAACAACTAGGAACTGAAATCTGAAAACACACACAGAAGAACTAGAAATTTATTTTATACACTTTTACCAACCAAAAAGAATTGGTAAATTTCAAATGCGCAGGTTGATGTTTCTTTAACAGAAAAAAAAATTGAAAATTGGTAGACTTTGTGCTACCAGTCATCATGAAAGAGTCTATCTCTAACCAAGTCAATCCGTTTATCAACTCATTAGGTAAGAGTATAAGCGAAACAAAATGTCAACCTTTGATCTTAAACATTGGCTTGGACATTTTAAAAAGCTAAAGAGAGAGAGTCAAATTTGGCTACTAACTCTAGGGATTATGAATTTGCTTGAATAATTGCATTCTTTGCATTAGAATTGTTGTTCATGCTCGTATTAAACATACTTCCTGCACCAAATGTTGTCCAATGAATCACTTCTTGCACAAAAAATCATTACAAGTACGATCGGTCAACTTTAAACTAGGAGTGCAACTATTTTTCTTTGCACCAAATATATGGAAGTTAACATGGATAACAAAATCCAATTTTAGATGAAAACTTGTAGTCACCCACCAATTAAAACTCAAGCAGTAACTGTTTCCCATCACTACGAATGCTCTGATGAAATATCTTCTATTTAATAGCCTTTTTACACTTGCTGTTGCCATCCTAAAAAAATTAAAAAAAAAAAAAAGGTGCCCCCCTTTGGCACTCTTCTCGGTTTATTGACACTTCCCCCAACCACATTATTGTAGCAATTAAGGTGAAATTTCAACCCATAAACATTGTTTGGTCCTCCACTAGAGCTGCAGGGATAGAGAGAGGGTATGCTTGAGATCACCAATGTGAAGGCTATGCTCACCCATTGGAATTCTTCTAACTCCAAACTGGTCCACAACACTCAGATGATTGCACACTTGGATGTCAACCTTAACCCTGCCTTGACCCCCAGCAACCAAATGAACTTTCTCAAAGCCCACCAGTTGCCTGTTTGCAGCCCATTTCCCAGCAGGAGGGTTGGAGAACACCATCAGGGTGTGAGTCCCATCCATGGATCCGGTGTTCTTCACATCAACATGCACACCCAGGTTGAGCGCGCTACAGTTGGCGCGAGTGACCTTAACCGCCTCGCTCGACAGGGACGAATTTTTGAAGCCATTTGCCGTTACCAGGGGCACTGAGACCGTGCTAGGCGCGTGGGCTAAACTGTGCGTGAAAGTCGTGTAACTCAAACCGTACCCAAACGGGAATACAACCGGGCCCTTATAGAACCGGTAGGTCCGGCCCGGGTAACCTCTAGATGGATCTGCTCTCATCGCCATGTCTGTCATTGGCACCTTACTTGCATAGTCCTGTGGATACCATGTCATAGGCAGCTTTCCTCCTGCCAAAAATAGTAAACCAGTAGCTATTAGGCTACAACTCAAGCTCATGGCACATTGAGCTCGAATAAAAGGAAAAATCTTTTTTCAGATACAAGGAGTCTTATATATGATCAACATATTATTTTTTTTCTTTGTGACGACCAATATGAATTTGCTGAATATGAAGTAATATAACATGATTATGTCTGTGTGACATATACCTGGATTGGTTTGCCCAAATATAACATCAGCAATAGCGGTCCCTCCATTTTGGCCGGGATAGCCAGCCCACATAATGGCCGAAACACGAGGATCATGAACGGCGAAAGAAATGTCAACAGGTCCACCAGACATCAACACTACGGCGCAAGGGCCTCTTGAGGCCCTACAGACCAGGGACACGAGGTCCTGCTGATGTCCGGGCAAGAGTAAGTCAAAGCGGTCCACACTTTCTGCTTCTATCGATTGGTCGAGCCCCACCACAACGACGGTCGCATCCGCCTGGCGAGCAGCTGCCTCGGCATTCCCGATGAGTATGCTGCGGTGGCATGCAACATCCACACACCCTGGTTGATGGATTGTCTTAACGTACCTCGCTATACCTTGTACTGGCGTGGTATAACCACATGCAATTCCTACAAAGAACAATTGAAAGTAATAATTATACATTAAAAAATCAACTTGGTTGCCAAAAATATATTCTTATCCAAAATTATGAAGAAAAAAAATTAGCTCAAATTACCAGCATAGTTGCCTATCATGGTGACTGTCACATCAGAATTGGGCCCGATGACCGCAACTGTTGGGTGACGCCTAGTGGACAGTGGCAGGGCCCGGTTGGTGTTCTTCAGAAGAACGATCCCCTGTCGGGCCGCTTCCAGGGCCAGCTGGTTATGGGCAGGAGCGCAAACGTCTAATGGGCCCAAGTAACCATAGGGCTGTTGAGAGGGCTCGCCGTCGTACATCCCAAGCCGCATTTGGACCGCAAGTGTGTTCCCTAGGGCCTGGTTAACGTCGGCCTCCCTCAGTTTGCCTTGTTGTATGGCCCCCATCGTGTGCACCGCCAAGAACGGCCCACAGTCCAAATCCAGACCCGATTTGATGGCAATAGCAGCAGCATCTTCGGGTGTCCGCGTGTAATGTTGACTCTCGAAAAACACCCCAACAGAGTCGCAGTCCGATACGATGTACCTGCAAGAGCCGAAGCCGAGAACGAACGAGAAGTCAAAACCTATCGTGTAAAGTGACCTCGGAATGTATCGGAAGGGAGGGACTCACCCGTTGAGGCCCCATTGACCCCGGATCGTGCCACGCAGGAGATCAGGGTCGGCGCACGTGGGCTTTCCGTTAACCTGATTGTACGAGCACATCACGCTGGCAACTTTCCCTTCAACCACACATGCCTTGAAAGGTACTTGATATGTGTCCTCCAAGTCCTGCTGGCTGACCTATTACATTTGGTTTTAAGAGAAATTAATCATCAACCATGTATTTCGTGAGAATATGAAATTTTACTTGAAATAAAAAGCATGTCACACACGCCAGTGCCCTTTTCAATTATTATGGTACCTTGGCATTGAAGTGAAAGCGATCAACGTTCTTCCAGTTATCGAGATCGTACGCAGTGTAGTGTTTGCAACACGCTGCAACCTTCAACTTTCCGCGTACCTCGCCCTGGAGTCCTTTGACGTACCTAGCTGCATACTTAGCCGCGGTATGGGGGTCTTCACCGGGGGTTTCTTGCCCCCTTCCCCATCTGGGATCCCTGAATATATTCACATTTGGGCTCCAATATGTTAAACCGGCCGTTCCTCCATTGTACATAGCCCTCGCTTCATCAGACACCGCCTGCACATCATAAATGTTATCTCAATTTATGCATTTCCAAATCTATTATGGCACATACCCATCTGCTAGATACAATAAATAATAATTTAAAAAAAAAATCTTACTCAATCCGAGATAGATTTAAACGAGTAAAAACATAATTGTTTTTCTTTTGAACCCTCCTCCAAGTAATAAAAGAACGTGTTTCGACCTAATGTGAAGCAATAGCAATATTGTAAGAGACTTCTTTCTCCTACCAAAAGAAAGAAAGTAATCTACAAACAGCTGATGTTGATGTTGGGCTTACTCTATTCTTTGACAAATTGATAGAATTACAACATATTCCAATTTGATCAGCGATTACATTAATGAGGGCCCAAAGATACTATTAATCAACCTCTAAATTGAATTTTGAACGCAAACGACCTGCTACAATACAGATTCAGTCCAATCAAGCGGAATTTAAGATTGCCGTCTAGCAACAAACCTGTAGCTATTCTCCACATCACTTTCAATCAACTCAATGCGTTCCTTGAGCTTATTCTTCTGCGGGACAAATTATTTAGTAACCTTAATTGCCGATTGCTTAAACATTCGCTCAGCACGCAAACGACTAAAACGTATGATTAGCACGTAGGCAACGAACAATCTGTTAAAGAGGTGATAGAAAAGACATCTATCTATCTACAAAATAAAACCACAACCCAACTACCATGCAGATCACGAAAGCTATCCGATCAACTACAAGATTGTCACTGTCATTACTGCTGTAATGGAGGTTGATGCGGTTGCGCTGTGATGACAAACTTACTGCTAATGGCCGGTTGGTGGTGTTGCTCAACCGTACAAGGCAGAATATATATAGGGCACTTACATGCATGAGATGGTCCCCATAGCAATGAAAATTGCATGCATGACAGGAAAGGGATGAACGTGGCAAGTTGCGCTAGCAATAGCTCTACAATGAGACGTGGATCCTACCTTTTCCCTGAAAATTCTCCACCTCCATTGCCAAATTACTTTAGCTTGCTTTGGTAACTTGAAAAGATAGCTCAACCCCAGGTTCAACCAAAATTGGAAACTTCTGAATGCGCGTTGTGAAGCATACTAGCACTTATGCAAAAGAAAAAAGCGAGAACAGTCTTTTAAAAGATGCTAGTCTGATCACTCAAAATGATAGAAGAATGCATATATCGACAAAAATTTTGATTTTTCAAAAAACCTAGAAATCACCCTCCCGCTCTTTGTAGACTTGGTCCTCGAGTGACTCAAGCCTGAGTAAATTCGTGAAGACACGTGATTCTAACTACTTATATCAGGGAGAGTGTTAAGCCGACAAAACTACATCGATATGCAAGCTCATAATTAATATATCGCTCAGTTTTTGTAGAAGCTAAAACCAAACTGCCAAAGGCATCACAAATATTTATCTTTTTTTTTTGGTCTCGATTATTCTAAAGTTGTTAACCGCAGAATATATATGGTTGTAATAATACAAAAATCGCACGAGCCAAACCAATATTCCTCCATGTCATCACTCCAACTGTGCCATAAGCTAGGAGTTTGGCCCTATCTCAGACCAATGCCTGTTCACTCATGTAGGCATGGGTAAAAGCAGGCTAGAGCATTGATTTATTTGGGAAGAATCTCTTATTGGTCCTCCACGCAGTCAAAAAGCTCCCACCCGTGTCCCCAACCTACGATATGCAACCCAAAAGAATGAACTATCAAACCCTTTCTTTAGACTGTTTACCCACATGCAAATCTAACCCTTACCAACTCTAAGCCAGCGTAAAAATCTGTTTTTATAGCAGGCCAAGTACCTCTTGTGAACACAGTAGCACTAACTCCAAAAGTACATTATTAGCACCATATTAGAGGGATGTTTCGGGTATCTAAAACTTTATAAACTAGACTTGTTAAAATCTGATACTCAATTCAAAAGCGTGTTCAAAAGGAGGAGAATTCTATCGGATATAGGAATCGGACTTCCATGTAAAGTCAATGTGAAACTTTGACACAATAACTTAAAACGCTATGCAAGCGAGGAAGTAGAGAAGATAAAGACAGAAGCAAACTTAGGATAAGTGGTTGAAAAAATAAAAGTATTACCTCCTCGACTAGAACATGACACTCAACATGGAAGTAAAAGAGAGTGAGGTGTATTAGGATTGTTAAAATTGGTGGTAGCCACAATGATGGACGAAGTGAGCCTAGAGGTTGAAGTCTACATTTTACCACTGACAATATATTTTTAGCGACAAATAGGTTGCAAACATGACAGGGAGTTGTGCACAAACATTACCCGTCCGATTAGTTCCCACAATGTCTCGTTGAAGGATGCGGCGGTGGTGATGACTTGGGGGAAGCTGGTGGCGCGAGGGAAGGCACCACCGAACTTGGTGCCAGGACCGACGTTCGACACCCCGTGAAGCGCCTCGGACCACCACTCGTACCTGTTGATGCCCAGCCTTGGCACATCCGCGGCATTGTTCACCAGCAAAGCAATCTTCTCGGGCAGTGTCAGCCGCCCAACCAGGTCGTAGACCCTCTCTCGTATCCGGAGGGCCTTGTTGCAGAAGGGTAAGTTCCTGGTGGGCGCGAAGCGCAGGTCGCAGGCGAACGGGGGACGTGAGAGTCCGGTTTGAGCAAACAAAGAGAGAATGAGAGTGAAGAGAATGAAGGGAACAAATGAGAAGTTTTTGCTTGTAACTGACATTTGAGCCATGTTTGGGGTGACAAAATGGTGCCTTTGTTGTAGTGTTAACTGTGTTTGTGTAAGAATGAGGGAGTGGGGTGCAGCTTATATACACAGAGAGGGGATTGCTTTTGAAATGGTGGTGAATGGTGATGATATAGATGTGGCTTCAAAGTTCTTTCGGATTGAGTTTCCACGTTGCCGCAAATTTCTACCGGTGTGCAAGTGGCAGGACTCGGATTATGTCGCTATATGTGTTTAGGGACGGTTATCACTATAATTTTTAACAACGACAACTTTTTCGATTTTTATCATTGAAGCTGTTACGGCAGAAATGCAAAGACGAGGATTTGAAAAGAGGTAAAATTTGATCAAAGGGGTATTAAGTATTATTGACCAAAATAAAGGCATTAGACATTGAATGAGTGGTGAACCGCAGTTTCTTTAGCATTTTATTGAGAATTTACTGAATACGTTTTAATAGCCATAATAATATGGCCACAATAATGTAGCCAATTAAAGTATAGGTGAACACTGCATCACAGGCTAGTGGCAGATATATTAGCTATGCTGTGCTTTAACTATGAGGTTTAATTTAAATGGATTCTCAAAAATGATTTTGCTCTTGGAAAAAAGATAGAAAGGCGATGTCACAAATTTATTTTTTTTAATTCTAAAATCAAAATACCGTATATATATATATATATATATATATATATGAAAAGATGATTGGCATACCTAAACTTTATTTTCACTAAAACTACTATACCAGAAAAGAATCCTAAGGTTGGAAACATTTTCAGGCACGGCCGAATTATACCTAGATAAGAAGCAAATATATACGTCGCTATAAACCATTTTTGGCCAATATATGAAGCACTAATAACAAGATTTATGAATTTGGAAAAGTAACCAATTTGTCCAAATATGTTGGCTAAAGGCTTTGACTATAAACCCGTTAATGTGACCTACGTATTTGATACATTATTAGTGGCGTTCCATGTACATTTTATTATATGCATATTTTGCCCTGCAGAAGTTACCAAGTTTTGTGCGTGAACTCACTTTCGAGCGATGCTTTTTCGTCACTAATTACTTACATAAATATTTCACAAAGGGTAATTAGAGCACTTGCGCGCTGTCCCTCTCTCTATACCATGTTATACATCAAAGGTGAAACGTAGACCTCGTCATGCCACAACCTGCATATACTAACTCGCTGTCTTTGTGAACAGAATTCAGAGTATGTGGGGACTAGAAAGGGGGAAATAAGAATCAAATGTGGTTTGCGATGGCTGTTTGGTTGTCTGCATTCGATCTCTAGACATAATTGTGTGGTAGGCTGCTGGCAAAATTGATTGTGGAAGTTGATAGAATAGCTAGGCTATTCTGCATTATCCATGAGAACGTATGTTATGAAAGTTATTTGATTGGGTGGATACAGCAGAAACACTTCAGATTCTCCCATATATATTACCTAATGACCTTGACGTTTTTTTATCAATTTCTTGTTTTTAGTTATTTTTTATTTTTATTTTTTTTGCTTCTTTTCATAAGTTTCTGATGATCACGAGCTTGGAACAAGAGGATGAGAGGCTTCGCTGACCTACCCATAAACCAAATGAAGGCGATATTTCATGCAGGTAGCCAGATCTTGCCAAGAGTATGTACAAACCAAATTAGGTGGAATCATGTTGTTATCATGAGGACTTTTAACTCTAACAGCTTGGTAATTTCCATTTTTTGGATTTGTGACTTCCTTCCCCTGGGAGTGTCTATATCATACAACTGTTATTGTATGTAGAATCTTCAGGCGTGGAGCACCTAGCACGTCACGCTTGATTTGTGAGGATTGGTAATGGCTAACAAGAGCTCGTTAACGAAGTAAGAAATCAGACTGTGTATAAACAGCGTATGAGAACCATGTATATGCCTCGCGTTGTTATTGCAGTTGCACACCCTAAATTCAAAGTGGAAAGAGGCCCAAGAATGAATCCTTCATACTCCCGATGTTATACGGAGTATCATGCAAACTTTACTTTTGTAAGTCTGTTAAACTCCCGCAGCTGCATCCTGCAAACATAGCTCAGTAAAATTCAAGTGACGGATTCAAAATTGACACCTGTTTTTAAGGAAAAAAAATACAAGAAATTCATGGACGTTTTATGAAATTAGTTTTCGATGCAATTTGTGCAACCAACGGATCGCATCATCATCCCTCAACTACCAAATCATTAAAGGATAATAGACCCTCTGTATCCTTCGCAAACCAACCATGGAAGACTGTAAAGCTGCCTGCTTATAGCATCTTCTCCACACCACCACTAGAGTTTCATATATTCCTGAAACCCCAAACAAAGAATATAACAAACTGATCGCGTAAGCTGGAAAAGTTTTATCTGTTGTGGATAATGTGTTAATGTAGTGGGTCCTGTTTGCAAATAGCTGCAGTTTGGACCCATCCAGATACAAACCACACATGTGGGGTTCCCTTTTGGTAAATTAATTCTTGCTTTCAATTTGTTAGGTTATTGATGATCCAAAAAATAAATAAAAAAGGGCAGAAAAGAAATAGACTAGGAGCAGGTCTTGGTATGTTGGTGTTATGCATTCTGAAGTTGCACCCAAAAAAAAATAATTTTGCATCAAAAAAAAAAAAACATTTCTGTAGAACTAGTAGAAGGATCTGTCTAACTGGCTTTTTGATGTCTATTTCATGGCGTTTTGTTTGTTGTTAATTACAGTTCCGTTAGTTGTATAACGAATAATTTGACATTGCAAAAAAAAAAAACTTTACACTTGAAACAATAGAGAAGACATGCAATGTCAAGTGTCAACTAGAATAATTACGTAGTTAGTTTTGTAGTTTTTGTTTTCAAGGGTTGGAATTTTTATTTATTGAAAAATGCGGTATTCAAGGGCTAAGTGTGTGCTTAGGTTTTGCCAATTTGTATATACCTTTTCCCAAACTCTACTTAAGATGGAATTCCAAGGCGCTCTAATTCTGGTAGGTTTATCGAAGTATTGCTCTTTTCTTAAAATAATAATAGTAATGTTGGGTTGGTTAATTTGCACCAATTTTATTGCTAATACTACTTTATTTTCAAGTTATTAGAGCACTGAGGTTAGCTCAACTGGTTTAAAAAAGCGCTCTCTAAACCTGCTAACGTTGGGTTTGAGTCTCACCAAAATTATAAAGCTTGCCCTTTCCCCACTCCAATCCTATTAATTAGCAACCAAAAAAAAAAACCTTTTCAGTTATTATAAATAAATACAACAACGCCTAACCAATTGCGCTACTTCGTCATTTTCAAAAATGCAAAGTGTCTCGAATTTCAAAAAATTTCGTCAAACACAGCATGTGCCCACCATCTTCAACTTGTAAAGCAAGCACCAGATTAGTCCAATGATCCATCATCCTTGTTCCATCTAAATTAAAGGACTTGAGCGCTCATAATGTGACCACGATCCATAATCCCTTCGAGTATATCCGAAGGTGAGTGTATTTTCAAACTATCCTCACGTTTCTTTCTAAGTAAACGGCTAAGAAAAAGGCAACCTCAGCCATTGGCCAATGCATGCAGATATATAGTTATTAATTCTGTTTGAAGGAAAAGGCCGATATGGGTTGCTTGTGGCGATCAGCAACCCAAAATCGTAGTCATTTTTCAATTCCAGGTTAGCATAAGGTTTCTTCAGTCACGTAACTGGAATTCTGGTGCATGATTGGTGGTTGTGCATGGACAGTGAACCCGTGACGACGACATTTGAGTGAGAGGCTTAGGTGGTGGTGTTGGAGATATGAGCAAGGAAAAGGGACCCCAAGTGACCAATCTGGACTGTAAAGAGGCGGACCCAGTCGTGTTCTGTATCAGATCAGTTGAAGAGTTATGAGTCGTGACGAATTCATGAGCAGAATGAAAAATATGAGGCATTAATTGTCCCTCCTAAAGAGATCTTGCCACCCTAGCTTATAAGGGTCTGTTATTTCACTTTTGAAAAGTGATTTCGTATTTAGGGTTTTTGCCTAATGACTTGGGTGGTTATATTTAGGTTTTGGAAGTGTTTAAAAGCATGCGTTTGGGTTTCATTGTCTCGTGCGGTCGCATGGCTTAGTGAAGCGACCTGGTGGTGTTGCCTGCACTGCGTGGTTGTGTGGCCTATAAGGGTGTTGGGTCTTTTGATTTTTTATGAGTTAAATATACGTTAATACCCTGAAAGTACTCTGAAATTTCAGTTGAGGGTCCCAAAGTTTAATTTTTACACATAAAAGCCTGTAACTCCAAATTTGCAATAAGTAAGTTCATTCGTCCAAATTCCTAACGATCCAGCCATTTCCGTCAGGGGCAATTTCGTCAAGCCAACTTTATTTTTTTCATAAAAACTACCTCATTAGTTTTCATAAAAACTATCGGCTAAAGCATCTTTGTTTCTCTCAGGAATTTCATCAAACACCTTCTTAGCAAACCCCAAATCCCCTCTACTCTTTGCAAACAAGTCAATCAAAGCACACACAACCCACAAATCCAACACAAAGTACCCAGTCTTCATCACAAACCCAAATAAAATCATCCCAGTTCGAGCATAATCCGGTCTACAACACGCTTGAATGACCGCCGCGAAAGGAGGACAACATGGTGGAGATCTGTAAGAATCGGAGGGAGGAGAGCCTCTAGAAGAAACGCCGCGAAGGCCTTCAGCCAGCCAGTTCCCAGTCTTCGACGAGGCCGTGTCCAGCGTCAAGGGCCTCCAGCGCTGACCTCACTTTTTAACCATTTAATTCGGGCTTTATGGGCTCCGTACATGTTGTTGTGCTAAACTTGAGATATCGCGATTTCTAGGTTTTCACTTTTGGTATTATTGATCTAGCCCTTTTCCTGCCATTCACTATACTCCAATTGTTGCATTCTGCGGGTGGAGTTTCTCTATTGTCGAATCATCAAGTATTGCCGACCACCTCTTGCTAGCCGATTCCGAATTCATACTCGAACCCATCATCGAATGTTGCGGCCTCCAACAACCTCAAGATCGCCGAACCAGCCCTCGACTGCATACAGAAGCTCATCTCCCACGACTACCTCCCAGGCGAGGCCGATCCTGCCGTCGGTCCCGAGAATTGGGTGTGGCCTCGGTAGCCATTTAGGCTTTGAGGATTGGGATTTTGGTGGTTGAATTGAAATGGGTTGTCTCCATATTTGGTATGACTGAAATAATGCCAATTTTAGGGTTCCAAAAATTAAGGAATTTTACAATAAAAAATCAAATATGACTTGACGAAATTGCCCCTGAATTAAAGGGCTAGATCGTTAGGAATTTGGACGGATGTAATTACTTATTACAAATTTGGAGTTACAGGCCCTTATGTGTAAAAATTAAATTTTAAGACCCTCAAGTAAGACTTCGGAGTACTTTCAGGGTATTAACATATATTTAACTCATTTTTTATTTATTTGTCAACTATGTTTTATATTAACTTCTATTTTGTTGCAACGTGATCTCTGTTTTGTGTATGCGTGGTTTAGCTGATGGTGATGATCGGGCTTTGGAATGTGTTTTCAAGTCAATGGAGGATTCAAGTTTGAAGGTTTAAGTTTTTCATGTTTGTTTTTATTTTTACTTAGTGCTTGTTTAGTTGTCCCTGTAGGCCCAAGGGTGTTGGGTCATTAGATTTTTTATTTATTGGTCTGGTATGTTTTATATTAACTTTTGTTTTGTTGCGTTAATGTGATCTCCGTGGTCAGGGATGTTGGTCTCGTGTTAATGATCCTATAATTTATGTTTCTTATCTTTTCAAAAAAAGAAAAAAAAGTTCAAGTTTCAAAAGGGTTTTTCAAGATCTCAAGGGCAAATAATGCCAAAGTAATAACCATGGTATGATTATTTTAGAGTTTGCCTACTCTTAGAGAAGTTGTTTAATTGCATAGATTTATTCAGGAAAGGGGGTTGGGGCGGTATCGTAGCATTTTAGGAAATTTATAAATTCACTCCACATTTGAATCCTCTCACTTTACTTTTTTCACTAAAAGCTGAAGTTGTTCTTATTAACAAGTGTAAGCCATTTGGCATTTAGTGGAGTTTAATTGAATTTAGGGTGAATTTACAATTTCCTTCTAGTTACCCATATAAACCCAAAGTTTGACTAATAATTTTTCTCTCTATCAATCTCGTATATGAAATTTTTATAATGTATACTTGATAGTATCGAGTAATTAAATAGTAGTTAATGAGATTATTTCTACTATATTGTGCATGTTTGAAAATAAGAAATAAGTGAAACTAGAATCTACAAATACATGCAGAATTACTAACCTCCGGATGAATACGATACTAGTACTAACGCATATAGATGTAAGATTCTTTCTGAGCATCTTTCACGAGACTCGAGATCAAAAATGCTTTAAGTTTATTAGATGTTGCTCATTGCATCAAATATTGTCGATTTAGATAATTTTACTACACCAGCGACAAAAACTTATGAGTGTGGCCCCTTCGACGTGACATCAAAGATTTGCCAAAATACTATGTTGTCCTTCGAAATGTAATGTTAGCACAACGTATGAGTGTCTATGCATATAGTGAATCTTTCTTTAGTAGGGTGAATAAAAGAATTTCTTTGAGCTGAGCTATATACTCCACCATGAGCAGCAATTTTTGAGCAGACATTGAAAGGATTGATCAACGTTCTTATCAGCAATTTTTGAGGAGACATTGAAAGGATTGATCAACGTTCTTATCATTAAGGAGATATGATCTATAACGTAAATAACTTGATAGCAATGCCACCTAATGTATACATCCTACCATGGTCTTGTTTTACAAGTTAGATCTCTCTCTCTCTCTCTCTCTCTCTCTCTCTCTCTCTCTCTCTCTCTCTCTCTCTCTCTCTCTCGAAGCAATCTTGTTATATTGGCAATCAAAAGTTTGACATGCGCAGCTAAATATAAAAAAGTTATCCTGATCATAAGAAACCTTTCGTGTATCAATAATTAATAATTGTAAAATAAGTGATTCGTTGAATGTGTCAGCAGCAATGCCATTAGCTGTATTTAGGGACGTATAGTATCGTTATACGAGAAACTGTAACTATATTTCTAGATCGGGGTAACAAAAATAGTTGTCCATAAAAAATTGAAAAGTGTCTAAAGATTTCTGATGACACGTAAGTGCATTATAGGCAAGAAAAAAAATGTTTAGAGCAGAGCAACTATAAATTGCTTTCGCAGCTAAAAGTTTTGCATTCAAATAATCAAAAGAGTGAGCTGTTGGACTTGGGTTGATTACCTAAGACTTATTAAATTATTTTCTTGAATATAATTTCTCCTTGTTGGGTAGGGTGGGGTAGGGTATATGAAGACTATTATGTTTTGATCAAAACCATGATAATGTTGACCAGTTGGATTAGGATTGATACAGCCTCTCTAATCCAATTCAGAGGAGTCTTTGTTCAATTGAACTTGTGCCAAGCCAAGTGATAGCTATTCGATCTGTTTCATTGTCACTCCTTCGGTAGTTAGGCAGATTAAAGCTTGACTAGTCAAATTAAAGATGATCTAAGTTGAAGGCACGATACTTAATTTCATTTTTATTACTTGAAACAAATCTCTTGGTTGTGATTGTCCTGAGGGTTTGTTAGTCACTTTTCGCGTTACTTTATTTTTCTTGAATTTTATCTCAATATATTAACCCTCCAAAAAAAAATGAAAGCAAACGAATTTTGTTAATTTTTATCGTTAAAGAGTATTATTGCAAAATTTGGGCTAATGTGATCAAGTCTGTATCCGGACATTTGTTTTTGAACTAAATAAGTTCAATAACTAACGGACCTTAAAAAATTTTAGGATAAGACTGACATTGTGAAAAAATAAGTTATAAAAATATGAAGGGTTAATTACACTTATGTCCCTGAGATTAGGATATAATTACAGTCAAGGATATTAAGTTTCAAAATATAATATACCGTGACCAAAAACGTTAAAAATATAACACTTCTGTCCATTTATTAGGGTTCCATCCAAAAAGTGTATTTTTTTATGATGTCATCATTATGTATTTTAAAAATGACGATACTACCCTTGTACTGTATATACTCAATAAATTTAAAAATCTGAAAATTACGATTTCAAATCTTAATTTTCTGCAAATTAAAAATTAGGGTTGTGTGTATAAGGCTTGAAAATTAGGGTTTTGAAACCCTAATTTCCAAATTAAGGTTTCAAAACCCTAATTTTCAAGCCTTATACACACAACCCTAATTTTCAAGCCTTATACACACAACCCTAATTTTCAATTTGCAGAAAGAGTGAACTCGGCTTATAGCTCAACCACAATATCTTTCAATTCACTCGTTGATTGCTGGAAAGCTGATATGCAAGGGCAGGCAACGTAGAAGCAATTCAGATTGTATGTTCATCTTTTGGTTCTGGTTTTAAACGTAACCCAGACTTCACGGATTGGTTCCCACAGCCAAGGTCCTGACTATTCGAAGAAATTTTGGATCAACGGGGACAGTGCTGGATGGCCTATGGTCAATTCGTGTCAACATGAGTAACAGGGCACTATTGGAGGCGGCTGATGTATAGAAATATCCGCAGGAATTTTTCATGAGTAAGGCTGTTGCACCCTTTTTTTTAGTCATAAAAGTAAGACATCGTCTTAATTGGGCATGGTTATTGAGATAGTGTCACACGTCTTCAAAGAATTTTTTTTCGTTATTTACATATTTGCCTTTGATAAAAATTAAGGACAGTTCACTTTCATCCACGTCTGGACTTATTTTGTTCAAGAACAAATATTTAAGCACTAATTTGATAAATTTTAAATAGTGGGTACTAAAATTGTACATTTGTTATATTTTAAGCACAAATTTAACAATAGCCCTAACTTTTCTTTAGTTGAACTTAGAGATGTCAAATGGGCAGGGCGGCCCGCGGGCTGGCCCGGCCCGAAAAAAACCTGGGCTGACCCAGCCCTGTAATGAACAGTGCAGGCCCGCAGATAAAGGGCCTTGGACCTGGGCTTGGACCAGGCCAAGGTTTCACCAAAAATGGCCCTGGCCCGGCCCTAAAAAAGCCCGAAAAAGCCCGAAATTGGGCTCTTTTCTGGCCCTAATTTGGCCCCCTGTTTGGGCCAAACTGTTTAGCTTTTCATTTCTCTTCTCTTCTCTTCTCTTCTCTGTTTCTTGTTTTCTTTTTGGACCTCTTGATTCTTCTTTTTCCTTTTTTTTTCCTTCATTATCTTCCACCCAAGACATCCATTATCCACATATCCCATATTTTAACATTTAATTAGCTTAGTCATTATAACAAGGAGGAGGTGGCAAGACAATAAAACATGGTTTTTAAATTATTTTTTATAAAATTACACAAATGTCCCTAAACTTTACATATTTATAAAAACACCCCAAACTTTGAGAGTTATGGTGATATTATTGAGAAACGTCTCTATAAGAATATTTTTGCTTCGCACTTCGGATAATTAGTAATCATTTTTCTGTAGACTTTCGGACAAAGAAACGTAATCTTGAGACATATTTTGATATCAAGATTTTGTATACATTCTTTTAACAATTGTTTTAGCATTATAATCGTTTTGCATACGTTCTTTTAAGAATTGTTTTAGAGTTACAAAATAAAAATTACTAGACATATTTAAAAGGAAATACACATGTAGTAACCAATTCTTTTTTTTCCAATTCAAGATAAATTCACGAGGAAGTGGTATCTCTAATAAAACAACATTATGAGTAAAGAGGGCTAATTATAGCCAATAAAAGAAAGAAAATTACGCACACAAAAATTTGGGCTCGGGCCCGGCCCAAGCCCGGCCCTAAATGTTGGGCCTAAGGCTTGGGCTTGGACTGGGCCCAGATATCCCCAGAATCTGGCCCGGCCCGTTTGGCAGCCCCCTTGGCCTGGCCCCGGCCCGTTTTGTTGGAGGCCCGATGGGCTGGGCCGGCCCAAGCCCGGCCCATTTGACACCTCTAGTTGAACTGCATGCTAGTAACCAACAGGTAACAAGATGGACGAGATTCTCGTATCATCGTCTGAAGACGGCCTATACAACATTACAAAAGTGTCACTAATAACACTACTCTAAACAAAAATAGTTAGAATACGAAAAAAGAGATATGGATCATTTGATGTATAGCATCTCTACAATAACAGTTATGGTGACAAACGATTGCCAACTAAAAGTATTTTGTCACTATTGTTAAAACTTATAGTGACAATCTCCTATTTCGAAAATACATTTAGCGACAATTTTATATTACAACATACATTCGTCGCCTAAAAAATGTAAAAGCAAGGAACTCACCCTCAATGACAACAAATAACGCCAAGCACCCCAGAACTTGCAACACTACTAAAATTCCGATTAAAAAGAGGAAGGAAAACAAAAAGGGAAAAGGAGAGGTTTTAATTGTATTCATAATCATAATGAAATCGTATTAAATTTGATAACAACTTTGAATTTAGGTTGCCTGTCATGATTGAACTAAATAAGAAAAAATTAACGATAAAAGGAAAGCCAGATATCAATTATGTAATATGACTGAGAATGTCCCCCACGTTCATATAGCCTTTTCATCTTTGTGCATATTTACGAAAAAGACGCAGAAAATTCAATTTTAAGATATGAGAATAATAGAAATACCCTTATTATTTCAAGATCAGTGAGGTGAATTCAAGAAAGAGTTGAAAAAAAACACTTATCGATGAACTGGTGTGTTTTAAAAAGTACATGTATGAGTGCAAAGATCAAAAGTCTTTCTATAGCTTGAATTGGAAGAGATCAACCAAGTATTAGAGACATTTCGTAATAAGTCCAGTAATCTTTTATATTACTACGACGTTGTTCGTACCAAGAGTAACATCAAAGTTTACGACCATGACAAAGATTAAAAAAGTGCTATTTCCAACCCCCCCCCCCCCCCCCCCCTACATGACTTTCCACCTCCCTTTTGTCCGTAAAAAATGTACTTTAGTATCAAGTGTTGACCTCATGGTGACAAGCCAAGGAGGTGGATTAGCATATTTCAGGGTGGAAATAGCATCTCCCCAAAGATTAATGATCTAAACTTTCATCCACATGCAGTCTCTGATCTTATAGCTTACTTGTCTGAACAGATCCCATCTCCTTTGCCTTGGCCCTCAGCAAATGCTTCTGTACCTTCCCGGTAGCAGTCTTAGGCAATGGTCCAAACACTACAGATTTTGGGACCCAATACGCGGGCATTTTCTCTCGGCAGAACTTCATTATATCTTCTGCTAAGCGCTTTTCATCGGACTGATCCACCCCCGGCTTCAATGTCACAAAGGCACAAGGCGTTTCACCCCATCGCCTGTCCGGCCTTGCCACCACTGAGGCTTCCATGATTGCTGGATGTTGGTATAGTGTGTTCTCAACCTCCACACTACTTATATTTTCTCCTCCAGAAATGATGATATCCTTTGATCTATCTTTGATTTCTATGTACCCATCTGGATTCTTTACACCAAGATCCCCGGAATGAAACCACCCGTTTGCGAAAGCCTCTGCATTGGCTTTAGGGTTCTTCAAGTAGCCCTTCATCACAGCATTGCCCCGGAATACGATCTCTCCTACAGTGGTGCCATCTGCAGGGACAGGTGTCATGTCCTTAGGATTGACAACTTCTAAACCCTCCAAGGCGATGTACCGCACACCTTGCCGTGCATTTAGTCGGGCTTGTTGTATAGGAGGTAGCGAGTCCCACTCAGGCTTCCATGCACATATCGTCGATGGACCATAGGTTTCGGAGAGGCCATAAGTGTGTGTTACTCGAAAGCCACGTTCAGACATTGCAAAAAGAACAGAAGGGGGTGGGGCAGCACCCGCTGTCATGACGTACACGACGTGTGGCAAGGGTAGAATGGTCTCATCTGGTGGCACATTTACTATGGTGTTGAGAACAACGGGTGCAGCACAAAAATGGGTCGCACCGTATTTGGCTATGGCCGAATAAACACCCTTTGCTGTTACCTGTGTTAGAGTTTGAGCATTATGAGGGAAGCAACAAGCTTTTTGAGCTAAAAAGAGCAAATTTTAATGCGGAACAGAAACCCCAAAACAAAATTAACACTTGCAGAGAAAACACAAAGTTTGATTACCTAGCGATGACAAACAATTCTAGTAGCCTCTCATTTTTCAAAGCTGCTAGCAAATTGACCTTAATCATGATCTTTGAAGTTAAATTGTTTAGGAATGCATCTATACAGGCACCTAGTTAGAATTAGTCCTCAAAGTGCTTTTCAAATAAACATTAATGAGTAATCAGACCAAGTGGATCTGATAATATGAGCATAATTTCCCAGATGCATTAAAAATAAAAATTGTCAGTGAGTTACCTGTCGAAGGCATATGTTTGTCCCACAAATAGCAGCAAGTGTCCACGTGAAACACCAGCCATTGCAATGGAACATGGGTAATGTCCATAAGTAAACAGCTCCTTCTTTCATTCCCCACACCACAACGTTACTCAAAGCCATGAGATAAGCCCCTCGATGGTGTAAAACCACCCCCTTAGGACTGGCTGTTGTTCCGGAAGTATAACCCAAAGCAATACTATGCCACTCATCTTGGGGTGGTTTCCATGCAAACTCTGGGTCACCCGTTTGCAGGAACTTCTCATACTCAACTGCCCCTCTTTCCAAAGCATATTGAAGCCCCTTTGGATCACAGCTCTCATCAGCAATGACAATTAAAAGTGGAGGCTTAAATGTGCTTTTACTTTTGTCTGCTAGTATTTTTATAGCTTCCTCTGCCAGTTTGAAGAACTCTTGGTCCACCATTACAACTGCAGATGATGAATGCCCCAAAAGAAAAGCAATAGTCGGTGCATTTAGACGGATGTTGACAGCGTTTACAACGGCGCCAGCCATAGGAACCCCGAAATGAGCTTCATACATGGCTGGGATGTTTGGTGCAATTATTGCTACCTGCCGGTATAAATTAGATTAGAGGGGGGAAAAAGAAAAAGCAGTAAGTTGCAATGTGCCAACTAGTAAATGAAGCAGTTCATATATTCACGTAGGTCCGACCAGATAAGGTACGTAGATTTAATTTCCCAGAAACAAGGACTACTGTGGGCTTCACATCTGGTTTTTCTAGTTTTCTATCTGAATTAAAATTAAGTCACAAAAAGAGAGGAGACAAGATATATGATTCCACCTGAGCAATTAACAAAGAGAAAGAGACAGCAGACAATGAAATGGAAGAGGAAAGCTGCAGACCAATAGTAAAACCAAGTTATAGGGCCAAATAATCAGCTACAAGTCCAGTCATTCAGAATGCATATATGTCAAAATCTAGACTTGGGTGTCTTATAGCCGGGTACAGGTCCTCGCTCTGATACAGGGAATATTGATGACTTGATAATGGGAACATGGACTATATTTTGCATGTTTGGACCTGCAATAACTTTATCCGTGTTGGTGGCCCGTTGAATGCCCTTCAGGTCGTGTATTGGTGAGTTCAATAGGCAACCCCGATTTCGCACACTGAATTTGTCAAACTTGTGAAGTTGACTACCATCTATACGTGTTATACTTTTCAGAGCTTGCCCAAGATACTTATGTTCTTAACTTGTGACACAATGATCAGTTATAGAACTAATTAAAAAAAAATGTCAGAAAGCTCATTTTGTGCAGTACGATTAAAATTACAGGGAAATGTGGCGAGCCTACGGGTCGTTTTCGGATAGGGAATAGGGCCTCCCAGTGTTGATGCTTGTTAACTATGTGATTAGGTTAATGCTGCCCTAGCGCTCTATGCTCAAGGAGCCTCTGACAAATGAAAGTATTTTTAATGGCGTATCCAAAACCGAAATATTTCCTGTGGTGTATAGGGAACAAAACATTCATGTGGAAAAGAAAAAAGACAAACTAATTGATCATACATGCAAGCAATAGACACGTTATAAAGATGGGAAGCATAACCAAAGAGCACTATATCAGTGGATGGTGGTATCATTCAGTTAAGGTTTCAAAAAAAAACAAGCAAAGAACTAATGGAAGATATCTATTTGCTTGTTTTGAAAGAGTAATTGCATCTTTCATATGCCTGAGTAAGGTTGAAAAGGCTATAACAGGGGGAGAAAAGAAGAAGAAGAAAACATATGGTTTTGAATTTGTGATTGGTGAAAACAGCTGTTAGAAACTACATAGAGTTGGCACTTCAACTAGTTATGCAACCAAAAAAAAAAAGGAAGTATAAACATCAGTATTTTAAAAATCTTGAAATTTCAAGTAAATGAACCCCAATCCAAGACATGCTAACTTTCTTAATGCCTGTAAACAACCTTGCCTGCTTGCGCAGAATGAGACAATAAAAATGAAAATAGGAGGGCCACTACTTAGGATCGCGAGAAGCATCCACCTGCACATATGACTAGCAGATGGACTTTTCAACAGTTGGGGAGGCCGTGCCTCCCCCCGCTCTTCCTACAACATGAATTTCCCACCACGTGCAGTGATGCCATGATTGTGGAAGATTATGAAAGCAAAACTTCGCAACTGATTTAAAAGATTGGATGTGAACAAGTAAAAAGAAATAGAGATCGTGTATGCTCAACCGCCACATTTTTATCAATGAAGCACTGTCATACAATTAAGCCAGAATTAGGTAGTCTCCTCTGACTTTGTACGTCAATTTACAGGTTACACATACGCATCAAATGACTGTTTCCAGAGCAATATTTATACATGTCCTACGCATGTTTAAACCAAGAATGCAATATTCAGCTTTTCAGAAGAGGGTCTTAAAAATAGAGAAAGTTTGCTTGCACAATATGTACTGCTTTTTTCCTAAACGTGAACATATTTCCGAGGGGAGAGGGGTAGCTTCTCTCTCTTTTAACTATATTCCACCAAATTTCTTTATTTCCTCTATATTCTCCAAGAGCCCCTCGCCCTGTCCAGAAAATCTTCTAGAGTAAGCAGACATCTCAATCCACAATACGTTAGGCCCATCATGCAGGCTCCACTGTCCTACTTTAATGGATGTATTGTTACAAGTGCTCTAGTCAAATTGGACGACTAGTTCATGGATGTCTCTCACTATAAACCTTCCTTTCCCAACTCTGAGGTTACCTATGTTGTGTTGCTAGACACACTCCACGAATGACCTAACAATCTTTACGTAGTGTTTGGTCCTTTTGCCTGGTGAGGAAGAAATCTACCTAGCTACAAATGACACCCATTACCATATGTAGTTAAATATGAGTGATTCTTTCTTTTTCTTTTTCTTTTTCTTTTTTTCCTTTTTGGTGGAGAAGGTGATTGTTATCATCAGATTAAAGGCCATTGAGGACTCTAGGATATCTTCTTCTGATTCATTTCATATCTCCAAAACCAAATCCTCTATATATACCCTCTAAAAGCCTCCACTAGTACTTCCGACACATCCAATTACATCTCTTTCGATGAACAGCTTCTGCCCGCGGGTATTCTCTACACTACTCCATCAAAACCCTCCCAAAATACCTTCTTGATAGAGTCCCCTATTCCTAATTTGCTCATGCACCACACCTCCACAGCGTAAAATCCCAAGACTATTGACAAAGACATGCAATATGAACTCTATTATTAGCAAACCCAAATTCCCACTAGCTAACCTAAGTCTATGATTCTACATGGATTAAATTAGCTGGGAACATCAATAATGATTACCATTATAGCAATAACAAGGATGGATCAAGAATATAGAAACCACATCAATTACTAAAACCTCACACAACATAAGCTTCGATTAATACATCCACATGGGCTATATTCAACTGGGTCCTTCGTCATGTCTTGCAAACAGAAAGATACCAAAACAAGAGCTACAGACGGAATAACAGTAAGTACCGTGCTACCGGGGCCGAAGGAGCGACGAATGAGGGCGGAGGCCAGCCGGCGGCAACGCTGGTAAGTCTGGAGCCACGTGTACTCCACAGAGCCATGAATCAGAGACTTGCGGTTTGGGTGCACCAGAGCTGCTCGCTCGAGGAACCCAAGTGGGGTTAGAGCTGTGTAGTTTGCTGCGTTCTTTGGCAGATCGTCTATGTCTCTCTCCACCGCCATCTCCTCTCTCTCTGTGCTCCTGTTTCTCTCTCTCTACACCTTCTCCGGCTCTGATTATGTCAACTGACTGAACTATATAGCCTGTGCTGGTGACACATCGGGAATGGATTTGTACTGAGACTCTTCGATGGTTTTGACCGTTGATGTAACAGAAAGGGTTGAATCCTTGCTCTTGTTGCCAAGAATTCTGGAACGCAGCGTAACCTTACAGAGGCCTTTTTATACGAGTTCAAGGAGGTCACCTTCACTAGGATTAAAATACCTCAATAGCACGTACTACTTAACTTGAAGAATTATTATATCACCCCATCTATATATGTTTGAGTTGAAGTCCAAGTCCTGGATGATTTCTAGAACGTAGGCACATAATACTCAATTCAATTCGCTCTTGGTTAACCGATCGTTACACAAATATGAATTGAGTTTTTCATTCTATCTCAAAAGACAAAAAAAAAAGAGGTTGGGTCATCAGAAAAAATAAATTGATAAAAAATTAAATGTGAAAAAAAATAGAATAAAAAAGGTAAATAAAGAAAAACACATAGAATTTTTAATTTTTTTAGGATAGTCAGTACTTGTTCCGTTCCTAATTATTTGATCGTGTTTGACTTGCAAACTTATTTAATATATGAGTCACACGTTATAAGTATTTCGCTCTATCCTAAGGAAGAGGGAAGAAAGGAGATGGGCCAGGAGAGAAAAAAAAATAAGTTTGTGGATGATTAAATGTAAAGAGAGAGAATTAGAAGAAAAAGAAGTACAAGACAGATAAACATGTAAAAACACTTATGAAATCTTTGTTAATTTGAAAACAGATCATTTTTTTTAGGATAGTTCAAAAAGAAAATATGATAAATTTTTAGGAAACAGATGACGTAATACAAAGTATTAGAGTTGATATAGTATCAGAGCTCTTGTTACGCCAAGTGTTAGATTCAATTCTTTCTGTTTCTGATTCCATTAATAAAACTATAGCCTGTACTTTATTTATTTGAGCATTCGATAGCGTTGCACCTAGACTTGTTTTGACTAATCCTATTACCAAAACAGTTGCGAAGCCGATGATTGTAGCTTCTCATATTCTACACTATTTGGCTAAAGTTCATATACACTTTGAAAATAAATCTAATTTTTTTTTTTACATTTAAGTGTTTTACCTTTCACGTTACACATGAAAGAGAGTGTTGACTAATCATTAATTCAACTTAAAATTTTAGAATAACTGATAACTTTATATAAAAGTGACATTTTTCACATATTTATAGTGACTGAAATTAATCAACACTTTTTCGGTGTCGCTAAATTTTGATAGGAAGAGGTCGCACGACTCTGAAGTCATGTGACAAACAACTTTTAGGTCCACTTGCCGAAATAAAGCAGAGGTTCGCCCGATTACATGGCCATATTCCACTTTGTCCTCGTAATAAGATTGTTGACGTAGATTGATGAATCTGAGCAATGTTCTGCTGCTCTAACAATTAAGATAAGCACTCATACTCTTGTTGAAAAGTATTCCTACAATGTTTTCGTAATTGACGGGTTGGAAAGTCGGCAAAGTTGTGCCTCGAGAGAGTTATTTTTTTTTTGTCTCTCCTCTTAATTCCGTAAGTGTTCTTAGAGGAGTGTCTATCTCTATGGCCGATTAACTATTAAAGTTATCCTTTACGTGTCTTTTTACGCTGAGTTTACCCTGAGGGGCAAACGGATTATTATTGTATGCTAGACAAGTTATTTTATCGGTACCTACAACACAACATGAGTTAGATTCAGTTTAGATGAGAAAACTTAATCCAATTTTATGTAATATACTTTTACAAGCACGTCAATTGGTTGATATTGAGCTCCACTCCTAACGATTTGAACTTATTTTTGTCTTTAACGACACAATATAGCAACAGTTGTTAAGAATTTAGCGATTAAGTAGAACTCAATAAATAAAAAGTGAAGCTCAGATACTATTTTTTTTTTAATTGTCAATAAAAAGAAACAGAATAAGGTGTACAAATTTTAGAGTAACACGTGCGTGCGTGCGTGTAAAAGACAAATTGGAAATTGAAAACATCTCTTATAACACTTGGCCCCAAGAAAAAAGTAGTGTAAAAGACAAAAGGTCCAACGTATTACGCCCATCACATCAGGTTGGGACCAGAAAATGGCCGCTGTAGCGATGGAGACACAAAGGTTGTTCAATTCAATTGGGACTGGGAACTGCATGCGTGAGTGACCTTTCTAAATTCAGAATTGTACAGCGGTTAATTAAATATCAGACTTTGAGTTAGTAAAGATAAAGATAAACATGAATAAGATTTTTTTTTTGTTTTATTTATACTATGCACGTGACAGTCTCCTTAGGTACTTTTTATAAGCAATAAAATAATTTAGTAAAAAAATACACGAAATGAAAGAGGTCAAAGATGAAAAGGAGTTTAGAGGTTTGATCTCGGCGATTAATGTAGTCATCTCTATTACCTTTCCTCTGAAGCAGTGGCTTCTTGAATAACAAGAAGATGATCCCTTGATTCCGTTATTGCAAACTTCACTTTGAGTTATTCAAAGAGTGACACATTATATCTTCAACTTTTAGTATTCATGTGCTCCTAATTTGAAGATATATTTGTTACATTCCATATTTGGGGTTGGTTAAATTTTGATGTGATCAAGTCTTTAAACATCTCTTCCGTATAACTCAAGTAAATGATTATGAATAGCAAAAAAATCGGCCAGTTATAATTATTTTTAAACTATCATTCAAGAAGAAAGATGCATATAATAATAAGAAATGACTATTTTCACCTTTTAACTTATCGTAAAAATTTGATCTGAAAGTGGTATTTGGTGCTATTTGGAAGAGGTGCTGCTTCTAGGTTCGTTAGAGTAGCCATCAAAGCAGAAACTTCACTGGATGAGCAGCATCACTATAGTTTTCTCCGAACAACTTGACCGGTTTCAGACCACCTTTATATGCATTCTTCCAAGGTAACTAAAAATGCTCAACTTAATTCTATAAAAGGCATCTTGGAATCAATGAATTATTGTAAAAATTTACAAAATTTCTTATTGATAAGGTCAATTGACAATAATGTAATAGTTGACTAATATTACTGGCTCTTATATGAACTTAATTCGCTATTTTCTAGCACATGTCCATTTTCAAGCTTTTAGGGATTCAGATCTTTCTCAATTACCAACATTTCAAAGCTAGTTGTGCTTGCAGGGCGTTGGAGGGTTCTACTTGTAACTTGTGCGCTTTCAACTTCCTTGAGCTATTTTAGTACCTTTAAATTGCATTAATTCATTGTAGCACAGGTTTACATAGACAGGTACCTATAATCTGTTAACCAGAATGTTGGCATGCCGTTGGAGGGTTATCATTGAACAAAACAACATCCACAATGAAAAAGTAAGGTAGCGTTTGAAATCACTTCCAGTTTTGATTTTCTGTTTCTAACAAAATAAAAATCAAAACTAGTTTATTTTTTATTTTTTACAAAAATAAATAGTTGTTTGACTACCCAGTTTTTTTATTTTGGGTGTTTGATTACACAGTCCCAAAACTCCTCAATGAGAGTTTTAAAAAATAGCCTTGATTTAAAAACTGGTTTGCAAAACTGAAGGAAAAAAAAAACGAAAATTGTGTGTCAAACATTTTTTTTTCCTCCCGTTTACAAAATTGGAGAAAAAACTGAAAACAAAAACTTAATCAAACAGACCCTAAGTTAACATTTGTGAGGTGAAACCAACTTTTTGCAATCCTATTGATAATTGAAACCCTTGTAGGCCAGTTAAGAGCATGGTTGCTTCCATCTACCACATCAAGATAGCTGGACAGGTTTCCTTTAGAAACAAAATTATATTAAAAGGCATTCACTCTGCCCTTGGAACAACAAAAACCTCTAAGCTTAACAAGGTTTTCATGTTGCTGAAAGGTCAATAAACTCAACCCTTGTAACAAAATTAGTTTCACCAGGCTTGGAGCTGTTCATACTAATCCTCTTGATAACAAAAGTGGATCTCTTTTTTTATGTACCTTTGTGGACAGTGAAGAACTTGCTCCTCCCCAACATATTCATAGAATCCCATTCATGACAGTTTTCGAGGCTTACAAGAGAAGAAGCACTTCTCCTGTGGAATTCTTTGACATGGACGCTGCTAAGCTAGTCGTCAGAAAATATTTCAAGTGCTCCCAATTTTCTGTTCCAACCGGCAAAATCTAAAAAAGCTCAAGAACCTGAATATCAACAAAGCAATGGCAGCTATATTTACCCCACCAAGAATGCCTACTGACGAAAATTTAGATGAGTTTCTGCAATGGGTTTGATTGCTAATGTGCCCCCAGAATTAGCAGACCTGGGAACTAACATTTGAGCACCATTTATTTGTCATAGGTGCAAAGGGTACTTCAACTTGGCTGAAGTTAAGCTAAGCATCAGCCAAGTTGAAGTACCCTCTGCACCTACGACAAATAATGGTGCTCAAATATTACTTTAATTTCTAACTCGGCTTTTCTTCACTCTCAGATCACGGGACATGAGATCACGACAGTCAGGATGCAGCCCATCTTTTTTTATATCCGTTAGACTTGTAGTCTATTCCACATATGCTACATCATCACCGGTTTGACCGATGTCTCCACAACTATCTGAACATTTTGGTCAGTCTCCACTCCTTCGGATGGTATTATGTGATTGGAGCCATTGCAGTCAACATACAGTCGTTATTGTGATTCAGCTAATTCAAAAGGCAACACCCAGAAATTAAGCCTAATTATATAAAGCATGTCTTCAAAATATTCAGCTATCAACCTAATAACATTCCATCTCAAAGTACAGCTTATTTTTACCCTTATCTTGACTTACTCAACGATTCTTATTTGACCTACAGTCGTTATTGTGTTTAATCCAAGTTTTAAATGTGTTGAATTCATCTTTAGAATTTGCTAACAGATCAATGAAGTAGAGAGAGTAATAATCATTTTGAGATTATATCAATCTTGTCTAGTTTATTTCATTATCAGCAAGGCCGTGAACCAGCCAACTGAAACGGAAAAGGGAGTATATAATAATGATAATGATATCGGTTCTAAAAATGAAATACTTTTAGCTGTAACCTAAGTTGTAAGAAGAATTTACAACTCTTCAAATACCGACATATGATTATCGTTAACTATGTTTAGTGATTCGTAATTCGTGATGCTAAAAAATGTGTTGCCAATGATTCGCGCTAAATTGTGTCGGCACCGGTAATAATTAGCAATAATAATGATCACTATATGTAAGGTTTGTAAGCTATTCCTAATATCAGGATTGAAGTCAAAATCTTTACTTTAAAAATTATCGCCTTTAACTTTTTAGCTATGGCTGGAAATTTCTATTTGCTAGCCATTTTAGGGGGATGGTGAACAGTGTCTTAAAAAAAATACAAAAGATATGTTTGTGAACGAGTAACAACGCGATTAATGATAGCGATTTTAGCTTTAGTTCCAAAAATTGAACCTCACATGATCGGCATTGACGTTTTTGCAAATAATTGCGACGAATGATGCTATAAATTGAGTCAGATCATTTTGTGATTTAATTGTTAGAGCTAAGATTGAGTTAATATTTTTCGAAAAGTCAAATTTTGATTTTGGAGCTGGTTGCTTTGTATGAAGTATCAAATCCTTGGGCCAAGGTCTAAGAAATACTAATAAAAGGCCGGCGCCCAACTCCCAAGTCCTCACAATTGGGCAAGCCCCCACTCTTCAGCCCATTGTGTTCAAAGAGTAAGCCTGATTTAGTGTTCTAGTGAAGGAATTCAGGCCCAATATAGATAGAGGTTCAAGCAGAAGTGTGGGCTTGGCATTTGTCGGTGGTAGCAAAAGGCTACAACTCTCTCTGTCTCTAATTAATTGATCGCGTTTAATTTGTACGTTTATTTTGGTTATACGTTATTTTATGAGTTTCTTATTCTACCTTAAAAGAGATAAAGAGAGAGGGAGGGAGGGAAGAAAGTGGGCCATAAGTGACAAAAATGGATTGGTGGAGGATTAAATGTGTATAGAAAATAGAATAAAAAACATTTACAAAATCTTTCTTAGTTTTGAAAGTGATCAATTTTTTTGAGATGTCCCATATGATCAATTAACTAGGGAAAGAGGGAGTACTAGTTAATACTTGCTAAGTATAGGAAGCGACATTTGGTTATTGATAACAAAACAATGTTGCAGAGGTTTATGCTAATATGACACTAACCATTATTAGCATCAACTACTCGTCATTATATGAGATTTGTAGCTAAAGAAGTTGCAGTTGATATTATCCTAAGAAAATAAGTAAAAACAAAAATGTCACTAACCATAGTCAGCAATAACCTAGCGACAATAATTTGTCACCAAAAATAAAAATTATTCATTTTTTTTTTATAAATACCACTAACCATAGTTAGCAACAAGTCATTGTCACGTTATAGCCAAAAGCAAAAATGTCAATTGCAGCCAAAATTTATCATAAGAAATTCGGTAAATCAGAGCGTTTGGCCACTACACAGCTGAGGGAGGGAGGGAATATTGGCTACTTCAACAATAAATGTGTACTTTTACAATTGACAAATAAGATTAGAGAAGATTTATCTACTTTGATAAATTATTCACATCTTGTATCATGTCATTTTATCATCATCACAAAGAATATTGTCTCGGGATAACGGACGGACGGTCGAGACAAAATGCAGGGAAAATGATTGCAGTCCTCAAAACGAAGCTTGGGTCACACGATTCGGAGTTTATATTGAGCACAAGAAAGCTTGTCAACGAGTAACTTCAAATCACATCGTTTGGATCACACCGCTGTACTAAGAAAATAAGTAACGCCTTTTGGATTATTGTCGGGCAAGAAGATCGTGATAAAGTCTGTTTTGCGTGGCCATTGCAGCGTGGAAAATGAGACCCGCATCCTAGGTTTTTCTACATGGTGGGGAGCAATGCGTACACCCTCTGTGGGGGCGTGAGGCATTCTCGCATTTTGTGAAATGCATGCATACCTTGAAGTGACCGGTTGCAGCAGTGGCAAGTGGCAACTCCTCAACCACTCAACATCAAGATCAATGGACTAATCAAGGGACCAGTTTGTCTTTATGATCTCTCTTTTTTTTTCTTTTTGATTGATTGATGAACTCTCTTGTCATAACAACGACATCCATATAGTCCAATTTTTAAGAAGAGGTTGATTAAATTAGTTTTCATGTGGCTAATGAAAGTCTCGGTCCCTTTATTTTGGACTGGTTTTGTTTGTTTTTATTCAGTTTAACGTTGCAACTGACGTAACTCTAATACGCCTCGAAACAAGAGACGCCATATTTGCGTGAGAGAACATTTTTTGAACTAAAAACTTATTTTCTATTTGTACTTTGATCGATCGGGAGTGAATACATTAAGAAGTGCAACTCTTTTAGATAAATAATAAGTTTTTGCGTTTCTTTTGATCGGCACGAATCGAGGTGAAACGAGCCATCGAGTTCGTTTTGCCTATAACTATAAACTTCATTTGCATCATGGCACTTGACTAAAAAGAAGATCATTTCCTTTGCTTGCACCTAATTAGTCTTCTCACTCTGGACAAATAAACACTATCATTTGTAGTTTGAACTATTGTTAAGCATTTTTGTGGTGAAACTTTTTGAACTTTCTATTATACCTTTTTCCTATTTCTTAAAATCGTTGTCTCTTATTCCTAATAAAATTTAGTAATTATCATTTAACTAATTTGCATACTAATTAAGAAAAAAAATTATACTTTCTAGCCCCACTACACATCCATATCTGACTTTCATAAATAATCCATCTCTAAAAATAACTTTCTCCCTCCTTTCTTTCTCCGGTTAAATCATCATTAATTGCATATTGTCATTAATAGTATGAAAACATTTTGTATATTTCTTTTGCTACTTTTTTAATCATGTAAAGTTTTGAGTTGTGCGGTGCACGTGCAAAACACTATCTGTATTTGTTCTATCAATCAGATCTTTCAATTTTTTTTTCTATTAAGGAGTCGTTTGCCGAATTTGTAGATCGAAATCGATTAAATGATTCATGAATCCCCACACTTAGTCAACTCATAGGCCCGTGTAATCAACTAAATGAGATGATCCATTTTTGGACCACTTACATCCCAACACTTATAATGGCAGTGTGAACTCTTATGCAGCCATTACACCAGTGCAATTAGGGGATTATTATAATCTCATTTTCCCTTAAAATAAATGACGTAAAAGAAAACAAATTCTCCTTGTCAACAAAGGGTGCTTACCGACAGTAAGCCAAACACGGGCCTGAACAAATGAGCATATGGGAACATAGGCCATGTTTGACATAGTTTTTTTTTTTAGTTTTGGAAACTGAAAAAGAAAAGTTGCGTTTGGTAACCATTTTTTTTCCCTTCAGTTTAAAAATTCAGTTTTTAAAATTTAAATCAAGGTTATTTTTAAAAACTCAAAAAACTAATTTTTTTTTCAGTGTTGATTTTTTTTTTTTAGACCACCACAACCCTCCCACAGCCGGTAGCCGGCCGGAGCCGGTGGCCACCGTCAACCACCACCACTGTCGGCCACCGCCACAGCAAACCACCACAAAAAAAACTGGGTTATTAAATATCCAAAAAAAACTCAACAAAAAAAAATTAGGTTATCAAACACCCACTTGTTTTTGTAAAAAAAAATAAAATTAAACTACTCTTTAATTTTATTTTTTTGTAAACTGAAGTGTCAATAATACTAAGAGAAAATAGACATCTTCTCGATCTTGCTAACAAGATTGGACAGTATTTATATAGTTGAAAGCTATGGTCCTCGCAAATAGTTGAGGGAGTTTGAAGAGCATGGATCCTCTATAGTACAAGGGAGGAACCGGATCCTAATTTTTCGATATCTCTTAAATGGTTAAACCACTTTTTTTTTTATTTTGTGCATGAGTTTTGGCTAATCTAATTTTAAAGGGGAAATTGATAATAGAACGTCACAAAAAGTCTCTATTTTCACAACTTCAAATGCTTCTCCACACCTTTCCTGTCCATGAAAAAGTAAATGATCACAAGTATTAGCTTTTAGCGACAAATTATAACATTAACAAGTATTTAGAGTGTGAAAACAAACTTTGTGAATGTCACTCCGATTAGACACGTCATTCAAAAGAATGATACTACTACATTATTAGAATCTCACATAAACTTTAGTCAAAGCAAACCCTACTTTACATGATTGTTGATGTTGTTTTAATCACTGTTAATTGCCTTGGTGAATGTCTTTTATGCTTTAGCTAAGCATTTATTTATTTACTCATATAAAAAGACGCGATGGTCCCACAACATTCTCCGATAAATGGCTACTGACACTCCTATATATGTATGTATAAACTATCCCTTAATCTGCGCAGATTAATTAATTGGATAACACATACAGTATATAATAATACAAAGCAATCAGGAACAGAGAGTCTGGTCGGCCATGGTCAACGCGACTAGCCTAAAAGAGAAATCAATCTCTTGGCATACCGCAGAGGAGATGGACATTGCAAGGGACTACAATTTCCTCATTTAGCAGGGCAAGTTGCAGTGGCTCGTGAGCTCCATGCCAAGTTGGGTTTTGTGCCTTCTTGATGAAGGAAATCATCATCATCATCATTTTCTAATTACCAGAGCTCTCTTTCAGATTCACCAACCACTTTCAATGTTACATAATGTTCCCACTTGCAATGCCTTTCTCATATAAACAAGCTTTCTTTCTGTACTTCATGGAAGGAACTAGCTCCAACCAATGGCTGTCTAATAGGGTGAACACGTGGTAGCTGGAATTCCACACGAATTACCTGTTGTCTATTGGTGAATGAGATCTGACGAACAGTCCTTGAAGATTAGGGAAATGAAGGTGAGTGGGGAGGGAAAGAGTACACATGATGGTCTTCTCTTTTACTTTAATTGGTGAGCCAGAGTAACGTGTGATTTGAAATGTACCAAACAACTCACTTTCACTTGCTTGAAATTATGATACCAGCGTACACCTAATCGTGGACTCGGGATGGGAGCATGGGACGCCTTGTCCCGTTTTTACTTGGTCCATCCTCGCACCGTCACATCTTCTTTTTTAAACCCATTTCATTTAAATTCAATCTGACCTGTTTACTTTCTGATTCTTTCTTTTTTAAACTGGTCACATTTCTTTAAAAAAAAAATTTGTTATTGGTGGCGGTGGGCAGAGGTGATGCCGGAGATGGATAGCGACCGAAGGGCTACGGGAGTTAGTTTACTATGACTATCAACCGTCGGCGGTGATGGCTACCGGAATTGACCGACGGAGGTTGGTGGCAGTTAACAGTGGCGACCGTCAGGGGTTGACTGGCAGCGACTGTCGGTGGTTGGCGGCGGCGGCGACTACCGAAATTGGCCGATAGCGATCAACGGCAATCAGTGGTGGCTACGAAGTGTAGGTTTGTGCGTGTATGTGCGCGCGTGAGAAAGAGAGATAGCAGCAAATAGTTAAGTGCATGACAAGATACAACAAAAAAAGACAATACTACCTTCCAAGTAAGGTTTACTGAGCAATGATTGAGATTCTTTTCATTTGATCTTCTGGAAACATTCGTTTGCCGGTTTCCTGTTAGTGTGAAAACGTAGAGTATTATAGAAAATGAGTAATGTGCCGTAAGTAAAATTGAATTGATTAATCAAAACCGTTTAAACAACTCCCAAGTAAATTCAGGGATTAGTCGAGTGATCGGAATGTACAGAATGGAACGTGAGCTCTAATATCACGTATTCAACTCTGATTGTATATATTTCAGGACATCATCGGTAGTTAGTATAAGCTGTAACCTGAGTTAGGAAGTGTTACTTGTACTAATTTCTTGACAACATTTACGATTTACAAGCACCATAATTATGTTGTATCGGCTGGCCCACTTCCGCATATTTGTCTTTCCCATTTTGAAGTCTAAAGTATGCCTTTGATCACATGATGACGAAAAGTAAAATGACATTTTCCGGAAAATTCATTTTTAACTTTCCAAACAGAGCCCTGATAGGTAAGATCAGAAACACTTGGCCCCCTCCCCTTTTCTGGCTTTTCATCTCACCTGAACGATCAAAATCAATTCACAGATCTTACGTTCGTACAATGACCTGTTTGGATGCATCGGACTTACACATGAAACTCACTTTCCAAGCATACGAGCGGACTCCGAGCGTCCCTGCCTCGGACAGTCGGACTGTACCATCCGCCTTCCTATTTCACGTAGCCAAGCTCGTACTTTATATACCACGGCTTTCACGGATCAGTTGTGACCCTCGTTCATACTTTTTCCGTTCTCTAAAAATTAATCATTTTTTAAAGTTATTTCATAAAAATTATTCACTTTTTAAATTAAGAAAGATTTTATAAATATTTTTACATGTTTATCTTTTATATTCTTTATTCTGTTTTTCTCTCCATATTTAACACTCCGCTAATTTATTTTCTCTCTCCTGACCCACTTTCTTCTCAACTTTTCTCTAAAGAGTAGAACGAAAAACACACAATATATGATTTAAATTCTTAATATGCGTGCCAAATAAATACAGAATATTTTTTTTTTGAGACGGAATGAGTAATAACTTATAAGATAATGTTGTCACTAAGACTGTTACATCAGCAACCTTAAATCATGATCAACAAGCTTGTGCTTTTTATGTCCTGAGTTACGACTTACGCTCATAAGTATTGCGTAGAACTAGCTATAAGAAAAAAATTAAAAATAGACCAAGCACTCCGTTACACGATCGACGTGCTCGCTCCTCTTGCTCAACGTGCTCGCTCCTCTTGCTCAACGTGCTCACTCCTAAGCCCTCTCGATCAAGTCTGAATTCTAGGTCACGCCCATAAGTGTAAGATAAAACTAAATACACTTTTTAAAA
The DNA here is from genome assembly GCA_033070095.1 of Escallonia herrerae. NCBI lineage: Eukaryota > Viridiplantae > Streptophyta > Magnoliopsida > Escalloniales > Escalloniaceae > Escallonia > Escallonia herrerae. Next base: position 30,057 of record JAVXUP010001742.1, on the reverse strand, counting down.
TATTTCACTAGCAAGTATCTAAAGCAGCGTATCTGCATATTTATTAAAATTAACTTTAGAAAAAAAGGAAAAAGATAAAGGACGATTGCTATCATATTATTACTTCCTCCATCTTAATTTGATCAAATTTTTTTTTTGGATCGTCCTACAAAAGTTGCTCATTTCTGAATAAAAAAAATTATGTAAGTACTTTTATACATTTATTCTTTTTATACTTTTTAATTTTATTTTCTCTCTATATTTATATCTCTGTTAACTCATTTTATTTTTTGCCCTCCTAAAAGGTAGAACAAAAAATACACATTATATCATTTAAATCGTCAATCTGCATAAAAAAAAAAAAGTATATGGGACGGAATACGGATGGAGTACATTACTCCGTATTATATTACACTTCAAGTAGCGGAAAAAGGCGTTTCATTCGACTGCTGCAATCGTTGAATATCTGTGTGTGATCGTACTGACGGTCAAATTCAGTCTTCAGATCTCTCTTTTTTCTCTCACGCACCTGCGAATGCTTGTTGGTGTTGTGTTAGGTATCTTGTCTTGATTGTCCTGGAGGCGAAATTCAGTCATTCAAATCTCTCTTTCTCACCAATAGCACCTACGGGTGTGCGCCTGTGTTGTGCTAAGTATTTCTTTGTGTTGATTTGAACTTCGCGTGCCTCTTCATTTCGCCAAGGATTGCTCAAACGGTGTCCGTTTTGAGTTCAGGTCGGAGATTTTGGTGATTGGAATGATCGGTTGGATTCCATGAGCTTCTTAGCGATGGAAAGCGCGGTACAGGGGCGGCTGGCAGGGTCGGAGATTCATGGCTTTCGCACCATAGAAGGTCTGTGCACTGATCTTTTACCTTGTTTTGATTGCTCTTGTGCTGAATTAGCTGTTGTTTCTGCTCGTATTTTGATGATTAATTTTTAGCTCTTGCGACCGGATTGTGCTAATGTTTTAACTTCTTTTGGAGCGAATTTTCGTGGTAATGGAGGTTTAACCATAGTAACGGAGATATAACGATGTCCGGTATGATTGAACTTTGAAGTTCAGTAGTAGCGTGCGGTTCGATTTGTGGAATTATGACATCTTAATGAAAGGCTGCGCTGGAGTTTGTATGAGCGAATGGAAATTCTTTGTGTTTGTTGGGTGGGGTCATTGCATTTTGAAGAGTGAAAATGTGGTTCTAAAACCTTTGTAAGGTGAGGCTTTGAGTTAGAGAGTTAGCAACTACTCTAGAAATTAGAAGCCGACTATTAGGTCGTCAGTTGATGTGATCTGGTGCAGCCGGATGAGATTGGAGGATTACTAAAACCAACCTTTCAAATTTTCCTTTGATCGAAACCAGTTCATCTAATGTCCCGAGTCATGTTTAACAAAATTGCAATGAATGTTTACTCTGTTCTAGCACTCAAGCTAAATTCTACGACTCACAAATCGAGAAATTAAGTCAAATAGAGTTGACTGCACACAATCCATCACAAAGTACTTGACTAAATATTAGCGTAAAGGAAGTGTGACATTTGTCGTGTAGAAGGGCACTATGGTTGGATGCATAAACCGCTTCTCCTCATCCACAAAAAGGTCTTCTGTTTATAGGTAGCTAAGTGAGCTACGGTTCAGCACTAATGGATAGCTGAACCTTTCGTACGATATATTAACCTCTCTGCTCCGCAGGAACAGGAAAATCATACATATTTTCTAAATAGGCCTAAAGTAACCAAATCACTAACCTAGTTAGAGAACCTCCATGCAATTTTTTCTTTGACCATCTTACGAATATCAAAAGATAATTCATGTAGACCCAATCCGACTCAAAATAAGTCAAACTGCTTTTGAAAGGAAGTATTCAAGAGAAGTCTGCTTAAGTAAGTAAGTGATCAATTAAAGTAGGTGTCTCTAATGTGCAAAGATTTAGAATACTACGTTTGCAAGAAATCTATTTGATAAGTTAATCAGCTCGTCTTTAGCAATTGAAAATAGGTCTTTCTTCTGAATCCAGAACAACAAGCCAAAACAGCGATTAATAAGCATTTGGTTAATGGTAGGACAATCATTTAACTATAAAAAAAAAAGAAATACAGCTTCAGTTAAAACAAACAACCTCTAGAAAACTAAAAAGGATGAAAGAGGAAATGAAAAGCATTCACTCCACTCAGTAGGGCAGAACACCATATTGTAGTCTCTAGATCACCAGTAACACAACACTAATCTGTGTATACACATCAATCCACAATGAGGTCTGCTGAAGTCCATAATTTCGAAGGCACCCCTTCTTCAATTTTGCATTTGAAAATTTGAATGGAATATAACCTGCTAACAAAAGAGGTGTTGAAATTGCAATACAACCTCACTCTAAGGCAACACAACCATAGGTGTTTTTCTGCCTAAATTATATGCATTATCGTAATTAATTATATTTCATTTTGACATGTTAATCAAAGAGTCTACCTTAAAATGCAAACTAAAAAAGATCATATATTTCCTTGCTGGTGTTTACTAATATCTTGCACAACCTGTGTGGCACCATCATGACCAGCCAATGATGAGCACATCCTAGAGCTTGTATAGGAGTCAAAGAGTTCCCACTGATCAATTTTTTTTATGCCATGTGCTAATGTGGACCAGGAAGTAGTGTTGGAGATGGGAACCACCAATGCGTCATCAGCTATTTGTGAGAAGATAGGAAATCTTGGGTTATCAGCTTTCCACCACCCTAAAATATCCATTTCACCCTCATTTAGATACCTATCTAGTACATAACTATGATTTGTTATTCCCACGTCCCCCTTTGGCTTTGTGCTAGTGTTATGTGTTCATCAGTTGCCCACTTGAGTCTTTGTTGCAGTACATCATCGCATGAGATTTGGCATATCTCACTTTGATTTGCCTCTTTGACCTTGAGGTGCACATATATTCTTATAGTCTTCAAGATATTAGACAGTGCCTTTTCCAAAGGAAGGAAGATAAAAGAAAACTTTAAAGCCTTGGTTGTCGAAGCAACAAATATCTGGACTAGCTCTATTATCTATTGTACCCAAATAAATCTCTTTATAAACAAAAAATGTATCATTTCCCAACAATTAAATTCGAAAACCACAATCATAGGTAGCGTTTGGTAACACTTCCAGTTTTGGTTTTCTATTTCCAAAAAAACAAAAACAAAAACCACTTTAATTTTATTTTTTTTTACAAAAACAAATGGGTGTTTAATTACCCAGTTTTTATTTTGAGTTTTTTCTTTGGTGGTGGTTTGTGGTGGCAGTGGTGGGGCATGACGGTGGTTGTGGCCGGCCGCTGGCGGTGGCTTCCAGCCGTCGGAGGAGGCTGCGGGTCGCCGGCGGTGGGAGGGTGGTGGTGGTGGTCTCAAAATAAAAACCAAAATTGAAAACTCTTTTTTGGAGTTTTAAAAAACAGCCCTGTTTTAAAAACTAATTTTTTAAACTGAAGGAAAAAAACGAAAATTGTGTGCCAAACGCGTATATTTTCTCCAGTTTACAAAACTGGAGAAAAAACTAGAAAAATAATGGTTACCAGACGGAGCCATAATGCATTGATCCTATATATGCTTAACAAAAGGTCCAAAGGTATTGACTTTGGTTCAACATGTACCTAAGAAAAGTTTCCAATCTTATTGAGTGAAAACAACGTTAACGACCACCAAAGAAATTTCAAACCCTGGATACGCTTTAACTCTTGGTCGTGCATTTGTTATCTGCTTTTCTCTTTTTTTTTTTGGAAGTTTAAAGACAAGTTACTTATACGTTAAAGGTCCGCCTCGACTTGAGGACATTAGACACGCTGAGCTGGCGATTTAATACACAAATCCATTTCCCTAACTCTATTTCTGTTGATCCTTCTTAGAAGCGGAAGATCTTGGACTCTTCCTTATGCAAAACTGGATTTTAAGTTGATGAACCCAGATAAAATGAATTGCTACATCAACCCTGTGTCCTCTGACCTTTCAAACATTGTCGGAAACACACTTGAGTGAATAGTAGATATGCATTTTGTGCAAAACACTATTTGCTTCTTCGTTAGAGCAATTCTGTAAAAGTTTGTGTCAAAAGGTTCTCAAAATTTCGAAGGATGTAATAATGGATTTTTATATGAATGTTCCATGTAAAGAAGAGGGAGGGACCATGGGTCCTGCAGCCCCAACTATGTTCTTCCCTTTGCTATACTCTGAGTAAGCGGGATGCATTGGGAGGTTCCGTTGTTTACTTTCCTTTTTTGTAAGTTGAAGAATAAGTAGTAGCCTTGTTCACCACTTTGGGTAAATAGCATTGTCTAATTGTTGTGATGTGTTCCTTCCATTTTTAATCAACACATGTTCAGGTTTCAATGTATTTCTGTATAGGTACAAACATATAGGTGACATGGCATACTCCCATTTAATTTTGAATGTCATGTACCTGGTTTTAAAATGAGAGTTATCTTCCAAGGTACTGATATGGCCTCTAGGATATGACCTGCAGCTGCATGCAATTGCAAATATGATTTTTTTGGAGAACTACATATTATTAGAACTGAATGCACAAACAACTCGTCTATAATTGACTATATAAAGGAGAAATAGGTGTTGCATAAAGAAGACAGTTGAAAGTATAATTGACGAGTAATATGGTCCAAGTTGGTGGACGTTATAGTTACAATTGAGTGATGCACTTATACAGTTGCAGTTGCCTCAACAATTATGGAAAAGCTTTTTTGAATTTTCGCCCCCTTCCCCTCTCCCCAAGCGCCTGTTTCATGCTGGCTTAGGTTGGCTGTTGTGGGGTAGATCAACTCAAACAACATGTTATCTGAAGAGTCCAAGATGTGTATGACATAGAATTTGTTGGTTAATATTTTAGCATTAGAGTGTGTTCATACATATTCTCTTGCTTAGTGATAATATGGTCCCTGTTCCATGTGCAGATCTGGATGTTAGCAACATACAGGAGGAAGCTAAAACAAGATGGCTCCGACCGAATGAGATTCATGCAATACTATGTAACCACAAAATTTTCAGCATCCACGTCAAGCCGGTGAACTTGCCAAAAAGTATTTTATTGCATAATTTAGAAACCTTTTATCCCAAGTTTCCCATTTGATGCATAATTTTTCTTTATGTGCCGAATGAAAAGGAAGTTTACAGTTTGAGGGAAGTTGCACTCAAAAATTATGAAAGCTAATAATGCTGGCAGATAATGGAGGACATCATGGATCTGCCTAATATTGTGCTTTTGTAATCGAACAGGTGGGACTATTGTGCTGTTTGATCGTAAAATGCTGAGGAACTTTCGGAAAGATGGTCATAATTGGAAGAAGAAGAAGGATGGGAAGACTGTCAAAGAAGCTCATGAACACTTAAAAGTGAGGTTTTTTCCAACATTTATTCAGAACTGACGTCTATTTATTCGACTAATGATGACTAAACGAACTGGTGATGTCCCTTCAATGTGCAGGTGTAGGAATTTTTTTCGTGGTGTCCGAATTTTTTGTTTTCAAACTGACCATTTCTAGTACCTCTATCATAGATTGCATGTATATTCCATATGGCCTTGGTTGAAGTAAGAAAAATTCACGTCGTAAATCGAATTTCTTTTTGTATGGTTGTCTTTGTTTTGCTTGTAATCGTTTTGGCACCCGTTTATAAATTGCAGATTGAATTTATGCTTGTGCCCTGGTCTAGACATGCTATGCATGTCGCATGTCTCTTTGCAATTGCAAGTGACATGTCTTAATTTTTTTGCATGAGAAATAACAGGACTTATGTATAAAGTGCGTCATGTTGGTTTTTTGTTTTGGTAAAAGAGGTTAAAAAGCAAAAAATGTGTACATGTATGCTCGGTGTACATAATGAAGCTTGGAAGGACAGGCTGAGAAAGTTGAAAATGCTCCACATAGGAACCAAATTCATGATACAGTTGGAGGCAACAGAGAAATTATTGAGGACCAAAAAAAGAAATTTCAACAAGGAAGATATGAAAGTCATAAGATATGCACTCATATGCTACCACATGTTGTAATGAGCAGAGATGCCCATATATATATTTTGCAAAACAAGATGCATAGTCACCTAAAAAGTTGTGATTATAAGATGATAGAAAACGCCTTACCCCAAGTATCCCATCCCCCTAAAGACTCGAACTTGTGACATTGCACAGGGAAGGAAGTGGTCTTTACCACTAGGCCACACCTTGGTCTTGATATATGCTTCTCTTCTTTCTGGAAGGAAAGAAGAAATGTGCTAAGTATCTGAAGTTTCACCAATCTGTTATCTTTCTGAACATTGCATTGATATATTTCCCTATATATGCCTTCTTGTTTCATGGTATAGGTGGGTAATGATGAAAGGATTCATGTATACTATGCACATGGACATGATGCCCCAACATTTGTTCGCAGATGTTATTGGTTGCTTGACAAGTATGCTGATAATGCTTTATAATTTTTTCTTATTTAGCGTTACATATAATGACGGTTTCTTTTGTCTAATTTCATTATTATTATTATTATTTTAATTTTTGCCATAGGACACTGGAACACATAGTCCTTGTGCATTATCGTGAAACTCAAGAGGTTGGTCTATGGTACCTCCCCACAAATTTTATATTAGGGCACTATTTTCAGTCTAATTTCCATTTGGTTTCTTACAGTTACTTTTTACGTTTGCTCCATTGCATGTACTTACTGGGAGAATTATACGATATGCCAGCGAACTATATGAGCATGAAAGCTGTAGCTTACTCAACTCATATATTCATTTGACTGTCTCATTCTGATATTGATAGTGTATCACTTTAATCTTTAGATTTTTTTGCTATTATACGATTCTTTGCTCAAAATATTACCTTCTTAACTTAGTTTCATCATGGGGCTACTTTGTGTTATGTATATTGCTCTACAATTATTTCTACAAATATTAGTTTTTGGTAAATGGTTGCTGCATCTCTTCTAGATGTGAAAGGCCTCATCTCTATGTTTCTTTCTTGCATATGCGACGGACCAACTAGCTTTTGGCCTATGTCCCACAGAAGGTGTATCGCCAAGAGGCGGCTATTGGGATATTGGTGCACTTTCTTGAGAGAGCGACTCTTTTGCCTTTTTGTCTCTGTTCGAAATCTGAACCAGTCTTTTTATTAATTCTACTTCCATGAAGGACCCCTAGTATTGATAGAGTCTTGTTTATTCATTCATTAGAAGAAGGCTAAGCTTATTTATTGAACACTACAAACTACTGGCTGTCTATGGCAATGGCCTCAGATCTTACATCTATGATGGCTTGGGAGAAGTTGGGAAACATTACAAGCATTAAGGGAATGAACTGAATCCTATCCTGGATCTGCTTTGCCTTTTGATCTTTGAAATTTAACATAAAAACCCACATTATGGGCTGTGACGTGATTCATGATCAACTGCAGGGTTCTCCAGTCACGCCTGTCACTTCCAGTTCTAGTTCAGGCGCCTCTGATCCGTCTGCTTCTTGGCTTTTATCAGAAGAATCTGATTCTGGGATTGATCGGGTGTATTACAAGAGCGAGAAAGTAAACCTAGGTGAGATTAATCAGACTCTTTTACAAATTTATATACCCTCAGTGCAACAACATTCGGCATATCTTTGAAGTAAGAATCAAACTTCTTGATCTTTGTTTTCTTTTCTTCTCCTCCGAATGCTCCAAACTCCTTGCTAGAAACTGATCAATAATTCAATTTCAAGGATAATAAATTCTTTTCAAAAAGTTGATACACTAATAGTGCAGTGGTATGCAAGAGCTAGCTTTAACATATTATTGAGGAGATTAAGGAACTCCAAGTAATCTCATTCTGCATGGATCTGCTTTATGCCGAGTAACTGACCTTCCTATCCATTGAAGTGCTGGTTATCAGTTTATGAATTTAATTGACCGGAACAAGTCCATTTTTACTATTTGCCGAGAAGTAGTATTACTTAATCTTCTCCTTTCTGGAAAATCAGCAGAGCCTAATGACAGTATGTCAGTAAATACTCATCAAATGAGACTTCACGAGATTAACACACTTGAGTGGGATGAGCTTTTGGTTTCAGGCGATCACAACAAACTGACGGAACCTGAAGGAGGTAATGAGCTTGATGACTTTTTTATAATCTTAGGACCTCAGAAACTGATCATCATTTTTATGTGTAAATTTATTCTTGTTTTGCAATTTTAATGGCAGGAGAAATATCATGCTTTGGGCAACACAATCAATATGAAACAAATGCCTACAGAAGTCATGTAAGTACAGAGATAGAGAACTAACTTGGCAAAAAGAATAACTCATTGTTGAAAAAGTTTCTTCTTGCATATTATCTGTTTCTTTGAGGGAAAGTTTTTTATGTCAATTTTCTTCCATCCGAGTTCTGGAAACCAGTAAAATAGCAATTGTACTGCCATTATGGGGAGAACTCATGTGCACATGTAGTACACAAAAATTCAACTACGCATCTCTATACCTATTGCTACCAAGAAATAAGAAAAAGAAGTAACACTCCCGGGAGGACTCTTTAAAGAAAAGCAATACGGTTATATGGAGAGAAGCTCTGACCATGGCAAAAAAAGGGAGCTCCAGTTTGAACTTGGTTCTCGTCGAATGCACAAAAATATGCATAGAGGAGTCCTGTAGCGCCCATATTGCCCCTTCTCTTACTCCTATATATAGTCAACTCAAATACGAGTCCTTAACCGAATTCAGCAGTCGGCATAATTTTCACGACAGAAAGGATAATAAAAAACTTGACATATCTTTGGCAACTGATGAGGATGTTCCCGTCCTTCAATCCTCAGCTATCAAAACAACCTCCAAGCTCCTTCGCAATCAAAAATAGATGCCTTCACAAATTTTGACAGGCTATTCATGGGGACGAGACCTCCGCTTTCCTAGTCGGAGTTCAATTTCTCTGGACTGCATCTCATCAATTCTTTTGTCACACAGGAACACACGGGATCCAACAAGCCGTGTTAGAAGCCAGTGTACCTTTTCCTCACTAGCAATACTCCAAATTTTGGAAACATGCAAGACAACTTCCTCTTTACACCACACTTCCTGCCAAAACTTCACCATGGAGCCAAATGTGCTTACGACAGTCATCCACCCCTGGAGCCAATTCCACAAAAGATACCTGGCAATATTTTCTCTCACTTAGTTGCAGGGTTAGCAAGCCAACTTATCTGTTGCTTTTGACGTTTGCAAGTCCCAACTTTGTTTTCTATGATTTAGAACTCGATGCTTTAGTGCTGCCTGCTTGAAGCTTGAGACTTTAAACTAAGATATTTCATATCCTCCCTTGTCTACTTATCCGCCTCCTATTGGAAACAATTCTCGTTCCAGTTCAGCATTCACATTGTTCCTGCAATTTACACTTTAATTGCAAATGCAATCCAGGAATTTGTTGACATTGGGTGGCTTATCTGCCATATCAAATATTTTTTTCTTAGTCTTAGAGCTTTGATACTCAATGCATATGGAATTCTTCCTGCCCATGCATACTACTCAATATGGTAAGTTTCCACTATAATGGTTGCATACTGTGCTCCTTGTAGGTCAACACACACTGTTATTGCTTATCTGTTAATTGCAGGCATCGGTGGAATATGGTTCACTTTTACAGGGCAACTTCCAATCAGTTCACAAAGAGCCTGCAAATTCTTCTTTCGCTAACCTGCCCGAGCAAATAGTTGGGAGTAATTCCATTCAGTTCAATGTCCTGGACAATGCTTGCTTTCAGACAGTGGGAGGTCCGACGGATATGGTCACGGTGGGCCCGGCTGATTCTTTAGAAATTCCCAGCAAAGATGCTCTGCATACTCAAGACAGTTTTGGGAGGTGGATTAACTACATTATGACAGATTCCCCCAAACCGGTAGTTGATCCAACTCTTGTACCATCAATTTCAACTGGTCATGAATCATTTACATCTCCAGTTTCGGTTCATCCTGCTCTAGAGCAAATATTCAACATAACAGACGTATCCCCTGCATGGGCTCTTTCGACTGAAGAAACAAAGGTTATTTTTGCCACTACTATTTTATGCTCCTATTCAATAATCTTATGACTTGGTATGTGCCCATAATATACTGGGACAAATGCTTGTTCATTTACCAAGACACTATACTATGTTGAAAGGGAAAATAAGGAACGAGAGAGCTTATTTCTCCTATTTGATAAGCTTTTTATGTTGGCTTTGTACTCGGGGAAAAGACAAAATAGAGGTGCGATGCACTTGTTTTTTTTTTATCCTTGTGTTCAAATAACTTCATTCATGATGGTAATTCAAAGCATCCAGTATGAGGCTTTGACGTCCATCGATTTACAGTTTTAAAGTCCTACTACACATGTAGATGTAGATCTAGCTTATGGTCCTTTAAGAATCTTTTTCTTTTAGTCTATATAGGTTGATGTGATACTTTTAGCATTGTTCTTTACCTGTGTAATGAACAGAAACGAACTCCAAAATATTGACATCAATACGTGGCAGATGAATTGTATTCTTCGTACATATACATGATTACTTTTTCCTTGTGTCGTGTTATGATATTTGATTAGTGTAAATGTCTAATAGTGTATATTTGTCCTGAAACTTTGATCTTTTTTAACATAAATGGTCAGTCTTTCAATCCTGAAGATGGACTAAACACTTTGTCCGTATATGTGTATAACCTTTGACATGTACTGTTTCAGATCTTAGTGGTTGGATTTTTTCAAGATGGTCATCCACAGCTTTCAAAGTCAAATTTATTTTGTGTGTGTGGGGATGCTTTTGTTCCAGTAGAAGTTGTCCAACCTGGGGTGTTTCGATGTTTGGTTCTGCCAAGTAAAGCTGGAGTAGTAAAACTCTATATGAGTTTTGACGGCTACAACCCAATCAGTCAAGTTTTGGACTTTGAGTATCGCACTCCTGAGAACTGCAATTCGTTACTTCAGTCAAAAGATAAGTGGGAAGAATTTCAAGTTCAGATGAGGCTCGCTCGTTTGCTCTTTTCTACATCCAAGAGCCTTAACATTTTATCTAGTAGGGTATCGCCCAATGCCCTGAAGGAAGCCAAAGTATTTACTCGAAAAACCTTGCACATTGTCGATGATAGTTGGGCATATTTGATCAAGTCAATTGAAGACAACAGTGTCTCTTTTTCACGTGCAAAAGACAGCTTGTTTGAGCTCTCTTTGCAGAACAGACTACAGGAATGGCTGTTGGAAAGGGTGGTGGAGGGGCATAAAATATCTGATCGTGATGATCAAGGTCAAGGAATAATCCATTTGTGTTCCATTCTAGGCTATACGTGGGCCATCTCTCCATTTTCATGGTCCGGCTTATCATTGGATTATCGGGACAAATATGGGTGGACAGCTCTTCATTGGGCGGCATATTATGGAAGGTATATTTCTTTGCCTTTCATCAGCCGTAAATGTACTCTGGAGGCTTTTTTTTTCCTTTTTCTTTTAAACACTGTTCTGTGGTTCTATTATGTTTTGGTCATTATCTCTTGTAGTTTTCGACGACAAAGATGTTGTTTGATAATGATTGTATCTAAAGTTTAGGTTGCCTCTGGATTTTCAGCACGTTTTGAGCATATACGGATGCATAGTTGTATATAGTGGCATACACAACTGCTTTTGGTATAATCACTGTGTATTAGAAGAATCTCAATTTTCAGGGAGAAGATGGTTGCATCTCTTCTATCTGCAGGAGCAAAGCCAAATTTGGTTACAGACCCAACACCAGAAAACCCTGGTGGATGCACTGCCGCCGATGTTGCTTCTATGGGTGGTCATGAGGGTTTGGCAGCTTATCTTGCAGAAAAAGGTTTAGTGGAACATTTTAAGGACATGACGATAGCTGGAAATGTTAGCGGTTCTCTGCAGACAAGCACTACTGAAGCCGTGAACCCCGGGAATCTAACCGAGGAAGAGCTGTATCTGAAGGATACTCTGGCAGCTTATCGAACTGCTGCTGATGTCGCAGCACGTATACAGTCCGCATTCAGGGAGCAATCACTCAAGTTGAAGACAAAAGCAGTTCAGTCTCTTAATCCAGAGGATGAAGCACGCAACATAATTGCCGCAATGAAGATTCAGCATGCCTTCCGCAAGTATGATACAAAAAAAAAGATGGCAGCTGCTGTCAGAATCCAACATAGGTTCCATGCTTGGAAGATACGTAAAGATTATCTCAATATGCGTCGTCAAACTATCAAAATTCAGGTAAGCGGTTCTCTTTACCATTCTCTTACTTTCAATTTTGTAAATTAGTCGGAACTCTTTGAGTTGGTTGTATAGTGTAAGGGAGGTCCAAGTTGAAGTTCAGTTCTCTCTTCAAGTCAAATTCTCCTGTCAGTGTGCTTTGGTAAATTCCCACGTACACTGATAAGAATGTATTCCCTCGTGCCACTTGTAATGGTTACATGTTCAAGATGAAGCAAGTTGGTGTCTGAATCATATGTCCTTTTCTCGTCGGGTAGTTAAAAAGCTGAATTGATCGGCTTACGGATAGCAGCCGCTCGCTCCCTCGAAGTTATTTTGTTGTTACTATTTTCTTCTTTTTGTTTATCTTTCCTTGAACACTTCCCTCTGGCAACCAAGCTCACGCCAAAATTGAAAATTTTTCATTGTTAGTGTTAATTTTGTTTTTTCTTCTCTTCTTTTCTTCATTAGCCTCTTTACATGGATTTGTGGAAATACTTTCATCCACCTATCCCCAATGAACGAAAGGCATCTAATACGTGCCTAAGAAACTATGTAGGGAGATTTATATTTAGGGTTTTTGTTGCTGCTGGTTTTTCATAGAGAACCAATATGTTTCTTATTTTTCACTTTGCTTGTAGATGGTTTCTCTTCTGATTTGTGGGATTGGATCATATTGAAATGGGTCTCGATTGAGATTAGACTGCAAACTTGCAGATGCAATTTTAATATGGTGATGCCATATCATTAACATTTGAACATTGAGCTGAATGTTGAGGTTGAGAATCGTTGTCGTTTTCCTTTTTTGCATAATGTAGTTATGGCATTGGAGTGCTGCGGCCCAAATAACCGTGACCGAGTCACTTTTTAGGCTCCAGTGTCTGATGCGGTTTTGATGGCCTTGTTCAACACTGTAAAGCTCAGTTTCTAGTACTTTACTCATGACAAGGCAATCCTACATTTTCTTCTCTTCACTTGTCGAATTCAATAAAAGCTGAATGATTTCATTTTTCTCCTACACAGGCTACTTTCCGAGGTTTCCAAGTGCGGAGACAGTATCGGAAAATTGTTTGGTCAGTTGGAGTGGTGGAAAAAGCCATCTTACGTTGGCGTTTGAAGAGAAAAGGCTTTCGTGGTTATCAGGGTAATCCTGGTGAAGATGACAAACAGCCGAACCCAGAAACTGCTGTGGAGGACTTCTTCCAAGCAAGCCGAAAGCAAGCTGAGGACCGTGTTGAGAGATCTGTTGTGCGAGTCCAAGCCATGTTCCGATCAAGGCAAGCACAAGAAGAATATCGGAGGATGAAATCTGCACACGAGGAAGCAAAGGCAATCTACTTCACATTAATTCTATATCTTTTTCTTGGTTGTCTTTTTCTCTTCCTGTTTTGGGAAGAAAGAGTCTCAGATGACTTTGTGTTTTGCAGCTGGAATATGAAGGGTTTCGCAATCCTGACATCGACAGGAGATAAGGACATTGACCTTGGGGCAGTGTTTACCTGGAAATTGTCGCGACAGGTCTCTGTTCGGGAAAGTAAAGTGTACATCCTGTAAATCCCCTAGGTCAAAATAGTCCTGTAGTTTTGGCCCTTTTATATTGTTTTAGGAAGGTAAGGGGGTCGTGATTTCAATTTTCAGATCGGGTATTTCAGGTCTTCCTCTGGAAGTTGTTGGCAAGCCTTTAAGTTTAGATTATAGGTGTGAGTTGTTGGGCTTGATTTATCAGTTGTATTTATGCAACCTCTCAATGTTCTCTTGTGGATTCTCCTACTTGGTGTCAAGGCAATCATTAATCTCCTCGGAAAAGTTTGCTGAATCCCATCTTTCCAAGCCTTAATAACTCTTTCCACTCGCTGGCATAATTCTACACCGCAAATCAGTTGCTGTTTTCATTGATCAGTGAGATCTCCTTGTACCTGACCAAGAAGGGTGCCTTCTCCTTGCCTCTTAATCACGCTGCAGTTATTGAGGCCACCAGATTGAATGTATTGGTCTTTTCCGGAAGGGGCATACCTATCGATGAACACAAGGGAGGTAAGAGCAGACATTTGACTGGACATGCATAAACTTAAATGATTTAGACTGATGAATGGCAAACTCTTCTTCCTTGCTGTTCTTAAATGCCGTTACAGAGAAGGAGATCCACGCGTGCGGCTCGTTGGCAGGGAAACGAGATGCATATGGAGTTTATTTTAGAGGCTTGCCGGTGACAGGCACAAAATGTGGAACCAGGAAGCAACTGAAGAACCCTTAGGGAGTGTAAAAACTCTGCTTTTTATCCCAGGAGACACAGACTGCATGCAAGGACTGCATATCTATCTTCACATTGCCAGTATTTATTTACTACATAATAATGTATTGGAACAGCCACTTGAGCCCTTCTCCATAGCCCATCTTGCGAACTATGCTGCACATGAAGGCTCAACCGGGCGAAGATTGGAGTTGGCAAGGTTAAAATTGCCCTTGCCAGTTGTGAGGAAACTTGACCCGAAGTAGCGATGCAGCTCCTGCCCTGAAACAGCATATGGTATGTCAACCTTGTTATCATGCCCTGCTAGTTAAAAAAAAATTCCCAAGTTTGCATAGCTAAGCAGTTTGAACTATTTTCACGATATCAGACTGACGAAGAAGTGTTTTACCTTGACGTAAAAGTCCTTCTAGACTCTACGTACCAACCAACATCCTCCCAAATCTCACCAAAACCGAACTCCTGCGACGTAGGATACAGCATAGTTTGGTGCTGCGCCGAGCTTTACGGAAGAACTCGTACAACAAGAATTAGTCTAACATCTGCATGCGCTCAGTTCCCTTTCTCACCTTGAACTTTTTTTAGCATAGATCTGGGAAGTAATGAACATCCAAACATTGGCATAAGGTTGATGATTACAAAGGAGACTCATCAAAAGTTCGACAGATTATAATTACCGTCTTGTACGTTGGCTGGACAGCAAAAATATGAGAATGGAGATGACAAGAGAAATGAGATAAGAACGAAGACATAAATCAGGTTTAAAATATATATTGAGCAAGTTTTCTATTTGAAAGTATGGGCGGAATATTCAAATTTCATCCTTTGAGATTTAGTTTGGATAACCATGGTTAAGAATTGCTATCCAGCTGGATGGAGGGCCCACTCACTAATAAATTGGTTTAGGTGTTACATTTTGAGTAGATGTCTAATAACATGTAAGCAAATGACGTGTTGTTAAACAACCACTGAATATTTTCTCGAAATTTTGTGAATGTTGTCGTCACTATACATTCTATAGCCCAATCAGAGGCCCAAAGGGACCAAATAATCAATGTACTATTTAGCGTACTCTTAATTTATTTATATATTTATTTATTTTGCATCAAAAGATATCACTTTTCAATGATTTTTTACACGACAATTGTTTTTTCAAGTATGTTTGATTTGATAATAACAATCAAATAAAAAAAGTATGATTGATTTGGACGTCAATGATTTTCTCTCTCGTATGAGGAGACGAGATATCACTCAGGATGTTTACTGACTATGTTTTGAAGATGCGGATGTGCTGACCATGCTGCATCACAAGCATTAGTTGGATGTGCTGACCATGCTGCATCACAAGCATTAGTTGGACGCATTGACTCAGTACAGTTCCATTAAAGTATAATTATTATGTTCAAACATGTGAAAAGAACGCACTTTTTTTATTAAAAGTTGGAGTTTTAAAGCATCGGTTCGCAGTCTTAATTTTTCAAAATTAGCACATGAATTTTAGCTCCACCGCTTCTTGATTGGCAAACGCACAAGGAAGGCCTTATATATATATATATATATATATATATATATATATATATATATATATATATATATATATATATATATATATATATATATATATATATATATATGGGAGCTGATCCATTGCTCGCGCTAGCAAATAGAGTTAAGTTGTAAGCGCGATCTGACCGTCCATCCTGAAAAATGGACGGCCCAGATCGCGCGCTTTTCGAATACTGTCAGTCGTCCGCGACACTATGTCGCGGACGGACTTTTTTACCTTTTTGCCCCTCCGCCCCGTCCGCTACACTGTTTCCCGGACAACAAGTTTTATGTTTTTTTAAAGTACGTCCGCTACATTATGTAGCGGACGTACTTAAAAAAACATAAAACTTGTTGTGACATTTTCCTCTTTCTCTCTCATTTTCCTTATTTAATGTTCTGACATTTTCCCATTCTTTCTCCTCTCTCTCTTCATTTTTTTCTCTTTCTCTCCTCTCTCTAATTAACTCTCTCTCTCTCTCTCTCTCTCTCTCTCTCTCTCTCTCTCTCTCGTCCATGCCAGAAACCGAAGGGAAGAGAAAGCCTCTTGGCGCTCGAAGAACCCCTTGTGCGAAGAAGTTGCCATTAGGAGGAGCAGCAGCGGCTGTTGGACCTCGCGGTTGATCAGGCGAATCAGCGTTGGCGGCGGCAGCGACGATGGCGGCGGTAGCGGTGATATTGTTAGTCATGCTTCGGAGCTGTTGCCGACGGGGTAGGAGAGAGCAGTAGAGCTCAACTAATAGCACCAGGACCAAGCCTAACACCATCTCGTCCACCTAGAACAACGGCGACCGCGGGATGGACACCATCTTGTCCACCTAGAACAGCTCCGCTTCCGGCGACGACAGAGGAAGGAAGCAATCCACCTGCTGTGGCAACCCCATTTTGGGTGGTAAAACTGAGACCCAATTGAAATTTTGAGACTTAATTCTTCATCTGCTCTCTACCTCTCTCTATTTAGATTAGTTATTTATCTTGCATAGAGATTTGGGATGGTGGAGGTTTGAATGGTGGTGGTTCGGGGAGGCAGAGGTTCAGTAGCGGTGGCGATGGGTTCAGTGGCGGTGGCCAAATGGTGGTGGTTGTGGGTTCATTTGAGTTTAATTTTTGTTGTGGTTGTGGGTTCATATGAGTTTCTGGTTTTCTTGTAAGGAATTTTTGGTGATGCAGCTTCCTTCTTTAATTCCTATGGAGGCTTTTACAGGTTCAGCACTTCAAAGGGTTGTTGTTTGGCCAAGAAACAAGTAGAAAGATGCAAAAAAGATTCTTCAGTGCTTATCATCACTTGACCAAAAAAGAGCCCAGTAAAGAGCCCCAATCCAACTCACGAAAAATCAACAAAGCATTGCCTAAAACAAAAACAAAAATACAAGAAGAAATACAAGATCGGCAACAAATATAGTACGGCTTGTTGCTGATGGACTTGAACGGGTTCTGTTCGACGGAGCTGCAGGTGGCAGGACACACTCTTTCTCTCTACTCTGTGTGTGAAGTGAAGTAGGATAAACATGAAAGAGAGAGAGGGGGGGAGGATGAGAGAGAAAATAAAAAGTGGTGAGAGAAAGAGAAAGAGAAAGGAGAGAGAATATTCATGAGAAAGAGAAAGAGACATGAGCATTGATGAGGGAAGAGAGAGAGAGAAATAGAACATGTCAGACAAATAATGTGAGAAATGAGAGAGAAAGGGGAAAAAAGCACTGCCTACTCGTCCGCTACATAATGTAGCGGACGAGATTTTTTAAAGTACGTCCGCTACATAATGTAGCGGACGTACTTTAAAAAAACATAAAACTTGTTGTCCGGGAAACAGTGTAGCGGACGGGGCGGAGGGGCAAAAAGGTAAAAAAGTCCGTCCGCGACATAGTGTCGCGGACGACTGACAGTATTCGAAAAGGGCGCGATCTGGGCCGTCCATTTTTCAGGATGGACGGTCAGATCGCGCTTGCAACTTAACTCTATTTGCTAGCGCGAGCAATGGATCAGCTCCCTATATATATATATATATATATATATATATATATATATATATATATATATATATATATGGGAGCTGATCCATTGATAGCGCTAGCAAATGGAGTTAAGTTGCTAGCGCGATCTGACCGTCCATCCTGAAAGATGGACGGTCCAGATCGCGCCTTTTTCCAAAACTGATCCCCGTCCGCCATACTGTCTCGCGGACGGGAGTTTTACCTTTTTGCCCTCCTCCCATGTCCGCGAGACTGTCTCGCGGACGCCTTTCTGTTCCTGACATGTGTCAGGAAAAAGGCGTCCGCCATACTGTATGGCGGACGATCTCTAGGCTGACACATGTCAGGGCCTGTCCCCTCGGTCGCCTA
This sequence comes from Escallonia herrerae, assembly GCA_033070095.1. Taxonomy (NCBI): domain Eukaryota; kingdom Viridiplantae; phylum Streptophyta; class Magnoliopsida; order Escalloniales; family Escalloniaceae; genus Escallonia; species Escallonia herrerae. Next base: position 11,748 of record JAVXUP010001742.1, on the reverse strand, counting down.
TAAAGTCTCGGGCGTGAGCCCCGAGAACTGTCCCCTGGTATCCTAGAATCTATCCCTACTCGGCTCTTTCAGCAAAATTTATGCGGGGCTTTCAGATTCACTTGCTTCCATTTTCAGCACCCTTCAAGCTTTTCTTGGAGTAACACACTTTTGGTTCAAGCATCACTCAAGCAAGGTAAAGTTTGTGATCTTGCTACCGTTTATCTTAGTAATTTTAATTTGTTATGTTCAGTAAATATATAATTAGCAAAATAGGAGACACTTTTGAGATTATGTATATGGTATCCTAAATCGGTCTAATCGTCAAGATAATTTTGAGATAATAAGCGTATTCTATTTCTACATAGGTCTTTTTCACAATGTCTGATTTCGTATCGAGCTCCAGCACCCCCGTAGATGCTAGTGATCCGTATCTAGGACGAACCTTTCAAACGTTGGAAGAAGCTGGAGAATGTTTTCGAGCTTATTCATTGAGGGTTGGTTTTGGCATTAGAATAAAAACTACAAGAACAAGCAGCGTATCGAAAAGGATATGCTCTCGCTTATACGAGTGTCATAGGGGCAGAAACCCAGTGCAAAATGAGACACGCGTAGGCAACGATGACAGTGATGATGACGAAATAGGGTATGCGCGGAGAAGACGGGATTGCTTTGCGCGCACGAATTGCCAGGTCAAGATGTTCGTAAGCTATAAAGCCAAACAAGATCATTGGCTTATTACCAGCCTGGAACTGGCACACAATCACCCGTTAGTAACCCCTTCTAAGGTGAGTCAGATGCATCAACACAAGAAGATGGGTAAGGTCGCGAGGAGCCTAATTCACACAATGAGCGATGCGCGGCTAGGACCTACCGACATGATTAATGTTCTTGCTGAACAGGCTGGGGGAATTCAAAATTTAAACTTTAACACGACAGACGTTCGTAACGCGGTCCGAACCCATAGACGAGCCGCGTATGACCTCAATGATGCGCAAGCGACAATGAGCCTATTGAAACGGATGCAGATGGAGGACCCGCAGTTTACCTTCGACTATAAACTTGACGACGAGCATCGAGTTAGCACAATTTTTTGGGTCGACGGTCGTTCGAGGCTAGCTTATAAGCATTTTGGGGATGTCGTGACTTTCGACACCACATACCGTACCAACAAGTACTCGATGCCGTTCGCTCCTTTCACGGGCGTCAATCATCATTATCACTCCATCCTGTTCGGGTTCGCCTTGTTAAGGGACGAGAGCGAGAGTTCTTTTGAATGGTTGTTTAGGGTGTGGCTGGAAGCAATGAACTTCAAAGCACCGACTGTTATCATCACCGATCAAGATTTGGCAATGAAGAAGGCTATTGCTACCGTCTTCCCAGATACTCGACACAACTTGTGCACTTGGCACATAAGCAACAAATACCCTGAACGTCTGCATCACATGTACGCAAAGTATCCAGACTTTAAACAGGATTTTGACAAATGCGTCCTCAAGTCATTAACGATTGAGGAATTCGAGGAGAGGTGGGAAAAGCTTGTTCGGGATTACTCATTGCAAGACAACGAGTGGCTCCAGCACTTGTACGGGCTCAAAGAGCAATGGATTGGTGTTTACACGAGAAGTCATTTTTCTGCGGGCATGAAAACGACGGGCAGGAGTGAATCTATGAATGCCACGTTCGATAATTATGTGGGTACAGCTACCAATTTGAAGAGTTTCGTCACATCAGCACAAAAAGCGGTTGCGTCGTTGTTCGTGAAAGAAAGGGCTGCAGACTTTGCAACCACGTACAAGCAAAGGAGAAGGTTGCTTGAGACCCCGCTGGAGCTGAACGGTGCCAAAGTCTATACGAAGGAGATCTTCCTGCTATACCAAGTAGAGCTGCAAAAATCGGGCCGATACAGTATATATAAGGTGGCAGAAAAGTCGTCGCGTGAGTACAAGGTTTATTCGCTCGTGAATGACCTCGTCCCTGAGAAGCTGCGCAGAATTTATACGGTGACCCACGACACATTGACGGACTCGGTGACATGTGTTTGTAAGAAGTTTGAGTTCCATGGCATCCTGTGTAGACACATTCTGCGGTTTTTCACACAGAAGAATATCAGGACAATCCCCGATAAATACGTCCTGCCACGTTGGACGAAAGGTGCAAACAGGTTGCACGGTACCATTTCCTTTCCGGAGCACCCGTATACTGACTTTGAAGAATCAGAGACGTTGCGGTATAATCATCTGGTGACGATGTTCACCCGTTTGTCCGTAAAGGGTGCTGCTACAATGGTCGGATATAAACATCTCCTCGAGGTAGCTCAGCAGCAAGAGCCCATCGTCGACCAATTGGAAGCAGCTTCAGTCAGCAATGCGGTTGACACCGAGCCTACGACGGGATCAGAAGATGACGAGCCGGGGGAGGGAGCCGACAATGATATCCGGCCTTCGGATCCAATTATATCGCAAACGAAAGGCCGCAAGAGATCTACGCGGATGAAAAGCTCTATTGAGACGGCAACTCAACCAAAAAAGCTAAGAAGGTGTGCATTGTGCAACAAAATGACAGACCACGACAAGCGGAACCATTACAAGGCACTGGGGATAAGTCCAGTGCCTTTGCAAGACGGGGAAGAAGATGATGCCGAGGATGAGGACGAACAAGCTGCAGTGGAACTTTAGTGTACTGAATATTTTGTAATAATCTTTTATGAGCCATCAAAAGTGTCGGACATTTTGTAATAATATTTTAGTAATGACTCGTTTGTAATAACCTTTACAATCATTTTTTTATACGTGATTTCTTACACTGTCCGCTACACTGCGCAGCACAACATTAGAAACCTAAGGTATTAAAGAATACCCCCCCTACAACACTTAGTTTTTTTTGGTTTTGGTTCACTTCTCTGCGTCCGCTATACTATGTAGCGGACGGCCCGCAGAATACCCCCCCTACAACACTTAGTTTTTTTTTGGTTTTGGTTCACTTCTCTGCGTCCGCTATACTATGTAGCGGACGGCCCCGCAGAATACCCCCCCTACAACACTTAGGTTTTTTTTGTTTTTGTTCACTTCTCTGCGTCCGCTATACTATGTAGCGGACGGCCCCGCAGAATACCCCCCCTACAACACTTAGTTTTTTTTGGTTTTGGTTCACTTCTCTGCGTCCGCTATACTATGTAGCGGACAGCCCCGCAGAATACCCCCCTACAACACTTAGTTTTTTTTTGGTTTTGGTTCACTTCTCTGCGTCCGCTATACTATGTAGCGGACAGCCCCGCAGAATACCCCCCTGCAACACTTAGTTTTTTTTTGGTTTTGGTTTACTTCTCTGCGTCCGCTATACTATGTAGCGGACGGCCCGCAGAATACCCCCCCTACAACACTTAGTTTTTTTTGTTTTTGGTTCACTTCTCTGCGTCCGCTATACTATGTAGCGGACGGCCCGCAGAATACCCCCCTACAACACTTAGTTTTTTTTTGGTTTTGGTTCACTTCTCTGCGTCCGCTATACTATGTAGCGGACATCCCCGCAGAATACCCCCCTACAACACTTAGTTTTTTTGGTTTTGGTTCACTTCTCTGCGTCCGCTATACTATGTAGCGGACAGCCCCGCAGAATACCCCCCCTACACTTCTCTGCGTCCGCTATACTATGTAGCGGACAGCCCCGCAGAATACCCCCCTACAACACTTAGTTTTTTTTTGGTTTTGGTTCACTTCTCTGCGTCCGCTATACTATGTAGCGGACGGCCCCGCAGAATACCCCCCTACAACACTTAGTTTTTTTGGTTTTGGTTCACTTCTCTGCGTCCGCTATACTATGTAGCGGACGGCCCCGCAGAATACCCCCCTACAACACTTAGTTTTTTTTGGTTTTGGTTCACTTCTCTGCGTCCGCTATACTATGTTGCGGACGGCCCCCTACAACACTTAGTTTTGTTTTTTTTTGGTTTTGGATCGCTTCTCTGCGTCCGCTATACTATGTAGCGGACGGCCCCCCCCTACGACACTTAGTTTTTTTTTTGGTTTTGGATCGCTTCTCTGCGTCCGCTATACTATGTAGCGGACGGCCCCGCAGATACACATATTATCGATCACTTTGTTATTTTTTGAACACTTGCCCTGCAGATAGACAGATATCCAACACTTGGTTTCCCACCGTTAAATCACATTGGTCAATAAAATCAATCGCATTCAATAAATTTTTTGGGTTAAAAAAGTGTTGTAACGTTACAATGTGAATTGGGGAACATCATCTCTCGCAGGAATTATGTTCCTTACACGGATTTACAATAAACCTAATAGCTCTAGGCCGGCCATTTATAATTTGCCAAGCAATCCTATACCTAAAGTCTTGTATGCATTCTTCGCTCCAGACAGTCTTCTTGAGGCTCTCAGACCGGCAAATGTAATCCATGTACATGCAGAGGAAGACGCCGCAGTCCGAGGAATTATGTTGCTTGGGCCTACTCCTCTTTAATCGGAAAATGAGGACCGGCCTGCGCGATACCTTCTCCCGACGCCTACCATTGACCAGGGCAGCAAAAAGATTCTGCGAGAACCATAATAAGCATTAAACATAGCTAGCAAAATAAGATTAATCAGTTTTATAATATGCAAGTTACAACAAGAAGGAAACAGGATCTTACCATGGCATCCAACTGGCCTATGCCTCGGTACATATCAATCACAGGCATCACGTCGGTATCGTCGTAGAGACTGTCGACGACTGAAACCGTGCTCTGTAATGGTTCGTAGCAAACCAAGTACCAGTGCGCATTCCCTAAAAAGGGGATTAGAAACACGTCGGCAACACTTGCGCTCACTGGACTATCCCTAGCAAGATATGCTTGTAGGTTAGGGGACGGTTTCCACTGGGCCATGCCTCTCCCCTTCCTTGCATTGCCCCAGTCGTGCCACTCTTGTACTAGGAGCTGATGGAAAAAAGCATCCAAGATAAACACGCGCAGACCGATGTCTGGATGCTCCCGACACCTTCGCCTCAGAATTTGCACGTAGTGCGAGATGACACCGCTGTCTAACCAAGATCCCGGCGCCAGCGAGGCGATCTCTGTCCAAGAGGCATTGTAATCCAAGCCCTCGGGGTGATCCACGTCATACGACGCTCCGTCTTGGGGGGCCCCGCTAAAATAACGGGCTCGGATTATATCGCATTTATGCGGCTTTAGGGGCCTGGCTGGATGCCCTTTCGGATATTGCCCTCGGGGGTCGATCGGGGGATATTGGCCTCCAATTCCTTCTTCGGCCGGCTGATATTCCCCTTCGGGGCCGCCAACTGGTCCCGCCCACGGGACAATGGGCAGTGCCTCGGAGAAACCGTAGTTTCCGAAAGGAAAGTCTTGCGTGACTTGAGAGAGGGGTTCCGGGAACAAATTGAAGGAGGGGCCGCTGTAATCGCCCCACGACGCTTGAGCCTGTCCCATCCCCGCTTCAGAGGTACCAACAACTCCCTGACTCACCCCTGAAGCCTGTCCAGAGGGATCACCGTATCCCTGGCTGACGCCCGTATAACCCATTCCCGGGCTTACTCCCGAAGACTGGCCCGATGCTTGGCGCAAAAAATTCCCGCAGCCTAAAGCCAATGTCGCAGCCTGTTGGCAAAGATCCTCGCCCATTGCGCTCACCAGATCCCTCCGCTCACTCAACTTCTGGAAGAATGCAAGCGAGGCATTAACCTACATCCAAAGAGATAAAAAATTAAGTAACTTCAATCAGACATTTATATTCAACTAATTTGGTTCAAGTCAGACTTGTTGGGCAACTTACGAGATTGTATGCCATACGCTCATCGATCTGACCCCTAGGCGCATACCTCTCCCCACGTTCAAAGTTTACAGGGGCTACTCTCCTCCGCGTGATGCGGTAGTACCACTCATCGTACTGATCGATGCTGATAACGGGGTCTGGCTCCGAGACGATGGCCGCCAGTGTGTCCTGCCAAGAAGTCCAAAGCTCTATTTCGGCCGCGCACAATTCGTACGCATTGGCGGTGCCAAACACTCCGACATCCGGTGGGTTCCTGTTAACCCTCATATCCGGGGCATCGACTGGCAAACCCTGCTCCAACTCAAAATGGCGCATTGCTCGGTCGGGCAGCTGCCACTCTGCGAGCTCGAAATGGATCAGGGGTGTGCGCTGCAACCCGGAGAGCGTGAAGACGAACGACTCTCCCACCCGTCGCGCCAAACGTATGTACGGTGCCCAACGCATTTGGCCCGGAGATAGACGGTCGAACTCCCCTCGATAGTACGTAATGTTGTGATGGGGATCGACTCTCCTCTTGTAGTGGCTAGCCCTCCGGCTGTACTCCCAAGCACACAACCGAGGCCAGACTTTGTCGGTTCCATCCCTACGCGTTGGTGCACCGGGAGCAAGGTGTTCGTAAGACCACACCTGAGAACATCAAAAAATTATATTTATATCGTCGATTCAACAAAAATAAAACACAATAACGAAGACATGATTTATATGATATACCTGCAATAGCGAGAGACATGCACATATGGCTTTGGAGTTGGGCCTCGTTGCCTTGTGCAATGCTCGGTACAGATACGAAAGAACCGCTGCACCCCAGGCATAATCCCCAACCTCCGACAGGTTACCCAACAACGGTAAATATTTCACGCTGACCGTGTTCTTCGACGTCGTTGGGAATAAAATTGCTCCCATCACCCACAAGAGGAAGGCCTTTGTGTACACCACAAGCTCACGGCCCGTATAGTTTTCCGGCAAAACCCCGTAGGTATCTACCAACCACTTCAACTTTATACCACCAGTGCTAAATTGATCCTGGGGTATCGAAGTGAAGAAGTCTCGCGCTGTTCTCTTATTCGTTGCGTCTGACGGAGGAGCAATTACCGGCCGCCCCGTCACCGGCAACCCCAAGATGAACCCTACATCTTCTAGGGTAATCGTCATCTCTCCGATCGGGAAGTGAAACGTATTCGTTTCACTTCTCCACCTCTCAACAAGGGCACCTATCAAGGCCCGGTCAAGCTGTTGAAAGATCTGCCCATGCGTGAAAATCCCAAACCCAATTCCACGCAGTATGCTTTTCTGGGAATTGTTCAAGGTCCATCTCGTGAACTCGCGAGATACTTCTACGGTGGTGAGAAGTTCTCTTTCCTACGAATTATTAATAAATACAATTTGAGCAAAATGAACGGTAAAACAACGTTCGTAATAATAAGAAAGTTGATAAATAATGTATCTTACTCCACCATCCCATATGAGCGTACTGATATGGTTGGCTTGGTCGTATAACACGGATGGATCTTCTGGTCCAGGGATAAATTCCATTTTTTGCAACTGAAACTATGGAATTGGATTTTACAAACGCTAGCACATGAATAAATACATACATATATAAATCCTCATCACCGCTAGCACATGCTCAATGCATAATCAAAACCACGCATAAAACGCAATATTGATCACAACTATAGATTAGAAACATGTAAAGGATTGATTTTGTGAACTTACGTGATCTATTAGGGGGGGATTAAAGCTGCTCTTATGAAGAAATTGCGCAGATCTGCTTGCCAACGCCGCTGGGAATATTTGTGAGTAGGAAGAACACGGGGAGAAGAAGAGTGTAGAAGTTATAGGGGGACTTTCTTTTGGGTTTGAATATATATATTTGCTGTCCGCTGGACAATATACATTTGCCGTCCGCTATATAGTCTCGCGGGTCTGTTCCTTGTCCGCTATATAGTATCGCGGACGCTAGACTTTTGGTAGTTTTCTCTACGTCCGCTATACTATGTAGCGGACGACACATCTTCTCTACGTCCGCTACATAGTATAGCGGACGGCCCCGCAGAATGTTTTTGGTTGTGTTCTCTACGTCCGCTACTTAGAATACCACTACTTAGTTTTTTCTTCTACACTTTGTTCCACCTCTCCAAAACTTCGTTTTTTCTACACTTTTTTCAGTTTTTAAAACTGAAAAAAAAAGAGGGAAAAAAAATTTGTCAAACGGGGCCTTAGTTTTTTCTTCTACACTTAGTTTTTTCTTCTACACTTACTTCCACCTCTCCAACACTTAGTTTTTTCTACACTTAGTCCAAACTGTCCGCTATATAGTATCGCGGATATACTTACCGCAGAAAATGGTTGGCACGGACCAGACATTTTTTTTCAGTTTTTAAAACTGAAAAAAAAAGAGGGAAAAATTTTTTGTCAAACGGGGCCTTAGTTCCCGACCTTCCCGAACCCGGCCTAAGCGGAGGGCCCCTTATATCCGCTATATATATAGAACTATACAATGTGGCGTAATGTAATAAATTGGAATAAATTGGCGCCCGTGATGCAGTTTTAATAAATTGAAATAAATTGGCCCGAAGACTTGTTTTAGCGACATAGTACGTTAATGCTATTTTAATAAACTGACGCCCAAAGACTTGTTTTAGCGACGGAATCAACAATCTCAATTTTTCCAAAAAATAATGTACAATTCATAATCAACGATCTCAATATATCAATATATCGAGGCAACAAAAAAAGGCACAATTAACCAAGAAAAAATTTGAAAACATAATAAACAAGAACATAAATATTTTTATTATAATAAACTATGGTTCACAAATGGGGTACGAAAGCTTTTCACAAGCGCTCCGTTCAAAGATTACAACTTGAAAATCCCACCACCCAAGGTGTTCGAACACTACAAAGTCCCCGAGTTCGAGGCCATGCTGGCGCACGAAGACGTTCCAACCCTCTGCGAATTCCTTTTTTTGGGATCGGCCGGGCTTCAGCTTGATTTCAACCTGCCATGCCCCCTTGCGGCTATATAATCTTGCACTATCATGAATTGTTGTAAATTGATTGGTAAATGCTTCCGGTATGTCCTACCAAACACAAAATACAAAAAATAGGTTAGTTTTGGTTAAGAAAAACAAAAGATCAAACTTTTAACACACGAAAATACAGAGAAAGAGAAAGAGGGATAGCCTACAAGTTCATGCTCAAATCCCGGCATCATGACTTTGAAAAAGTGTTTGCCTACCAGGTGCAAGTTGCCAATATAATCGTAGGCGTAGGTGGTCTCCGATCCAGAAGCCATCGAGATCGTCGTTGAGGTGAGGACGGTGGTGTCGGCGGGGAGATGTGGGTGACCGGAGATGTGAGTCGCCGTAGATGGGGTAGCGGCTTTAGGTTAGATGTTCGAGAGAGGGGACGCCGTCCGCTACAATAATATAAATACCCCGATCTGATTAAATATTTATAGCAGGAGAGAGTTGACGCCATACAGATACCAGGGGACAGTTCTCGGGGCTCACGCCCGAGACTTTATAGGCGACCGAGGGGACAGGCCCTGACATGTGTCAGCCTAGAGATCGTCCGCCATACAGTATGGCGGACGCCTTTTTCCTGACACATGTCAGGAACAGAAAGGCGTCCGCGAGACAGTCTCGCGGACATGGGAGGAGGGCAAAAAGGTAAAACTCCCGTCCGCGAGACAGTATGGCGGACGGGGATCAGTTTTGAAAAAGCGCGATCTGGACCGTCCATCTTTCAGGATGGACGGTCAGATCGCGCTAGCAACTTAACTCCATTTGCTAGCGCTATCAATGGATCAGCTCCCTATATATATATATATATATATATATATATATATATATATATATATATATATATATATATATATATATATATATATATATATATATATATATATATATATATATATATATATATATATATATAATAAAAGCATATATATAAAATGATTGTAAGTTGTTTAATTCACAAGAAGCCAATAATAGACATGCATATACAAGAATGACAACACTATCTAGAAGGCATTACACTTAAAAATTAGGGCTAATTACACCTATGTCCCTGAGGTTTGGGGGTAATTACACGTGAGGACACAAAGTTTCAAAATGTAACACTTATGTCCGTTGACAAACGGAATATAAAAATACTTAACGATTTTGACAAAAAGACCAAATTGCCCCTAAATAAAAGTTGAAATCCTGATTTGCCCCTGGGACCACCCACCAACCCCCTCCCCCTTCCCACCCCCACCCCCAACCCCATTCCCACAGCACCCCGTCGCCTGTGCTCTCCCCTTCCCCTGTGCCTCCCCCTTCCCCTTCCCCGTCGCCCCCACCCTACCCCTTCCCGTCGCCCTCCCCCTTCCCTTTCCCCGTCACCGCCACCCTACCCCTTCCCCTTCCCTGTCGCTCCCACCCTCCCCTTTCCCTTCCCCGTCGCCGGCGTCGCCTTTACTGGTCGATCGGGAAAAGACAGGTGGTTGACCTCGAGATGGCACCGGTGATAAATCTCAGGCGGTGGTGGCAGCGGCGAGATGGTTGCGGAGGCGTTGGTGATGGCACTCGGTGAAGGAGCGCCGGAGTTGATCGCGATGCTTGCAGCGGGGACCGAAGTTAGTCGCCGGCGACTGCTTGTGCGGCCGGTGATGGGGCAACTGACCGAATTTGTTGGCCGTCGACAGGTGGTGGCAGCGGCGCGATGCTTGCAGCGGGGACCGGAGTTAGTCGCCGGCGACCGCTGGTGCGGCCGGTAGTGGGGCTGCCGGCGAGTTGGGGGGGGGAAGACAATGAAAATTAGGGTTTATAGTATTAATTTAAAATTTTTAAAAATTACTCAGTATATACATACAAGGGTAGTTTTGACATTTTAAAAATACGTATTGTGACATCATTAAAAAAGTACACTTTTTGGACGGAAACCTGACGGATGGACACGGGTGATACATTGAAACACTTTTGGTCACGGAATGTTACATTTTGAAACTTTGTGTCCTCCCGTGTAATTACCCCCAAACCTCAGGGACATAGGTGTAATTAGCCCTAAAAATTAATCAAAATAACGGAAAACACTGGACATAAAATAACATTGGACTAGTGCCAACAAGTCATGCCCGATAAACTACAACAATACTTTTCTTTTTTGTTTTTTTTTATTTGAAAAGGCATCAAAACAATTAACAAGATGAATTGTGTCACATGTCAACAACCTAGCTCCACCTATCAAAAACTCCTTGGGAACTTGAGATCTGTCCACCCAAGACCCATGCCCAACGTGCATCACCGGCACGATGAAACAGACTGCCACAGAAAACCACTATTGCATCACCATCTCCCACCAAAAATACCACCGTCGCACTGACTCACCTCCAATCCTTGCTACCTCCACGGACCAACCACCACCCCAAGGCTCCGCCACACTGACAAGAGACCATCATGCTTCCGACCGGCTGCTCCACAACCCTGAGCCCTTAAAAACCTTCCACCAAAGCAGCAGATTTATCACCGCCACTAAATCATTTTCATTCAACTTGTATAAAAATGGAGGGAGGGGGGTCAACTAGGGGGAGGGGGAAGACAACCCTAGAAGAGAGAAAGGACCATTTTTTACATACTCACCCACCTTTTCCAACCCATTGGCACCACCACGCCCGCCAATCCAAACGGAGATCCCACTAAAACTACCTCACACTCCTCCGGGGTGGGGGTGTTAAAATGGCAAAATGATTGTAGGGAGTGATATCAAAACTTTACTTTTTAACTCATGTATTTTACGTTTCTTTTCTATAAATCAAAACTACATTTCTAGTCTTGCTCAACTAAATAGCTCTTTGTAGTTGTCAATATTATCCTTTACAAGTGATGCTGCAGTATTACAATTTGTTGTATCTAAAGGCTAATATCATTAATTACAAATAAGCTTCGACTATAACTACTTTTATGCAAAATTTAAGTGTGAGTGTAGAAGAACA
>JAVXUP010001741.1:22500-197871 GCA_033070095.1 Escallonia herrerae | reverse complement strand
TTATGCAATTATCCCTAAGAACAAACTCATAAGATAAACAAAATAACTAAAAGAAGAAGATAAAGACAACAGATAAATCCAACCAAATCTGCGAACCCAACCCATGGCTCACACATGCATGACACATGTCCTGCCTCTGCCATGTGCCACAACTTCCGTATAGCAGCACCTACGTCCACCATCGTGCATTGTGAGCACTTCTTGTAGCATCGGGAGCCCTTTCCACCACAACTTCACTATGCCGCCATCGAGTACCACTAGACACCAGTACTGAACTAGTCCACACAAGACAACCACCATAACCAACGGTTAACCTCCAGAAGACGCTTTCCAACAACACCACACCATATGTCATAACACCACACCTAAACAGCACCACCACGCCCATTACCCTGACGGAGAGACCAAACCACACCCACAGACCACCCACGCCTCGATTGATGGGCACATAGCCAATCTTGAACAGCCTTACCCGTCTGCCTCTTATACTCACTTGTCTCTGACACATAACATAGAGAGAATGCCACAGCCGTCGGCAATAGATCAGCCGTATACGGCGAAGCCATCTGCCACATCTCAACCACGAAGGTCCCAATTGAAAGCCCTAACATTACCGACACAAAAAAGAAGATAACTATTATGCCACATCACACCCACCGGGGGAAACCGGTGGTGGAGATCGAGGATAGTATATATATATATATATATATATATATATATATATATATATATATATATATATATATATATATATATATATATATATATATATATATATATATATATATATATATATATATATATATATATATATATATATATATATATATATATATATATATATATATATATATAGCGCATGGAGGGGTAGATTTCGCTGTTTTCGTTAGTTATATCTTTTGACCCCAAAAGTTTATTTGAGACTAAAAATGACTCACATTTTCTTTATAGAAATCATTGCTCTATCTCTTCAGCAAAACTAATATTCAGGCATGTAAAGCATGAATAAAGAATTGATGATGGAGACAGTTTATTTTTCTAAAGTATTACGGTGAACTTCGAACAAGATTATAATTGTGGGTACCGTATGCAAATTCAAAACTAGATGCTTTGGGCAAAGCAATATATATTCATAGAAAGGATCCAAGTAACATTTAGATGATAAAAAACTACGGAATGTCTTGTTCTCAACCTTTTTGTTTTTCTGTGTATATGTGTGTCTTTTTGAGTAGTAAAGAAAGAAAGCATTTGCTGAAAATAACTAATGTCTTCATTCTTTACCGGATTCTACTTGCCTTTTGGATATTCTCGTAAGCTTCATATGTATTCTTGGATATCTGGTTCAATTTTATGATAAACTCCACGATTGCTACGCTCATGAATAAGATTTGTTGACGACGGTAGCAAGACTATCTTTGCATAGCTTTTTCACTGATATATATTTTTTTTAATAAAAATATCAATAAGATTCATTACAAGAAATAAGGCTTTTAGCAACGGGGAGATTTGTCGCTAAAAGTATAACATCCGTCGGTAAAAGGTTTTAGCGATGGAGACCCCATCACTAAAAGGCCCTCGTATAAAAGTCTGTCGCTAAAAGTTTTGCAATGGAATTCCAAAATCCATCACCTAATATTGGGCTTTTAATGACGGAATTTTTTATACATGAGCGATGGATGTTCTGTCGCTAAATGTATTTTTCGTATTTTAATTAATTTTTTTAGAAATAATTTATTACGTTAAATCTTTAGACATAATTTTTGTCGCTAAAGAGTGGAGCTTTAGGGATACTCTTTAGCGACGGAATAAATCCGTCACTAAAAGTCTAATTTTTTTAATGTCCAACCTGTAATTACAAATTCAAGTTCTCAATAACAAGGCACAATCCCCACATTAGGGTTAAATAATTGTTGATCCATCAGCAATTATTTAACCCTAAAACAAACACAAAACAATTATGTAACTTTAAAAAATGTTTACTACAATGAAAATTAAAGTGTACATATAGTTTAGGAGGGCACGGGAGCCAGATACAATAGACTTAGGGGAGGGGAGGGGAGTACAAGCCGGGAGGGCACGAGAGCGGGAGGGGAGTACACGCTGGGAGGGCACGAGAGGGGGCTCATTAGGGGTTACCGAGTCTCGGATTTGGATCCTGCTAATCCAAAGCCAGCTCGGCATGTCCAGTAGCAGTGCCCTACATGTAAAGTCACGAACGCATTAATCTCGATAGCCCTTATAATTTCAAGAGTTTAATAAACGTATATAGTGTTTGTACTTGATCCTGCGCCCCTGATCATCCTGAACACCTCCATAGCAATGTAGCAGATCTCGTCCTTGTCCAGCAGTCGCTGCGCAGCAGGTGCCTGTGTCTATGGTGGGATAGCGGGGGGTGGGGACACTCCTATTACGGCACTTGCAGGCCGCGTATACGGCCTTTCAACCGATTAACGACCTCCGATGTACCCAACCATTGCTTTAATGCCCCAATACTCGTACTCGTACTTGTGAACGCTGATGGTTGTCTGGACTGCTGCTTGGACCCCTTAAGCTATTCATACAAGGCGTGATTTAAAGATATGTTAGGGCATTAACGTAACAAACATTGAATACAAAGACAAAAATTTTAACAATTGACTCGAACTTACATTGATACGCCGAGCAATATCTGAAACATAGTCCCCTGCCCGGTGTGCCTCGTCTTTGTCCTTTTTCCCCATGTGCGTCTGATTATACGTCAGGACTATGACCTCATCCTCCTCTAGGTCCGGGTGCTCAACCGTATTCTTATGTCGGATGACGTCGTGTGCCACCGATCCCCTCGTGTGCGTTGGATGTTTCTTATGTCTGTTCTCGGCCCCACTCCTTCTCTTGGCATCCCAGCCTGGATCAGTATCCCACTGATCAATCATCTGCCCCCATATAGAAGGAGACATCCAATGTGGGGGATATTTCTTTAACTCCTACATTGGGGCACCCTCGGGCAGCATCTTCATCACCCAGTCTCGTGCGTCGTGCAGCTGTCAACGATAATTCTTGCCATTATAGGCAAAAATATCCATTCTTTACAACTAATCTTCCTAATACAGAGTTTAATAACAACGAGTAATTGAACCATCTCTATGAACAGGAATTAATTATGGGATGTACAAAAGCTTCTTAGGATAAATTAGGGATGTACTAGGGTAAGGTAGGATAATTAGGGTCAGTAGGTTTAAATAGGGTAATTAGGGCTACTCCCAGTCATTAGTATGTAATTAGGTTTAATTAGGGTTACTTCAAGATGTGTTAGGGGTTAATTAGGGTTAACTGGGATTAATTATGGTTTAGTTAATCTAATTAGGGTTTAATAAGAAATGTTAGGGCTAATTAGTGTTAATTAGGAGTATTTTAGGCTAATTATAGCTAATTAGGGTTGATTAGGACTAATAAAGCTAAGTAGGGTTTCATTATGCAGATTAGTGTTGATTAGTCCTAATTAGGGCTAATTAGGATTAATTTGGTTCTTAGGGTTAATTACGACTAATTAGGCGAACTATAATCAATTAGGATTAATTCGGTTCATTAAGGTTAATCAAGATTTTGTTAGGGTTTAGGGTTTAGGGTTTAGGGAGGGTTTAGGGTTTAGTGCTTATGGTTTATGGTTTAATTCATCTAATTAAGGTTTAATAAGATATGTTAGGGCTACTTAGTGTTAATCAAGTGTAATTATGGTTAATTAGAGCTAATTAAGGTTAATTGGGTTCTTAGGGTTAATTACGACTAATTAGGCTAACTAGAGCTCATTAGGGTTAATTGGGTTCATAAGGGTTAATCGGGACTAATTAGGGCTAATTATAGCGAGTGGTGGAGTCACGATTTTACCACAGGGGGTGCTAAAAATATCGCGTTAACCTAATTAACCTAATTTCAACACCCACCATTCAACTAAATCACAGATATCTCAATCCAATTGGGTCTCATCCTCCGTCAACAATTTCAATTCTCAAATGCTCAATGCACTGTCAACAATATCAATTCTCAAATGATTAATGCACTGTTACCAAAATTATATAAAGAATGAAAATTGATATAAAGAAGTCAAACAATTAGAACTAAATCACAGATATCTTAGAAAGCACTGACACCTCATATAAGTCGTGATATGGTGTCCGACACCTCCAGACACGTGTCTGACACCTCTCAGTGGTGTCCAAAGATATTGATTTATTTTTTAATTACCGGACACCCTGTCGGACACTTCTTGAAGAAGTGTCGGACACCTCTTGAAGAAGTTTCCACAAGTATAAAGCCAAAATATGACATTTCGGTTCGGTGTCGATCGAACGCGGTGTCCGTGTCCGTGCTACCTAACACATATCTTAATCCAATTGGGTCTCATCCTCCGTTAACAATCTCAATTCTCAAATGCTTAATGCATAGTTAATAAAACTACATAAAGAGTGAAAATTGATATAAAGAAGTCTAACAATTAGATGGGGATGACAATGGGGCTGGTCAGGGGCGGATCTTGTGAAATCTGCACCCGTCCCGATTATCCTTATGCACAACTGTGCCCCGCCCTGCCCGGCCATCCGATCAAGGGGATGGGAATACCATCCCCCATCCGGTGGACTTTTATAAGATCCCCCCCCCCCGCCCCTACCCCGATCATCTTTGTAACTATGAAATAACTTGCATTGGTCCGCCCCGACCCGCTAACCCGCCCTAAATTTTCAAAACGACATTACAAGTCTGTGCAATCTAACAAAATTGTGTTACAAAAATAAAATAGACGACAAATCAAATTAATGTTCAAAAATACCAAAAGAGAAAATTATAGATTACACGGTCAAATAAATTATACACCGTCAAGAAAGAAATAGCTAAACTTGGAAACTAACAAATATAAATACAAAATCCAGCATGAAACAAAGCAGCTTCCAATTGGCAAAGTAGGTTTTCCAGCGTCAAGACCATCATAGAGCACTCCAAATTCAATCAGAGCTAATGAAGCTGATGAAGACATTATTTCATTTGAAGATAGACACGATTTTATCTGTTTAACATCCAAACAGGAATAAAACTTGATCAGAGATTTGCAATTACTGGATATTTCACTAAAATTACACAGGAAGCCATTACAGAGACCATTGTCCAGATTTTCAGAAAAAATTGACTAGGTAAAATATTGTCTTCTATTCACAAAATATAATGCTTATGGGAAAAGGCTTACATAAAAAGGACAAAAATGGCCTGAAATTACAAACTTAAACTATGATAAAACACTATATTGTACAAAAATGTCCAGTATCCAAAATAATATATAACCTATACTAGCAAGAACGCTAAAACACTATGTAAATCTTTTATACGTGAATTGTATAAGTCGGGCAAGTGCGATATATACAATTACTTCTAAGCTAGTTGTCTTGCCAATTGCAGATGCCTTAGGGCCTGTACGCTTATGAGATTTTTTTTTTCTGTATTCTGTTTTTGTTTTTCAGATTTTAGTATTCAGTTTTAAAATTGAATTTTGTACTTTTAGTTTTTTCTGTATCTACTTTTTTCAAATTTTCTTGTACGTTTATCATTCTCATTTTCATTTTTACCAACTTTTTTGGATCTATTCTTGTATGTTTTTAGTATTTTCTACAATATTTCTTCTGTGGGCCCATATCTATGTGGCCTTCTTCCCCTTCCATTCCCCTTCACGAGTTCCCTTTCCCTTTCCCCGTCCTCTTCCCCTTCCCTGTTCCCACCTCTGTGTGTCCCCCTTTCCCTTCCCCTTGCCCTTCATTACCCTCACCGTAATCCCAACATCCTTAATCCCATCAAATACCCCACAAGTTCCTCTATTTCCACCGCTGACCACAGCAGGGCGACAGTCCAGCCACCGCTACATATAGCCACTGCCACACCACCACCACATTAAGTCCGTAGCCACGCCAGCACCAGAGCACAACCATTGTTCTACTGCCACCACATTATCACGGCCACAACCCCACCAGCACCATATCACGACCATAACCCCGCGTTGACTCAACAACCCACCACCACAACCAATCACCCCTTCCACCACCACCGTGAACTAACTACCCACCACAATCGCCACAATCAGCAGCACCTCAGCGCACCACTATCAATTTTGAAATCATCCATCAAACTGTGAACTCAAAAAAAAACTTTAATTGGTCAAATTTCAAAGAAACACACCTACAATCACACATAAATCTGGTAGGTGTGTGCATGTATTGGGATGAGGTGAGGGAGGAGGGGGACGCGTTGTGTGTGTATGTGCAATGATGAAGGTGGTTGTGGGTTTGGGTTTAGGTATGCCGATCACTGCAATGACGTCGTTAGAGAGTCCCCATCGAAGTCCATCTCTGATGCAGCACTTACCACCAACCGTCGTCTGCTTCATACTCCTACTCCGGCTTCCCTGTTATTCTTTGGAAAAATGGAAGGGATAGAGAGAGAGCTGGGCTGCAGGCATGTCAGAGAATGTGAACAGTGGAGACAGGATTTGTATTCTCTGACACAGAGAACATAAATCGTGAGAAAAGGTGAAAATAGCCTTTAGGTGTTTTTACCTTTTTTGCTACTATTTCAATATTCTACTCAAAACGAATACAGAAAAAGATAAAAATACATAAAAAAGGCATCTTTTCATCATCATTACAAAAACAAAAACAGAATTTTGTAAATGTACAGGCCCTTAGTTTTTCTCTCTAGTTTGTCTAAATAAACATGAAACAGTGAAAGTCCTAGAAAGAAGACTATGAGAAACATGGTTACACTCTGTTCATGGATAAAGTCGTGCACCATAAAGTGAAGCTTACCTTCATTTTCAGAGCTAAACAACCATGTCTTATGACATTCTTTTGTTAACACCCAGACGCACTCAATTTATTGACAAGTCATATAAATCAGAGGTGGATGATGGCTTTCATACCTTTGATTTTATGGGCATCTTTCCAGTTTTTCCTCTTTTGGTCCATTATTTGAGATAGGCTTTTTGTTGAAATATGCCGCCGATCTGCTAAAATATGTGGTTTTTCTTCTAATGATTCAAGATCTGAGATAGCGATGACGGCGCTTTGTGGAGGTGTAGGTGGAAGTGGAAGTGGAGGGTGTTTCGTGCATTGTTAGGTGGTGGTGAGGTGGAGCCATGGAGGTGGTTTTTGGCCGTGGGGGGAGTGACGATTTGAGAGAGAGAAGAGGTGAAGGCCGAGTGACTGAGTGGCAGAGTGATTGTGAGAAGAAGAGAAAAGTATGTTACGGTTATGTGGGTTGTGACATTTATCTTACCAGATGGACGGCTGTGATTGAAATAGTTCAGGGATAGGAATACATAAATCGGGCCGGGTACAGGGTGGGTTAGAGAGAAATACAAAATCCGACCCGTACCCGCTGCGGGTTAATAATATAAATATCATACCCGCCCCGTAATCTGGTCAAAGTAAAAAAAAACCCACTTTTATCGGTTAAGGGCGGGTCGGATATCTATCGGGTCAGATTATATTTGCCATCCCTACAATTAGAACTGTTGATTACAAAGTAGATAGAGAACCATGCACAGTTAAACAGATTAGCATCAAATAATTCTCTACCGCCTTAATCTCTTGCAGAAGTAGGCACATGGTCTAAGCTAATGTAGAGAATCACATATTGCTACACTGTTTATGAATGTTTAATCAGACACACTATCTTGGGATGAATTAGTCATACCTAAAGTCTTGTGCATCTAAGAAGCAACTCTTAACTTCGTTCTCTCCATGGTTTAAAGTAGGAACCACGTGCCTGGTTTTTCTCTATCAATTCCTTCGCACCAAATCAACCCTTTCTTTTTGCATATGTTTCATAGGATCCGGTCATTTAGGTTCTTATGTGCATTGATACTATACTTGTCATTTAGGTTCTTGCAATTACTCGTCTCATTCATTCCCTTGCCGAGTAGTTTTCAATTAATGATCTCGGATCCTTGGCTTACTTTCTCGGTATTGAAGCGGTTACCCATCCTTCAAGTCTTGTTTGTTGCAACATAAGTGCATTATTGACTTACTACATATATAAATGGTATGTTTAACACTAAACCAGTCCATACCGCTATTTCTACTTCCACCTTTTGTCAAAAGAAGGGGGTGTTCCATTCTCTGATCCTACCAAATTTCATTCCATTGTCGGTGCACTACAATATCACCCTCACTCGTCCAGATGGTGTAGTTGTTGTTAACATAGTGTCTTAATACGCTCACAGTACCACTGAGGTTCATTAATCTATGGTAAAGTACATACCCTGATAGCTCGAACCTAATTTTGTTATTTGGTCTCTTAATTTCTAAGGCCTTTCCTCATTCTATACAAGAATTGCCTTGCATACAGTACAACCACACAACCCACATGGAGAAGCACACAGTACACATACTTAGACACTGCCTTGCACTCACCCACACATAAACACACGCATACGCACTAGTTTTCACCCATTTTACACACACATACACTACATCACGCACAACTCACCACACAAAGAACGAACTCACATAGCCTAACAATTTTACACCCCTCACGTAGCCACACCCACTTCAAAACACAACTCACACACCACTCAACAAGAGCACACACATGTGTGCACAAGACATCTAGACACATGCACACACACAGAAACACCAACAAATAGGCTGCCTATGATAGCCTCTCTCCCTCCAAACCCACATATCCTCACAGTCATTTTTCTTTTAAACCCTGCAGCCCCTTCCCACACACACGCACACACACTCACACACAACACAGCTACTGCCTCATGGTCGTAATTTCCTTTATTTGCCCAAAACACGCACACCCATGCACGACACACTCATTCAAGTACACAAACACCCTTTACTAAGAACTCAAATGGCTCCAAGAAAATAAATAGACAAAGTTAAATATAGCATTAAAAAGCCATTGACCTAAATGTGGAGCACAATTTTGATATTATGATGAAGCATATTAGGAATCATGAGAAAAGTTAAGCATGCTAAGTACGAACTACTCTAAAGGCAAATCAAGAGAAAGTCCTATGAATATAATCAAAATAAGATGAATTAAATTGGTTTAATTTAGTCTTCTTAGTGATAATCTAGACAGGTAATAATGGAGTGGACTTACTTTCTAATAATCTAGACAGGTAATAGTGACTTGAGGTGGGTATGGCGGCGGCAACGTTGGTGGCGCGGCGGCTAAGGAGGACTTGGTGGCGCGGCGGTAGTGGATGGCTTCGTGGCGCGGCATTGGGGGGAAGACGGGGGTGTTGCAGGAGGTGGGTCACCATAGAGGGGGGTCGTCAGAGGTGAGAACGACAATGGGTGGGTGAGAGAAGAATTTCAGAGAGAGAAAGAAACCAGATCTGGTGGTTTAAATCGAGGACCTTTTGCGACGGAATAACACCGTTTCTAAAAGTCCGTCAATGAAGGTCTTATTATAAAGAATTTTACTGACGAAATTTTTAGCCACGATTTTATTCCATCACTTAAATAATTTAAAAAATCCTAAAATATTACTAATTATCTACAAAAAAATTTCAGTGACAGTAATTCCGTTGCTAAAAGTTTTTCGGCAAAAGTCTTCGGCAAATACTTTTAACGACGGTTTCTTCTGTTGGTAATAGTATTTAACGACAGACTTTTAATGACGGGATTTTCCGTTGCTTAAAGACCTTTTAGTGACGAAATACCTTCCGTCGCTACAAATTCGTCCAAAAAAGTCTTTTCTTGTAGTGATTTGTTCTTAGCAATATGGATATAATAAATTAAAAAATATAAAAATATATGTGATCTTATTTACTGAAAATAACTAACGTCTCCTCATTAGATATTACTTGCCTTTCAAACATTTTTTTTGGTCAAAAGTCCTTGTATTTCATTTATGGCTCAAAAAACTATTTACATCCCTTAAAACAATACTGTCGTGTTTACAAATACATAAAACTTATCAAAATTGCTCTACTCTGCTTCTTTGAGAATTCTTTAAGTGTCCAACTGTCATGTTTGACATATCTCCCTATTTTTCTCTGTCCTTGGAACTTTATTCCAACTATAAATTCTATATTTTATCCATTGTTTGATAACATATAGACATCCCTATATAGTAGCACATTTTTGCTCAAAAATCCTTGCATTCCTTTCCTTCCACAATCCATAGACAATGACAGCTGCTGTGTAACACCCCAAAATTTTAGTGGTGCTCAAATATTACTTGTTGGATTGAGGAAAAAATTAATGATGATTTTAAGTGAGAATTAGGATTGACATTGTCGTGCTTGTTAGGTGTCTTCACACAATCGTGACACCTCGTGCTTATTGAAGACTCAATATTGATTACTTCACTAATCAACACTTCATGCTACCTATCATTGTCATGCTTGTGACGTGTCAACATAGTATTGCGACACGTTGTGCTTCAAGCCTTGTCGTGCTTTCCTTAGCCTTGTCGTGCTCACTAGGTGGCACATCCTTGTTTTGCCACCTCGTGCTTCGAGCTTTGTCGTGCTTTGGTTAGCATTGTTGTGCTTGCTAGGTGGCACATCCTTGTTTTACCACCTCGCTTCGAGCTTTGTTGTGCTTTGGTTAGCATTGTCGTGCTTACTAGGTGGCATAGCCTTGTCTCGCCATGTCGTGTTTCTTTACACCTCGTGCTTCCTAGAAATTTCTATAAATAGGCCCTTGATCTTTTCAAGTTATTTTATCTTTGGATTTTATCAGTAGGTAGATAACTAAAGAGTGAGAAAAGATTGAAAAGGAATCATAGGGCCTGATTGCGAGCAATGGTATACGTGGATTATCATGATTTAGGTAAGGGGAATTACATATCACTATTCTTTTATACCACGTGGTTATTCTTAACGTTCCTCGTACTCCTAAAGATTGTTGTTATGAAATCTTGCTGAAATGCTTTGTTTTGGAGGTTGGTAAATATCTTGTTTTTGAAAAATGATTTCAGGACGTGGCTTAAGTACTTTTGATCAATGACAGTGCTCCAGTGATTTGTCTATGTGCATGGTATGTTATGATACAGCTGAGCTTTGGCGGATCCCTTTGAGGATATCGAGGCAAGATGCTGAAGTGTTATGTTTGATGTGCAACTTGGCTATTGAATTGGTTTACTAATTGTTCGGAGAACTAAGCCATGGTTGCTTTGACAGTTTGGGCGTCGAATACTTTGACTAATCCTGAAATTATTTATCGTGTTTGATTCTGATCCTATGGTGCTATGATTATTCCACTTACTGGGCTACCCGGCTCACCCCCCACCATTCACCTTTCCAGTGCAGATGATTATTTTGATGAGCATGTTCAAGCAGGGATGTGAACAGGACTTGCAGTTTTGGAGTTTTAGAATTATTTGTAACCTATTTTTAGGGCTTGTAATCTGATGGCATATTGTTTTTAATTGTTTCACAGATATAATATCAGTCGCTTGGGTCCTGTAGTCTGATTGGGATTGCGTTGTGATTTTGTTTGAAAATATGAATTGGGTGATTGAGGACTCGGGTCGTCACATGCTGCTAGCTTGCTTAGTTTAGCTTTCAAGCGCTTCCTTCTAAACCTTCTACTTGCTTCTTGTGGGAATGCAGGCCAAGAATCCAGAACTAAGTAACATTGTAACCTGTTAAGTATCTCTTTCCATAGTTCCTGTGCATATGGACACTGTATGAACAGATGATCAATGGTTTCAGGATCTTTGCTACACATGACACATGTGTCCTCCTGGTTAATGTTCCAGGCCTTTAGCTTGCTCTTTGTTCTTATACCACCTTTGCAAAGGATCCATAAGAGCATAGAACACCTTGGAATATTACCTGAGAACCAAATTAGTTTCACCTAATGAACCTCAGTGGCTTTACTTCTAATACCATTCCAAGCAGTATTGATAGTAAATTCACCTTTTGGGTGCAACTTCCACACAACTCTATCTGAATCTGTAGAGTCAAATCTAGGTGCATTTTCCAGTAATATTCTCAACTTAGTGGACCTGATGTTGGGTAATCTCCATGAGTTCAGGTGTATAATATCACAAACTTTACTGCTAATGTTCAAGCTTACATCGTATACCATTCCTGGCCCAAATCTGTTGAGAGAGTATCCCCAGGCATCAATCTGTCAATCCACAACCAAGTATCTTTACCATCACCCACATGATAGCTGAAAAAAGGTCTAAATCGCTCTCTAATCTTCATAATTTTACATCATGTCCATGATATCTCCACAGGGGGTTTAAATTCCACAAATGTCTTTGTTTTATGACATAAATGGCACCATTTGACCCAGAGTGATCTTTTTTATAGGCTAGGTCCCATAAGTGCTTGTAAATGGCAACATTGTTACATTCAGCCATTCTCTTCAGTCCTAATCACCCTTCTTTTTTTTTGGAAGGCATAGATCTTTCCATGCAACTTTTGCCCCAGTATCTTTTCCATG
The DNA here is from genome assembly GCA_033070095.1 of Escallonia herrerae. Classification (NCBI taxonomy): domain Eukaryota; kingdom Viridiplantae; phylum Streptophyta; class Magnoliopsida; order Escalloniales; family Escalloniaceae; genus Escallonia; species Escallonia herrerae. Next base: position 185,431 of record JAVXUP010001741.1, on the reverse strand, counting down.
CCAAACAAAATCTCTAATTCTTCCTTCAATTTGATTTATTACTTTCTTTGATAACACAAAGATAGTGCACCGATAGACTTGCATACTCACCAAAACAGACATGGCTAGTTGAAAGCAAACGAGGTGATGCTACAATAAGAACCCAATCAATTAACACCCTTCTCTTGGACAACCAAGCCAAGGCTATGCTACCTAAGCAAATGAGGTGATGCTAGGATTGTTATGAGAATCTTGGTGATTATGACTCGAGGAGAAAAATTGGGCACAAGAATGCCATCGACATGTCAGAAGCAAAAAGCTTGAACCTTTTATCGGTCAATACATCAATAGAAACTTAAAAAATGGGACCTTGTGTTGAAAGTCACACTTCATGTCATGAGGAATGCACCCTCTCAAATGCTATAATTTGGGAAATACCCTTTGAAGTTATGAAAGCCAACGAGGCTAATTACTATCACTTAACAAAAGTCAACCTGAATAAAGGGACATAACACAATTCGGCCGTTGAATGCAAAAAGTCTCAAAACCTAGTACCCTCAAGAATTTAAGGGAGGTTTAAATGAATATGAGCAAGTGCTTCCACCCGAGCTGCAAGGATCATCGTCAGTTGGACAATGTCTAAAAGCTGAAGAGGACCCTTCACAATTGATAGCACTTTTACAATGAAAACAAGGAGACCCCTAGAACACTTAAAAAGAGGCTTAGAAGAGATTTGAAATAATATCTTAATTCAACAGCGAGACCCCTCAAACAGAGGCTAGGAAGGGACTAGCAGCACAATCTTGACTCAACAATGAGACGCATGGAACCTTTAACAAGAGGTTGGGAAGAGATTCGAGCTGTTCACTTTTTCTTCTTAGTAAATGAAAATTGGGGGGGGGGGGGATACAACCCCCATGTCCAAGAATTTACTAAGATCATAATTCTAGAATAAGGGGAATTTTCGTAAAAAAAAAAATCATGACATCAGATATACCAAATGAAAGGTTTAGGAGGCACCATGAAAGCGACAATTGTTTAACACATTTATAGGCCTTAAAGAGTATGATATCTTAGAATTCAAATGCAGACTTAAATTAGGGGCATCATCCTCATTGGTAACTACCTTAAGGGATCTTATCAAAAGGCTCTTACGACTTAGTTTTAATGTCTTAATTACAAACAAAGAAAATATGTACACAACTCTAAAGGGAAAAGAGACATAATAAAGCCAAAATAAAAATATCTAGAAACATTATCAAAGAAATTTGAGCTAGAAAATCCAAATTTTAAGCATGACAGAGAAAGGAAAGTCAAAAGACCACCAAGAGAAGCACAAGAAGTCTTAGAAAGGAAGGGAAATCTAGGAATTAGCTCACGGCAAACATGCTCCTCAGGATTAAGAAGCTCATTTTCAATAAGCTGTGTAAGCTTGAGCTTTAGGATAGCTTCTTTAGTTACAAGTCAAGACAAGAGGGCCTGAGCCTCGTTCACCTAAGAACAAAGGTCTTTTGATGAGCATTATAATCAATCAAGTGCTTCACATGCTCGAGCCTCTGGAACAACTACTCAAGGTGACATCCATTACCTTTCAAGGCCTCAATCATATAGCAAAGTCTAGCTCTTTCTGAGCAGCATGGTCATTCTTAGTTATGACATCTTGTGTAGAAAAATGGCAACATTTGAAGTTACAAAATGATGAAAGAAACACAACGTGCATGTCCATCCAACAAAGGTATTAGGATACTTGGCCTTTGCCAACTTAAGAATAAAAGTTCATTCAAGTGGACAATGTAATTTCCTAAGTCCTAAAAGTGCTCATAACTCGAGTATTGATTAAAGAAGGCTGAGGAGCACTACCATCGGAAGCACTAAGGGTGGCAATCAAAGTTGGGAGTGGTGAAGGTGCTAGTAGATCAGAGGTTGGCGGCGTCCAACTACTCCCTTCTGTACTCGACCGTGTATGCTGGCTGCTGTGCCAGGACTATGAGGAAATAAAGTTGCGCCCTTACTATTAGTAATTGCTTTTGGTGCAGTGGTAAGCGCTTGATCTTAACAATTGGTATCGAAGCAGGTCACGGGTTCAAGTTCCTCGAGGTGTATCTGGAGGAGGGATTATTAGCAAAACGAAGGTTGGCCTTGTCCAACTACTCCATTGTGTACTCGATCGTGTGCGCTGTCTGCGGTGCAAGGACTATAAGGAAATAAAATTGCGCCCTTACTAACAGCAATTGTATTTGGTGCAGTGGTAAGTGCTTGATTTAAACAGAAGGAACCTCACTCGTTTGCCTCAAGGTTCCCCCATGTTAGAATGCCCTCGTTAGCCCAATCAACAACTATCTCAACATTAACCCCTCGGCTACCCTTGTCAGCCAGTGCTTAGCCACAAACATCATCTTGACTCGCGATCTCAGTCTGGGGCATCTCCGAGGCTTTTGAACTTGCTTAATTCCTGAACTCTAGTAGTGGGCTTCGCCTTAAGCTCTAGAACATCAACTTCTACCTCCAATGAAGCAGCCGTCAACTTCTCATGCTTAAGGCTCTCAGCCTCAAGCCTCGCCTTTGTCTTCTCATTATTCTTCTGTTTTTTGGCCCTTACAGTGGCAAAATCCTTCACAGCTTTTCTCTTGTCGAGCCTTTTTGCCCTATTATCCACTAAGGCCTGAACCTTGCACGAGGCTTTATTATGAGAAATAGAGGGAAAGCGGTCACTAAAACGATCGCTAGAAATGCGGTCGCTAAACTTTAGTGACCGCATTTAAAAATCGGTACCTAAAATTAGCGATCGCGTTGACCACATTAAGTGACTGCCCCTGCGGTTGCTAAATATTTTTTAAAATTTAAATTTTTTTTCTAATCGACCGTTTTTTCTAATTTAGTGACCGATATTGGGAGCGCTAAAATTTTTAAATTTTAAATTTGTATTGTTTAGCGACCGTTGTGTATAATTTAGCGACCCTAAATTCTTTTTGAAAAATTAAAATGTTTTTGTTTAACGACCGCCATTTTTAGTTAGCGACTGCAATGTGCGGTCGTTAAACCTGGGTAATGTTTTGAAAAATTAGGTCTGTTTTGACTTCTTGTCCAAAGTCAATTCAACAAACTGTCCCAAAGCCAATTCACCTATCCAAAACGAATTCAACAACCTGTCCAAAAACCGATTCAACCTGTCTAGAACCAATTCAACAACCTGTCCAAAAACCTATTCAACATGTCAACGCATTCATTCAAAAACCAATTCAACCCCATGTCTCGCAATCATTCAAACAACCTGTCCAAAATTTATCTACTTTACACATCCAAAAACAAGTCCCGCATTCATTTCAATACGTCAATCCCAAACCAAGCACATCAAGCTTTACATTATCAAACTATAAACATAGGCCAATAAGATCACATCAATGTGACAAAGAAAATGTCAACTCTCAAGTACATACAGAGTCTTCAACCAAAATTTAAAAAATGAGTCAAATATGTGTTCATGAGCTACACAACTACAATCAATACATAAGACCCCAAAAATATACTAGTCGGCAGACCCACCAACCCCTTCATCATCCCTTGTTGAAGGCAAGTTCGATCCAACAATGTCCTACCCGCCCTGAGAATCACCGGCACTAAGCACAATACCGCTCTACATGAAGCCATACAAATGATTCAACATAATATACACAAATCAAGATCACATATTAAATGACCACAATACATAACTACTTAAGAAAATTGGTATTACCTGATGTCTCACTCTGGGCACAGTAAAACTTTGTTGGATTATCATCGCAGTTTTTTCTTCAACAAGTTTGTGTACGCGCTCTTTATCCATCACTTTAACCTGAGAACCGCTATAACTGGTCGTACCTGGTGACTAATGTCTACCTAGAAACGAATGTGCCGATTGACGAGGGTGGCCGAGCATACGGTCCTTCTTAGGCCCCCCTGTAGCTTCTGACCACAAAAAGACCTCGTCCACTGCTTGACTACCGTCTGCCTGGGAGTAGGCCTGAACTTTTTCTTTTATGTGCACTCTGTATTAGAAAGTATGAATGTTATAAGAATGCAACTGAACACAACCAAAAAGAATATAATAGGAATGCAAAAGTGAAGAATAGTTGTGTGCTCACCGCGAATAGCTCTACTCTCTCAAAACCTACTTCCCATCTTTTTTTTTGTTTGACCTCAAAGCCTTGGAGCATCGTAGGGGGCTTTTTTCAGGGTCATCTTCTCTCAGCTTTAGATTGTGCACAACATATACATGTGATCTAGTACTATGCTTCATCTTCTTCTCACTACTCGCCATATCCTTGCATCGCTCACTGAGCTTGGCCCATTCAGCTGTACACCAATGATCCACCAGCTGCCCCCACATGCCTTTTAAGAAGTACTCGGGGTTGTAGTCCCAGGCCATAGACTATCTATTGCACCCCTGAGCGAGCGCCTGCCCTCTTTCATTGAGCATCCATTTCTTGTAATTTTCTAAACAATGCCATTCCTAGGCCTGTCTCCCAAGTTCTTGGTCTCTGTCGGACTTGAAAGTAGTCCTGAACATAATTCAACACAAGTTCAAACATGATTCGCAAGAAAAATTCAGCAATAATGTATTTCTAAAACCAAATAAAGCAATAAAAAATAGACAATCCTTACCAAGAACTTCATCCAGAAAAGTTTCTTATCTGGTTCGGTCCACGTCCATGTGGGATAAGATTGTGGGAGGCGGACCTTGATAATAGGACCGATTTTGGTCCTAAAACAATCATCAACAAAGCTAATTACGAGAAATCACAAGAGATACGTCAATCCAATATAACAAAGTATTAAGTTAGATAGGTGCGCTAAAAGATGGTAGGAATTGAACTTTGAAAATTGAAAAGATATTAATTTTGTGGACATGAGCAGTAATCCTCTGCTTCGGGGTTGCTGGAAGAGGTATCCCGCGTGTGATACCTCTAGGTACAGATGCACTTGAAGCTGCGAATGATAAAAAAGAAGACGTTATATATTTGAAACAAATATGTTTCATTTTGACATGAAACTAATATTGTCTTAACATGTACCAAAGCTACTGACGATATCGGCTGCTCATCAATAGCCACGTCGTCAATCCTGGGGAGGGGGTGACTGTGCCGAAGCAGGTCAGCGATAGCCGCCTCCACGACTTCGGGGTGCATTGGATCTCGGCATATCTACAAAAAGACTTACGTGCAAAAGTTAATTGATAATAATGTAGTTTGCTTGAATAATAAAAAGACTTAAGAACAAAAGTTAATTGATAACAATGTGGCACGGCCGAGGGTAAAAGACAACTCAATTTAAATAGTTAATCACCATCAGTAATAGACAATTCAATTAAAATAAGAAACACCAAAAGTGCAAATGTAGATTGATAAGAATGATTTTACTTTACACTGTCAATCACTATCTCTAACAGACAACGGAATGTCTTCCTCCTCCTCGTCATCTTTGTCATCTTTGTCCCCTTCATCTTCATCATCTTCTTCAACTTCTTCCTTGGAATTATCATCATCATCATCGTCACGGAGGCTTCAACATCAACCTCTTCTCCAGTATGGCCTAAATTGCAAAGAGGCTCATCAACAAGATCGTTATCCTCCTGAAGCAGTATCACTATGGGAGCATCATCCTTTTGGTACATCTCAACGAACACATCATCATCAACAAAGCTTCTTTTGGTCTTGATTATAGTATGCCAATTTGGGTCCTTCCTTGTCACACCCTTTGCATAGAAGACCTGCGTTGCTTGAGCTGCAAAATATAAATGGTTTATACGATATATTAAATGCATAGCCATCTGGCAGCTTCAAGTGTTTAACCACTCGCATACCTATTTTGTCTGCTTTTTATCCAATGAATATATTGCTTTTGGGCAAAACCATCTTACCATGAACCATTCGTGGATGCAATTCACGTTATACCCATCATCTGCATATCTCTGCATGCTTTTAGGTGATCTTTTGATTTGCCCTTGACATTCATGATTGTATTAAGCACATTTTTTAAAATTTTCTCAATGTGCATAACATCAAGATTGTTGCGGAGAAGGAGGGTCGCCAATATGGTAGTTCCTAAAATATGCACAATTTCTTCCAGTTGTGTGTTTTTCCAAAGCCTTTCCAAATGGTACCGCATCACTTCATCTCCCGACAATCTGTCACGTGTTTAAATGTGACGCACCACAGTTTTATCAAACTTATCTTTATGTTTTTGAAATGGATGATTAGGCGATAAGAATTGTCTGTGACACTCGCAAAAGGAAGGCTTCCCCATGCTTTAAGGTGAAATCCTTACTCACTTCCATACAATAAGGACATGCGAACCTACCATGTGTACTCTACCCACACAACATACCGTATGCAGGGAAGTCATTGATAGTCCACATGACTGCTATCCTCAAGTTGAAGTTCTGTTTAAGAGATGCATCAAATGTTGGGGCTCCAACTTCCTATAGAATTCTTAACTCATCGATCAACGGTCGCAAGTACACGTCTATATTACCAGGCTCGTAGGTCCAGGAAGGAGTAATGATAAAAACATGAATTGCTTCTTCATGCACATGTCTGGAGGAAGGTTATACGGGAAAACGATCACAGGTCATGTAGAATAAGGTGTGCTAGAGTGCCAAAAATGATTAAAACCGTTAGTAGTGAGGCCAAGTCGCACATTTCGAACCTCTATACAAAATATGGGTGTGTGCAATCAAATTCCTTTCGGGTCTTTCCATCGGTAGGGTGTCTCAATAAATCGGGAACTTTGCTACGGACATTGCTATGTCATCTCATGTATTCTGCTGTTTTAGAAGAGTAATACAACCTTCGAAGCCTTGGTGTCAATAGAAAGTATGGCAATATCTTCCATGCTATCTTTCTTTTCTTCCCACTGGTTGGTTTATACCTTGCGTGGGCACAAACTCAACACTCATTCAAGTTATTGTTCTCCTTCCAGAATAAGACACAATCATTATTACATGCATATCTTCTCATAGCCCAAACCAAGTTTCATTATCATTTTCTTAACACTATAGTACGTGTTAGGCAACTTTTCATCTTTCTGCATTTCTTTATTAAGCTTTAGAAAAGCATCAAAACCTTTATCACTTAGGACATACTCAGACTTTAAATGTAGTATCCTTGTTACAGCAGATAACTTAGTGTGCTTTGTACTTCATTTCCATATTGGCTCTTCAGAGTCTTTTAACAATTTATAAAAGTTCTGTGCACTCGGGTTTGTCTCTTCTTCCACATTAGGATTACCATCACTAAAAATGTTATCCCAATTAATCCCACTAGGCCCAGCTTCCATTACTATATGTTGATATTGAGGAAATCCCGGATCACTAGGACTATATTGTCTATCCTCAGTGGGAAACTCAATCGACAACCTCAGAATTGGTCCCCCGTGCTGAGTCCAATTCATATAGTTACTCATAAAACCTCTATGAAAGAGATCATAAGTTACATCGTTGGGGGTTTTCCTACTTAACAGCTGGCAATCATTGCATCGACATTTAATCGTGCCATCATCCATAAAGTCTCGTTGATTCAAAGCGAAGAGAATAAATCTGTTTTTGCCCTGTCTAAACTCTTCCAATACCCCAATCCCACTTGTAGCAATCCTCTGTTGCATCCAACTTCTATCAGCTGACATGATATATATCTCTTACTACCCTGAAACCTACATAGAATTGCAAAAACTTTCACATACAGCGATGAAAGTAAAAATTTCATGCTTTTTAGAGTTTTGCTATGATTGCTTATGCAACATACAAGGTTATGACTGCTTATGCATAATTAATTAGGGTTTATTAAGGTTTATCTGGGCTAATTCGGATGTATATACCATCTCACTAAGTTATTAATTTGAGTAATCTGGATTTAATTAGGTTTATTATGCTCTATTAGTTTAATTAGGGTTTTTTTCCTGCTAATTAGGGTATACTTAGGGTTAACTGGTTCAAATATGATTTGCCGCCAAAGGCACCACTATGATTTGCTGCCAATTTGTTTTTATAAAAGAAAGCTCATAAAGCTTCTTTTGCTATCCTTCGTTCACATGCGTAGGTTAGGGAAGGAGACTATTTAAGCAACGATATAAGACGAGGCCAAAAAAAAGAAAGTGAACTTTGTTCCATTTTTTAATATACGCAGTCACCAAACTGACCAAGAAAATAATAGGACCCTAATTTTTTTTGTCCTCAAAGCCGTTAAGATTTTCAAACAGACAACGCTAAAAACTAATAAAAGCTAACCACTAATTTATGCAAAAGACTTGTAATTCGAACATACACACAAAATTGCAATCACATTCATGGCACTTTGTTATTCCTGCCAATAAGTAGAAATTACTAGATAAGATATTGTTCATGTTTGTAATTAAGGTAAATTAACTCTAGACAAAAAGCACTGTTTGGGGATGATGCTTATCTCAATCTGAATTAGCATTTGTCCAATCAAGGGCACACAAAGGATGCATTTGCAAAATGTGGACCATATAATTGTAAAGCAAAATGATTCTGTAAAAGATAATTAGTACGATCATTTTCAACATGGTGTGCCAGTTTCCAGACTGCTCTAGATAATTTAATCCCATAAAGTGATATTTAATAATTTGCATTTGGATCATTGACTTAACCTGTAATATAATAATAACTTCTATGTGTACCATTGTTATACTAATGATGATACCAATGGACACTAATGGTATAGTAATATCCTATATTTCTCTGTCATTGTTATATTTTCCCTTGTAAGTGTTTGCCTTGCTCATCCCACTTATATTAATTGGGGTGGTCCGGATCATTAAACCATGGTTGACCAAAGGACCATAGCTGACTTATTTAACACTGAAGGACTCGTGCACTTTATACACTTTATCTGCTTGCAATATCTTTTCTCCACACCAGTTTGATGGATGCTCACATTTTGAGTAACAAAAATAGTGTTTTATGGATGTTGGACTGACGTTGACGATCAATTGCTTAATCATTACATCATTGTCCCTAAAGTAGGGGTTCATTTTCTTTCTACAGTAAAATAGATCTAAATGCTCAAGAGGTTTCATTCTACTCAATTTTTTTTTTGGTTTGGTTGAATATATGTTCAACAACATAAAATGTTTCTTTGAAAGTGAGCATGGTACAGTTAATAGAAATATGCCCATTTGATAGATCTGTAGGCTTTTCCAAAGAAGTTATAGCAGCCAGAAGATCAAAATGGATGGGTTCTCGTTTCACAAAATGGATGGGTTCTCGTTTCACTGACAGTTTTAGCGCTTAAACTGACGTCATCTCATGTGTAGTAGACCTGTAATTCTGATCAACATTAAATAAATAATAAGCTAGTTAAACCTGGTATAGGGATGATATAAGCATATGTTGTGGCTGTAGTCAATTTGATTTCATACTCGATAATGACTTCTATTTTCTGGTAAGTGGCACTTTACATGTGTTACTGCTGATGCACAATTGCAGACAGGGAAGGAACGTATCCGATGTAAGGAGAATCAAATATAGAGTAAATCTATAATATGTTTGCATTTTAGAGTGAGAACACAAAATATATATATATATATGCCTTAGCCAACCTCAACCAACATATCTTAACCATCGTCTTAATTCTGCCAAATCATCAAGATTCTTCTTTTACTCCTCTAATCGACACTTAGGCCTTCCACCCGACACTTTGAAAGTCTACAGAATCATTTGCCTAAGCTCTAATACCAACTTGTGACACCCTCAACCCAGGTGACATCATCAGGTTGAGTTATTGATCATAATCACATTCAAAATCCTATGCTGAATACAGAGCAACTACATCCTCATAATCATACATCATTAATAGACGCTCCAAATGTGTCCTTACAAAAATTTTCTTACAAACATACATCGTACTGCAGCGGAAGACTTACAGGTATTTAAATAACATGAATGTTTACAACCTAATATACGACTGTAGTCGTAGAACTCTTATCAACCTATCTCGTAACTCAATCTTTATCCCACCATTTATAGTGGGTCTTACCTCACACAACTTATTCCCTTACTCAACTTTTTTCTAGCTTGTTTCTCTTCTCTTTTCTAGAGGGTTCTCTTTGATCAATCTTATAGCCTGCACAATACAACATAAGGAATGATGCCAAATCGCCCAGTAAAGACAACACGAGGAGTATCGTGTATAAATGATTCAAAGGACTCGGAGGAATAATAATCATCTCAACGATAGCAATGAATCAAGATGAGTCAATAACTTTTCAACATCAGCATCTTTGTCAAAACGATAATTTTTCTTTCGTTAGACTGAGCGGCTTTAAGGCCCAACAGAACAACATTACTGCCACCTCCTCATGGACTGGACAGACTGACTAACTGACTATGCAAGTGGACCCGAAATCCAAGGTCGTAAAGGCAAACATCATTGAAATACAAATCATTAAAATCATCAATATAAAAAAAATCAAATGCAATGCACATGGACACGACGGACAGGGTTCGACTAGACACGACAGACCCTGCTCGAGCGACATTCATCCTCTTTGGCTAGTGATCATAATTCATAGGCCATCCTCCTCATATTGATGCCCCATTTTACGGGATGTTCATCTCAGTCTCAAGTAAATAAAAGAGACACTGTCAACTAGCAGGGAACTCATTTAGAGTGCTTTCCCTAACCACGTTACAGCCAAGCAACAAGACATCATCAACGGGATGAACTAAGGGAAAATTTATTCCACCTTATTTCCTCAACAACACAGCTCAATAAGGAATACCAGATCAAAAGATCAATCGGTGTTCAGACCCAACAACATGAGTTCAATGTGACATCATCAACAGGGCGGACTAGGGAGAAATTTGCCGCAAGCCCTCAATAGCGTTCTTACATAAGAGAAATGTCGGTTATCAATAAGTACCGACATTTCACAACAACAACGCAACGATCACCACATCATCATCCTCAACAATAGGGCGGACTCGGGAGAAGTTGCCACAAGTCTCCACTGGTGTTCTCAAAAAGAAGAGATACGGTTATCAATAATTTTTGGCATCTCACAACCACCACACAACAACCCCTACACAATTTCATCATCAACTTCAAGTATGCTAATCGAATCGTAGCATACTAGGACACGCATCATCCTCATTAAATTCTATCAACAGGGCGGACTAAGGGAATTTATTCCAGCCTAAGTCCTCAACAGCACAATTCAAATATGCATATACCGGTTACAATGACTACCGGTGTCCAATCATAATGACAAGAATCCAACAACACGTCATCAACATGGCATGCTAATCGAACAATAAATTAGCATATCGAACCGCATTGTCTTACCTGATTGGCTTATAGCCGAAGCAACTCACAATCTCTGATCGTAATGAGCTACATCACCTAGTCAAATCATATCCTGCTCGTTAGTCATCATTCAACATACACGCACTGCTTATTCTACCCATTCCTACTTAACTGTTCATAGCATCTTACGATAGCTAGTTAATTCGATCTGATAATCGGATCCTTAATCTAGCCTTATCGACTTATTATCGATAACAACCCTCATTTTAGACATACTACCACTATTCCTTGCTTCCCACCCCTCCGAACGCTAAATTATGTGCATTCTCAAAAATTTAACGCCAACATGGCAAATTACCAAAATACCCCTGATGGCCGCTACATCACCAACACCCCCAAAATCGCTTTAAAATTACTTTTTAGATGTACTGCATCATTTATAGACCAAATATTTCCTCAAAAAAATTTTAAGAAAAAATTACCAAAACACCCCCTAGCGCCCATCGCCCTAACAAACATCTCAAAACTACTTTAAAATAAATTTTTAGATGTCTTACACCCCTTCCCAAACCAACAGTCCTTCAAAGCATTTTATACAAAAAATTACCAAAATACCCCCTATAGGCGACAAATTACTGAAATGCCCCGGGGTTCACTTTCACCGCCACACCCCGAATCAGCTTCAAACCAACCTTTTAGGTATTTTACAACCCTTTCCGGACTAAAAAGTCCTTTGAAAAACTTTACAGGAAAAATTACCAAAATACCCTTCTCCGGGTGACAAATTATCAAAATACCCCTGAGGGTTCGCGGCCTCAGCAAAATCTGAAAAGTGCTTTAAAATACTATTTTAAGCCTCCTAAATTCATTACCGAGTTAAAAAGTATTTTACAAAATTTTTGTCCAAAAATCTCGAATCGGTGTCCCGACCGAGCATTTAAAAGCCCGTTCGGCCAAAAAAGTAGCTGACAACTTTGGAATGACCCAAAATATTGGGAAATGGAACTTCTCAGCATCTTAAGGTCCCCATTAAATTTTTGCGCAAAACCGCGTTCGTTTGATTTTAAATTTTACCGTAAAGTTCCAAACTTCCCGCGTTCGTTCACCCCCTTCCCTACCTTGGAAAAATATGAACTTTTTCCACGATACAGGTCTCATAAAAATAACTAGGGTCTATTTTTGGCACTTTGGCTAAATCAATTTATAAACATGTCTAGAAATTCGTAAAGAAACTGCTGGATAAATACATCTTCAGCGACCCTTTTGAGTTTAAAAAAATATTACACACAGCTGAAATCACTATTCATCGTCCCTTTCCTTTGGCAGTCTTGTTAACACATCTACAACCCCATTTCCATGGAAACCCACTCCACTGCAGCCTAAACACACACTAAAACAACTTCACATACCTAAAATATACACATATATACCCCTCACATACACAATTACACCTAACACACCCCCATAATCTCAAACACAAACCTTACACACACAAAAACACACTCAGGTGATTTACTTACACACACACAGTCACTTCCAACCATTTTCAAACCCATACCCATACATAATTACACCTATTTCTACACATTAACGCATAACTACACATCTTATACACCATCACTCACACACCCGTAACATAACACACACACACACACACACACACTAAAAAAAACTAAAACACCTACTAAATACACACCCTTACACCAAAATCACGCACTAAGGTAAAGGAGAAGGATTACCCCATGAATTCCTTCAAATCTCCCATTCTCCCTCTGATTTAGCACCGAGCTTTCAACATGTTCTGATTTTTTTTTTCTCACGGCCGAACACAACACTTCCCTGTTCTGTTTTCTATTTCTGATTACTGTTTCTTTATTTTTGTTCCCACCATGAATTTCCTCGTCTCTTTTCTTTTCTTCATTTATCTTTACAAACTAACTCATAGTTTATTACCAACTAGATGAGTCACAAAACAAACAAATGGGAGGTGGCACGTGTTTAAGGTCTAATTCCTGAACTCTTGACACATAAGTGCCAACTTTTAGAAATTGCAATTCATCCCCCAAAGTTTTCAAAATTACAAGAATGTCTCCATAATTTCAAAATTTACTTTTTTTTGCCCCAAAATCTTTTTAGGGTCCTCTGCACTTCTAATACTCGAGCATTGCTCAACTTTAACGCCTGTTTTTTTTTTTCAGAGTCCGGATGGTTATTTAACCGGCTCCTGAAGTTCGGGGTATTTCATTCTTTCCCCCTTATAAAAATTTCGTCCTCGAAATTTGGGATAAACATTATTCTACAAACAGATGCAGATATCTCTGCCGCATCAAAGCTTCGGTTTCTTATGTGGCTTTCTCTACCACACGTGTTTTCCGGACACTTACACCAACTGTGTTATTTTCAAACATAGTACTTGTTCTTTTTTTTATCTATCACCTATATTGGTGCCTCTTGATATGAGATATTATCTCGTATTTCAACTTGTTCCTCTTGGATTCCATGTGCAGAGTCAGGCTCATACATCCTCAGCATTGACACGCGATACACGCTATGTAATTAATTCAATCATAGACGTAGATTGAGTTTGTATGCTATCTTCTCAATCCTAGGCAGGATTTTAAATGGTCCGATGAACCTTGGACTTAACTTCCTCCACTTTTGATTCACGTGACGCCTTTCCATGGTGACACTTATAAAATTGACTAGGTCACCTACTTCAAACTCCAACATCCTACGCCTCTTGTCAGCATAACTTTTCTGCTAATTCTCCGCAGTAAGATTTCTCCGATCACCTTGTTTCCTATTTCTTTGCATAGTCTTGTGCAAAATAGTTTTTGTTTCCCCAAATAGATTTTAATAAATCAACATGCAACATTTGCGGTTAAGGATATCTGATCACCCCAATGCTGTGCAAAAATGAATAATGCAGACCTTCAACTCCCTTGTAATATTTATATCGTACGTCCTGATTGGCCACCCATTTGAGGAAATAGGCCATTCTCGTGGTCAACTTCGTTTTCATTTCTTCTTGAAAACCTTTCCAAACTTTAAAGATGAACCCTACATCTCTGCCGGAGACAATAGTTACTTGAACTCCATAACAACTAACCACTTGCTTAACATAAGTTTGGGCAAGTAGTTCAGAAAATGTTCTTCTTGGATAAAAATAAATCGGGACGTCTTTGTCAACCTACCTACTACAACCCAGATGAATGTATATCTCTTAGTTGTTCGTGGCAACCTTAACACTAAAATTCATCAAAATGTGTTCCCACTTCCACTCATGTGCAAAGATTGGTTGCCACTATCTGGCGATCTTATGATCCACTTCTACCTGTTAACAGGTCAAACATCGGGATACAAACATTTATGTATCCCTCTTCGTGTTAAGCCACCAAAATTTTAGCCGTAACTCAGGGTTCATTTTTGTATCCCTTGAGTAAATCGGTACCCCAAACTATGAGCACCATTTACAATTCCTTTCCTTCATTTGTCATTAGGCGGAACACATATTCGACCTTCACATTCATAATCACCATCCTTATCACAATCAAAATTTCTTTTTCATTCCTTTCGAATCTCTGCTAGAGCTCAACATCATTTCTCTTGGCCTTAAGCTTCCTCAATTAGATTAGAAAGCATTGGTCGCATTTTTTTTCTTTTCGTGAAACAAACTGTTGCTTCCTTTTCTCCTTACTCGAATCTGGACCTCGAGTTTGTTCACATTATTATTAACTTGGCGTAACAACCATCGCAGTCACTTTCCCTAACAGGGCATCTTAGAGAAATTCTCAATGACTTTTTGGTAGCCTCCGACTGACCTTAGGAAGCTATTAATCTCAAACGCCAATTTTTGTCATTCCTCATTTGTCACTTTTTTCAACTTTTTCCCTATCTCTTAACCTGCTTTCGCATCGACCCCAAATATCCAAAGTCCCCAGTCAAAATTCACATTTCTCGAATTTGACAAACAACTTAACTTTCTTAAAATTTGTCAAACTTGCCATTGCGCAAGTTCCTCTTTGCCTTTAGTATTATTCATAAGGTTACCAATAAGGCGACGACACATGAGCCTTAATTAAAAAACCTGACACTACCAAAATATTATAATGCCTGTCTCTATTTCTAAACACCATCTTGACAGCTTCATCCTTCCTCATTCCTTAACCGGTGATGACCCGCTCTATGGTCAACCACTGGAAGAAAATACATAGCACCCTGCAATTGATCAACATATCCTCTAGTTCAGGAAATGAGTAATTATTCCTGACTGTCACCTTATTCAACTTCTGATAGCCAATTCATAGTCTCATAAACACCTATTTTCTTTTCTTTTTTTTTCAATGACCATCGCCCTCCTTTAGAGCAACTCTGTGCAATATACACTGGCTGTTGACATTTAAAACAGCCTCTTTTGATTCATCTTAAACATTAGCTCGCGACATATTCATATATGTAGGGTATTCACAATTGCCTTGACATAGTCTGTACCCTCATGCCCCAATCTGCACCTTCTACATTTTCTACCTCTTCCTCTTTGTCCGGACCATTTATCATGTACTTGCTTTTTACACTTCTTTCCACTATTCCAGTTTCGATCCTGGATTCTACCTCTTTTTTGTCCTCGCCCATTTTTTTTTCTTCCCAGACCTTTTTATTCTTTGCCTCCACCACTTGATTTTTCTGCTACTTTCGTAGTAATTCACCATTAGAACCTCATTACATGTTCCTTATTAAGGATTATTTTCAAACTCTCCTCATTTTGTTCCACTTTTCACATTTTTCAGTCATCGCCTGATGAGGGCAATTAGGCCAACTCACCAAATCCCCTGATATCATTTTGTGCCTTTCTATCCTTTTATTTAGCACACTAAGCGTGTCTCCAACTTACTCTGCAATTTAAGCAAAAATATTTATCATCAACATGTTAATTGTACCTATTTCGGGGCAACGCAGACTAAATAAGCTACTCTCCTTAACTTGTTTTTGCCTGTTCTCAACAACTTAAAACTCCTCTTGTACATATGGCTAGCGAAAACCATCTTTTTGACATTTCTCCACATCTTGTTACTTCAACTATCTTCTCCATCTCTCAAATTCACGTAGTTGTCTACGCTAAACCATTTCCTTCCCGTGGAATTTCACCAGGCGGGCATCCTAAAAGTTCTGAGATCTACATTCTTTACTTCCCTATTTCTGTAATAGCAGCCACCAGTTGTACCGTTGGAACTCCCACAATATTTTTATAGAAGTCTCACTAGCTCTTTCTTAAGGTCTTATTGACCTAATACCACTCCCTGCTTATTTCTTTCACTTACGTCCTTAACATTCACCATAATCACTCATATTGAAGGTCCCTCTCTCGTCTTTCTGAGGAAGGAGTAGCACGATAATTAAAATTGCGCACCATAATATAACCTTCACGCTCAAACAGCTAATGGTTTTTCATCATTAAACGACATTTTTTTTCGATAGTATGTAAATGATACTAATTCCCCATCACCCTTCTCCTTCTTAATAACAACTTTAGGTCCGACTTCAAAAGTGGACTCCACCCCTACCCGTAGACCCCATCAACCTTGGAGAAGCCATAACGCTCCTTCAAGAATTTCAGGTTTTAATGACTCTCACTTAGAATCCCTTGTAGCATATCCTCAGATAAAACCCTATGAGGCGAACAGTCATAAACAATCTGTCATACCTTTGTGACAATCCGTATACATTGGCGTCCATCAGCTCCATTAATATCTAGTTGGATACTTACTTTTTATCCTCTCATTCAACTTTCAGCTTGTCTATTATCTAGTTAACACTGCTAGTTTGGGACTCAACTAACTTGTCGATTAGTCCCTTTTTCCTCATCATGTGGAAGTACTTTTGCTTCCAAAATCTCATTAAAATTCTACTCATTCACAGTCTCAGGTCCTCGTGTTTCCATTCACAATTTACACATTAGAAGTGTTCAACCTTAACCATCCTTCTCTACCAGGTCTTTTTATTCCAATTTCTACTGGAACTCGATTCGGTTCTTTCAACCCTAATTCCATCTCGTCTACATTCTCATCAGGATCCTTTTTAGAGATCCGACCCCTCAATCTTATCATCATCAACCACTCTTCTAAAACTATGTCAACCAGCTCCTTCTTTTATTCCCTGTAGCAATAGCAGCAATGCCAATGTCACATATATATATATATATATATATATATATATATATATATATATATATATATATATATATATAGCCAACCTCAACCAACATATCTTATCCATCCTCCTAATTCGGCCAAATCATCAAGATTCTTCTTTTACTCCTCTCATCGACACTTAGGCCTTCCACCCGACACTTTGAAAGTCTACAGTATCATTTGCCTAAGCTCTAATACCAACTTGCGACACCCTCAAACCAGGTGACATCACCAGGCTGAGTTATCGATCATAATCACATTCAAAACCCTTTGCTGAATACAGAGCAACTACATCCTCATACTCATACATCATTAATAGACGCTCCAAAATGCTTCCTTACAAAAAATTTCTTACAAACATACACCATACTGAAGCGGAAGACTTACATGTCTTTAAACAACATGAATGTTTACAACCTAATGTACGACTGTAGTCGTAGGACTCTTATCAACCTATCTCGCAACTCAATCTTTATCCCACCATTTATAGCGGGTCTTACCTCACACAACTTATCCCCTTGCTCAACTTTTTCTAGTTTGTTTATCTTCTCTTTTCTAGATGGTTCTCCTTGATAAACCTTATAGCCTGCACAATACAACATAAGGATTGAGCGCAAATCTCCCAGTAAAGACAACACGAGGAGTGTCGTGTATAAATAATTCAGAGGACTCAGAGGAATAATAATCATTTTAACAATAGCAATGAATCAAGAGCAGTCAATAACTTTTCAACATCAGCATCATTGTCAAACGATAATTTTTCTTTTGTTAGACTGAGTGGCTTTAAGGCCCAACAGAACAGCATTACTGCCACCTCCTCATGGACTGGACCGACTAACCAACCGACTATGCAAGTGGACCCGAAATCCAAGGTCGTAAAGGCAAACATCATTGAAATACAAATCATTAAAATCATCAATATCAAAACAAAATCAAATGCAATGCACATGGACACGACGGACAGGACTCGACTAGACACGACAGACCCTGCTCGAGCGACATTCATCCTCTTTGGCCAGTGATCATAATTCATAGGCCATCCTCCTCATATTGATGCCCCATTTTACGGGATGTTGATCTCAGTCTCAAGTAAATAAAAGAGACACTGTCAACTAGCAGGGAACTCATTTAGAGTGCTTTCCCTAACCACGTTACAGCCAAGCAACAAGACATCATCAACGGGGCGAACAAGGAAAAATTTATTCCACCTTATGTCCTCAACAACACAGCTCCACAAGGAATACCAGATCAAAAGATCAACCGGTGTTCAGACCCAACAACATGAGTTCAACGTGACATCATCAACAGGGCGGACTTGGGAGAAATTTGCCGCAAGCCCTCAATAGCGTTCTTACATAAGAGAAATGTCGGTTATCAATAAGTGCTGACATTTCGCAACAACAACGCAACGATCACCACATCATCATCCTCAGCGATTCGCCACCAGTCCTCAATGGTGTTCTCATATCGGCTATCAATAACAGCAATATCATCATCAACTTGATATCATCAACAGGGCGGACTTGGGAGAAATTTGCCGCAAGCCCTCAATAGCGTTCTTACATAAGAGAAATGTCGGTTATCAATAAGTGCTGATTTCGCAACAACAACGCAACGATCACCACATCATCATCCTCAGCGATAAGGCGGACTCGGGATAAGTTGCCACCAGTCCTCAATGGTGTTCTCAAAGAGAAAAGATATCGGCTATCAATAATTGCCGGCATCTCACAACCACCACACAACAACCCTTACACAATATCATCATCAACTTCAAGTATGCTAATCGAATCGTAGTGTACTAGGACACGCATCATCCTCATTAAATTCTATCAGCAGGGCGGACTAAGAAAATTTATTCCACCTTAAGTCCTCAACAGCACCATTAAAATATGCATATACCGGTTACAATGACTACCGGTGTCCAATCATAACGACAAGAATCCAACAACACGTCATCAACATGGCATGCTAATCGGACAATAAATTAGCATATCGAACCGCATTGTCCTTACCTTATTGGCTTATAGCCGAAGCAACTCGCAATCTCTGATCACATAGAGCTGCATCACCTAGTCAAATCATATCCTGCTCGTTAGTCATCATTCAACATATACGCACTCCTTATTCTACCCATTCGCACTTAACCGTTCATAGCATCTTACGATAGCTAGTTAATTCGATCTGATAATCGGATCCTTAATCTAGCCTTATCGACTTATTATCGATAACAACCCTCATTTTAGACATACTACCATTATTCCTCGCTTCGCACCCCTCCGAACGCTAAATTATGCGTATTCTAAAAAATTTAACGCCAACATGGCAAATTATCAAAATACCCCCTGATGGCCACTACATCACCAACACCCCAAACCCACTTTAAAACTACTTTTTAGATGTATTGCATCATTTATAGACCAAATATTTCCTCAAATTTTTTAAGGAAAATTACCAAAACACCCCCTAGCGGCTATCGCCCTAACAAACATCTCAAAACTACTTTAAAATAACTTTTTGGATGTCTTGCAGCCCTTCCCAAACCAACAGTCCTTTAAAGCATTTTATAGAAAAAAATTACCAAAATACCCCCCTCTGGGCGGTAAATTACTAAAATGCTCCCGGGGTTTAGTATCACCGCAACGCCCCGAATCATCTTCAAACCAACTTTTTAGGTGTTTTACAACCCTTTCCGGACTAAAAAGTCCTTTGAAAAACTTTACCGAAAAAATTACCAAAATGCCCCTGAGGGTTCCCGAGCTTAGTAAAATCTCAAAAGTACTTTAAAATGCTATTTTAAGCCTCCTGAATTCATTATTGAGCTAAAAAGTATTTTACAAAATTTTCACCCAAAAATATCGAATCGATGTCCGGACCGAGCGTTTTAAAGCCCGCTCGGTCAAAAAAATAGCTAACAACTTTGGAATGACCCGAAATCTTGAGAAACGGAACTTCTCAGCATCTTAAGGTCCCCATTAAATTTTTGCATAAAACCGCGTTCGTTTGATATTTTAAATTTCACCATAAAGTTTCAAACTTCCCACATCCGTTTACCCCCTTCCGGAGCTTGAAAAAATCTGAAACTTTTCCACGATACAGGTCTCCTAAAAATAACTAGGGTCTATTTTTGGCACTTTGGCTAAATAAATTTATATACATGTCTAGAAATTCGTAAAGAAACTGCTGGCATAAATACATCTTCAGCGACCCTTTTGAGTTTAAAAAAATATTACACACAGCTGAAATCCCTGTTCACCTTCCCTGTCATTTGGCAATCCTGTTAACACATGTACAACCCCATTTCCATGGCAATCCACTCCACTGCAGCCTAAACACACACTAAAACAACTTCACATACCCAAAATACACACATATATAACCCTCACATACACAATTACACCTAACACACCCCCATAATCTCAAACCCAAACCTTACACACAAAAACACACTCAGGTGATTTACTTAAACACACACAGTCACTTCCAACCATTTTCAAACCCATACCCATACATAATTACACCTAATTCTACACATTAATGCACAACTACACATCTTATACTTCATCACTCACACACCCGTAACATAAACACACACACACACACACACAAAAAAACTAAAACACCTACTAAATACACACCCTTACACGAAAATCACGCACTAAGGTAAAGGAGAAGGATTACCCCGTGAATTCCTTCAAATCTCCCATTCTCCCTCTGATTTTGCGCCGAGCTTTCAACCTGTTCTGATTTTTTTTTTCTCACGGCCGAACACAGCACTTCCCTATTATGTTTTCTATTTCTTATTATTGTTTCTTTATTTTTGTTCCCACCCTGAATTTCCTCCTCTTTTCTTTGCTTCATTTCTCTTTAAAGACTAACTCATAGTTTATTACCAACTAGATGAGTCACAAAACAAACAAATGGGAGGTGGCATGTGTTTAAGGTCTAATTCCTTAACTCTTGACACATAAGTGCCAACTTTTAGAAATTGCAATTTAGCCCCAAAGTTTTCAAAATTACAAAAATGTCTCCATAATTTCAAAAATTACTTTTTTCGCCCTGAAATCTTTTTAGGCTCCTCTGCAATTCTAATACTCGAGAATTGCTCAACTTTAACGCCCATTTATTTTTCAGAGTCCGGATGGTTATTTAACCGGCTCCCGAAGTTCAAGGTATTACAGTAACTATGCACGATCATAATTGAATTGCCAAGGAACCTTGTTGGGATTATAACTAGTGCTCCTAACGTCAAACTTGGTAAAAGATGACAAACAATAAGGGTTAGGAAGACACAAATAGAACATGTCCTCCCTTCAATAATCATTCACTAAAGGGTCGCAGTTTGCCAACTCTTTGAAGAACATCAAGGTCTCAAAACCCTTCACGGGCAAGCTACAAGTCTTGTAGTTAAAATTTGTATCAAAGACCAGAATAGTCTCGAACTAGACCACCTATGAGCTTGAAAGGAGAAACAATCCATGTTTTCTTTCCTTAGGTACCCATTTGGCAGCTTCGACAAACAACTCAATCTTAGAGAAGGAGCCTAGATTTTGGAGCATAATACCTAAACACCATACAGAAACAATTGCCAAAAACGTAAAGAACTATAAGTGGTAGATCATATGTAGCACTAGATCGCTGAAAGTTATCAAATAGCACATCCACCTTGGTAAATAAGTTTCCTGAGAACAAGGGGCAAAGGGCAGGCTCTTACCCCTTGCAAGAATAATAGTAACAAGAAAAACTTATAGTTGATCCCTTCTTAGGGGCCACTATAGAAAACATTGCATGTAAGCGAGAATGCGTTAAAGTGGCCATATGATGAGGATTATTAGCAGCGACGCGTGCCACTTTCCTCAGTAAACCATTCGTACCCTTAAGGAACAAAATTAGCAAACACTAATAAATTCAATTTGAAATATTCATTTTATAGTTGTCTGAACAAGTTGTGATGGAAGGGACACTTCGAGCTATGTCTTGCCCTTTCTCCACCTTGACCATATTCGCTTACTCTTGCAGTAGTTGTCACGAACCTAACCTACGGGTGAGCCCATGAGCTAGGTCTGTGACCGGCCACAGACCCATATGAACATCCACAAGTCTCTGCCTAGCCGACTACCACCTATACACAAGATTTATAACCAATATACCAAATCTAAACCATTTACAAGGCTATCAAAACCAAAACCATACTTATGGATTACCTCAAAGCACATCTCTAATACATCCAAATGATTCAACTAGTAATAGTAATGAAAACTCCATGGAGATCTATGCTCCAAAAAATTCTTAAAATCTCAAATAGTACTATAATATCACTAAAACATTATCAAATTTCCTAAGAGGTTTAAATCCCCTAATAAACATCTTTCGCACTCCATCCTCGTGATACTCAGGAATATCGGGTTCAACTATGTTGTCACTTGAAAACATTCATAAAAGAGTGAGCTAGGAGCCCAAGGAAGCACGTAAAACCGTGTCCCTAAAATTGATTTGAGGATTTTAAAACGTGCCATGGGTTTTCATTTCATGATCAGGAAATCAATATCACCATAACGAAAGATTGCTTTATTATAAATACATATATGTACTTGTACAAAAAGGATTCTCAGAACACGAGTATGACATCATGAAAGCTCATCAAACAACTATCACAGCTAATCACAACTTAGGTATGCTGCAGTCTGCAAGTAATCCCCCTGACTAGGGCCACAATTCGTGCTCTACTTGGGATATATGTTATTCGGTCAGAGTACAAGCCCCTCCCTAACTAGGGCCCACAATCTCTCCTCAGCTTGGGATACATATTATTGTGAACAGAGGGGCAAACCATGAGCAACAGTACCGTGCATCAGTGTATGGTCCCGTCGACTATGATCCACAATCCAATTTTTTTTCGTGGATATAGAGCACAACAGATCACTGTCTCATTCAACATAAGCCAAATCTAAAATCACTACAAATAGAAACATTTCATGGAATTTTTAATTCATCTTCTCGTCAAACAATTAAACATGAAGGCAGAAGCAATACAAAGACTTTGAAACTTTCCTTTGATAACATCATATATACATTTATTTATTGAAAAGTAGGGTATACGGATGAATATGACAAGAGTACTTACCTGACTTGATCACCGGTTCTAGTTCTTACTCAAATGCTGATCCTAGCTCTCATCCATCGAAACCTAAATGATAAATCATACGGGTGTTAATTCTTGACGCTGAATCATGCCTGATTACTAAATTTCCTCCAAGTGAATGAAATTAACAAAATACCTCCGGACTTGGTTAAAATTACCAATATACCCTTGATGCCTAGCATACCATTACACACCAAAAAAATAACCCAAAATATCTTTCTAAATGCCTAGGTGGGTTTTTCGGAGTAAAAGGTTGTCTCTGGGAATTTTATGTTCAAAATTTCAAACCGCTCCTTCAATTGAGCGCTACGGGCATGTTTCAAGAGCATAGCAATCAGCACCGAAATGCTGCAAAACTTTAGACACTTAAGCGTCCCAGTAAAACAAGGTTAGCGTAAAAGTTTTGACTAAAAAAACGTTCTTTTGCTATACAAATTAATTCAAAACCCCTTTTTCAAATTGAAACCATTTCATACCTTTTGCATGCCCACAAAAATTCCACAACGTAGGTTTAAAAAAACTAAAGGGTTTTTAGTTTCACACTTTTTGCCTAAATCACTACAAGAAAATAAGTCTTTAGCGACTGATTTTTAGCGACAGAGATAATTTCCGTCGCTACAAGTTTTTACCGACAGAACGTGCGTCGGTATAAATCTTTAGCGACGGACTTTCAGCGATGGGTAAACACCTACATAAATTCCTTCGCTAATTTTTTTTAGTTTTTAATTTTTATCTAATTTTTTGCTCAAGAGAAATTAAATTTGAAAAACAATTAGTGATGGACATTTAGCGATGGATGTTTGTCCGTCGCTGAAAGTAATATTTTACAATTTTTTTAAGGATTATAGCGATACTTGTTTCCGTTGCTATAAGTCCGTCGCTAAAAATGGATTTAAAGACTACTTTTTGGGACGAACCTTTAACAACGACAAAGATCTGTCGTTAAAAGTCACGCAACCCTATTATTTTCCCTTCTCTTTTCTCCCCGCCGCACTTTTCCTTTCTTCCCCTCTCTCTCTGCCCTTCTCCCTCCCTCTCTCCCTCCACCGTCCCCTCTACCTCCTCCATTGTCCCCTCCACTGTACATCCCTGCCTCCGTCCCTCCCCATCACTACGCCGGCGACAGGCCCCTGTCTCCATCCTTCCCCACCAGCCCCCCACGCCGGCAACAGGCCCCACCACCACACCGCCCTTCCCTCTCCCTTCACATATGCTGTCGTAGAGCCACCTCGTCGCGCCGTAGCTACCCCACCACCGCCACCCCACAATCGCGCCACCACTCCACAGCCACCTCACAGCTACACCACCATCACCACAGTTCCTCCTCCTCTGCCACGCCAGCACCCTTCGCTGCCTTCCGGGTGCCACTGCCGTTGCCTTCTGTGCACCACTATCGTCCATCTCTTCGCACCACTACTGCCCGAAATCACTTTTTTTCTCGGCTAGAAATTGTAATATGCTAGAAATTATTTATCGTATTGAATCTGTTGTAATGCTAGAAATTATTTATCGTATTGAATCTATTTTTATAATATTATTGTATTTAATCTGTTATAATGTAATTACATTTGATTTGTTATAATGTAATTGAATTTAATTTGTTGTACTGTAATTGTGTTTAATTTATTGTAATGTTATTGTATTTAATTTGTTGTAATGTAATTGAGGTGATTAAACCCTAATTAACCCTAATTGAACCAAATTAACCCTAATCAAACCCTAATTAGTTTGTAATCTAACCAATTAACAGTAATTAATCCTGCATAACCCTAATTGAATGAATTAATCCCAATTAAACTCAATTAACCCTAACTGAACCAATTAATTGTAATTAACCTTGATTCAACCTAATTGAACCAATTAGCCCTAATTAATCCTGATTTACCGTAATTGAAAACCAATAAACCCTAATTAGTCCTGATTAAACCTAACTGAACCAATTAATCGTAATTAGCCCCGATTAAACGTACTTTAACCAGTTAACCTTAAACCCTAATGAAGTCCTAATTAGCCTGAATAAATCCTAATTACCCCTATTTTGTTTCCAATTAACCCTAATCAAACCCTAATTATCCTTAATCTAACCAATTAACAGTAATTAATCCCGAGTAACCCTAAACGAATGAATTAACCCCAATTAATCCTAACTGAACCAATTAATTGTAATTAATCCTGATTCAACCTAATTGAACCAATTAGCCCTAATTAATACTATTTTTCCTAATTGAACCAATAAACCCTAATTAGCCCTTATTAATTCTAATTGAACCAATTAACCGCAATTAGCCTCAATTAAACATATTTGAACCAGTTAACCTTAAACCCTAAACCCTAATTATTCCGCATAAACCCTAATTAACCTAATAAAGCCTAATTAATCTAAGTACATCCAAATTACTTGAATTACATCCGAATTAGCCTAATAAAGCCTAAGTACATCCAAATTATTAGCGATCCCCCTCCACCCCCCACCTCCATCACGCCCCACTGACCCATTGCCCCACCGGCCATCGCGCACAACCCCGGCCAACAGCCACCGCATTACCGGCCAACCGCCCCCCACTTGTACATATTATTTTAATTAAATGTTAGAATTTAACATTTTTAGGTAGAAATTATTTTTGTTACATGTTAGAATTATTCTTTTTTTTTTTTTGTGAAAGGTTCTTTATTCCATTAAATGCAATACTTAGGTGCCTATTTTTATGTACATTTTACATAGTACACTAAAACCTAAATTAATCTGTAGTATCCCTGTTTTATCAATCTCCCATGCCCTGCATAGTGCTATATTATTGGCATTAGCTATGACTTGTTGAATTATTCTGACTATAGTTAATTAGATTATTTTTTTAAGTTATTCTAATGTCAAAGTGTTCTTTTGATTTTCAGAAGTGTTGTAATGTGAAGCTTTAGAAATTGATGCCTTAGCTCTAGTGGCGGAGCCAGAAATTATACGTGGGGTGGGCACTTAATTGACAAAGGGCAAAAAATCCTAAGCCTAAGTATTGTGACAATGTATTTAACCCAATAAACAGACAACTCAAACGAGCGTAGGTTGAAAGGGCGTGAGTGAATTACCCACAATTTTATGAGTAGCCAATTTCTACACTCACTACTTACCGTAACCTAAAAAAATTGTGTGCCAATTTATACACATAATTGCACTTTACTAATCAAAATAGACTTCCTAATTTTTGTTTCCCACCTTTTGTCAAGCACATGATCCGTTTGCAAGTATGAAAGGACGAAGAAATTAAGAGACAATCTTATACTCCGTAATAAGTTATTCAAATCTACTATGCACAAGAGCCAACACCTAACAAGACAGTTATATTAAGAGAAAAAATTGAGATTGCGACGACTACAGAGATAAAGATTGGAGTTGCTTCAACAAAATATAGTATAAAAACCCTTTATTTAGGAAGTTTATTTGGATGTCGTTCTTTTAATGCGTTTTTGCTGTGATCTTCAAATTTAAGTGTAATTTGTTAAAGTCTCATATTTTTCTAGGCGCTTTAGCCAACGTCAGATTTTAGGAGCATCTTTTCAGTAAAATGTCCATATTTTGTTTTCATTTACCGTAGCATCATATATTAGTGCTTATTAAAACAGATGGAACTCCTTATAAAATCATGACCGTTAATTTCATTAATGCTTAAAATTTATTCAAGCATTTCAATCTACCCCAAAAACCCAAGCTTACAACCCCAAATTATCACCATAAAAACCATCAGCCACACACACACACACACACACACTCTTTCTCTCTATCTCTCTCCCTCTCTCTCCTCCCTCTTGGACATCACCATCTAGTCATCTAACACTATTTGTTGGTCAATAAATGACGGATGAACCAGGACCTTGTTGGTCAATAAATGACAGGCCCAGTGCTTTTGGAATTACTTGCCCCTGCTAAAGATTGATTGGTGTCTGTATTGGATTCTAGTTGTGTAAGAAACACATCACCGCAGTAGCCTGATCTAGGATGTTATAGCAGGGGAAGCATCCATGCCACCTGGTTGGGGGGAGAGGACAC
This sequence comes from Escallonia herrerae, assembly GCA_033070095.1. NCBI lineage: Eukaryota > Viridiplantae > Streptophyta > Magnoliopsida > Escalloniales > Escalloniaceae > Escallonia > Escallonia herrerae. The sequence goes on along the minus strand of JAVXUP010001741.1, from coordinate 157,783 downwards.
TACTCGTATTCTATACTCTAAACAAGAAAGAAGGAGGCAGCAGGCGGGCATGTGCCCCCCGCTGCCTCTACTGCTGCTTAGCCCCCCTTTGATTGGTAGTTGGGAGTCACATGAAAATTGAATCCCACCACGAGGGGCAACCGTAAAAAACTAATTCTGATTAACTTCGATTAGCCCCTAACACATCCCTAGGTAACCCTAATTAACCCTGATCAAGCCCGATCAACCCTAATTAATCCTGATTAACTGTAATTAACTTCGATTCACCTTAATTAAACCTAATTAACTATTATTAAACCTAAATAGCCCTTATTAAACCTAAGTAAACATAATTAATCCCGATTAACCCTCAATTAATCCTGATTAACCCTTAACATGTTCTTAGGTAACCCTAATTACCATAACTAAACTCTAATTATACCCTATTAATATATTCCTAATTATCCTAAATATAATCTAACCATAACTATATACTTAAACCCTGGACTCAGTCATAGAAGGACGATATCAACTCTGCGAATGAACTCAACGAATCCTAAAGTGACTCAATCCTAATTAACCCTAATTAACACATTAACTCTAATTAACCTTCTTTTAGCTATTACTTAAACCCTAATTAACAATAATTAAGTCTAATTAAACCTAATTAATCCTATTTAGGTCGAATTAGCCCTCATAGCATAAACCCTATTTAGCTCGAATTAGCCTTATTAGCTCTAATCGGCCCTAATTAAAATTGATTAACCCTAATTAACATTAATTAACCCTAATTTACAGTTACTTTAATCTCTAATCAGTCGTAATCACTGCCGACTAACCTAATTATACCCTGATTGTCCTGATAAATCGTAGACAAACCCTAGCTAAACCCAGTTAGGGTAATTAACTGTAATATGTTCTAATTAGGCTCAATTAGCCCTAAGTAGCCCAAGTTAGCCCGAATTAATCCCTGAATAACACCAATTGAATCTAACTAAATGCAAATAACTGTAATCAACTCTAAATAGCTCGAATTACCCTAATTGCCCCTAATTAACGCATTAACTCGGCATTTTCACCTTAATTAGCTATTATCTATTTAGGTTCAGTACAAAATTATTTGGTTATAGTGAACTTGAGCAAAGAAATTAAATCATCATTCTTAACTCCTTTAATATCTAACGATCCACCAAATCGAGATTCTCAAGTAAACTCGGTGCTTTTGGTTGGTAAGTTATGGATTAAAAAATTTCCCTTAGCGCGTCATGTTGAACCATCTCGTCTAAGATCTTATCTTCTGAGACTTTAAATAATAATTTTGGCTCGCAACTATCCATGTCTGCAGAAGAGAAGACTTTCTGAGGCAAAAGGTTTTTCTCAGACTGTTGTAGACATTTCCTGCCCTCCATTGTTCCTGGGGTAATTAGATGGTATATATACACAATTTTTTCTGACCAATCCTGTATGCGCGACATATGGCTTGCATTTCAACTGATGGGTTCCAAATAATATCAAGCAAAATGACTCTCGACGCCCTAACTAGGACCGATTAGGGCTAATTAGAGCCAAATAGGGTTAATTCGAGCTAAATAGGGTTTGAAAGGCAAGGTATGTGGGGCATAAATTTGGTTGAGGTTCGAGATTTGGGTTGCTTGATATAGTTGCAATCCATCAGTTGAAAGGCAAGCCATATGTCGGGCATAAAGGATCGTTAGAAGAAAACTGTGTGTAATTATCATCTAATTACCTCAAGAACAATGGAGGGCAGAAAATGTCTGCGACAGGCTGAAAAAGGTATTTTGTCTCAGAAAGTCTTCTCTTCTGCAGATATGGAGAGTTGCGAGCCAAGTCCCGGAAGATGAGGTCTTAGACGAGATGACTCAACATGAAGAGTCAAGGAAAATTTTGAGTCCATTACTTACCAACCAAAAGCACATAGTTCACTTGAGAATCTTGATTTGGTGGATCGTTAGATATTAAAGGATTTAAGAATGATGCTTTTCTCTGCTCAAGTTCACTATAACCAAATGATTTTGTACCAAACCTAAATGGATAATAGCTAATTAAGGTGAACATGCCTATTTAATGCGTTAATTAGGGTAATTAACTATTTAAGGTTGATTACAGTTAATTACGCTTAACTAGACTCAATTAGTGTTATTTAAGGATTAATTCGGGCTACTAAGGGCTAGTTGAGCCTAATTAGAACATATTATAGTTAATTACACTAATTGGGTTTAATTAGGGTTTGTCTACGATTTATCAGGACATTCAGGGTTTAATTAGGTTAATCAGCGGTGATTAGAGCTAATTAGAGATTAAATTAACGGTAAATTAGGGGGCTAATCTGAGTTAGTTAGGTTTAATTAGGAATAATTAATATAAACTAGAGTTTAATTAAGGTTAATCAGTTTTAGTTAGGCAGTGTACGCAGCCTCCCTGGTATGACTGCACGTGCTCTGATAGGAGCATCCCCATCCCTCGCTGCATCTCCACAGACGTAGACACTGACTGTGGAGAGTTCGTCGTTACATGAGAACGAGGTCCGTCGCATTGCTGCGAAGGTTTATAAGAGGATCATAACGCATAATTAGGTATAACCACTATATACGTTTAATTAGTGAACACTATATGATTGTTATTGAGATTAATGCGTCCGTGCCTTTACATGCAGGGCACTGCTACTGGACATGCCGAGCCGGATCCAGATCACAGTGCCCCCATGGATGAGGACGATTAGCGGGACCCATCAGATCTAGGATCGCCGAACCCTGATCAGGCCTTCCCCTTCTAGCTTTTTGTATCCCACTCCCGTGCCCCCCCCCCCCCCCGCCCCCACTGACTTGTACTTCCCTCCCCTACTCTATTAATGTACCCCACTCTCATACCCTCTTGAATTTTGTATATATTTTATTATTGGATTATGATTACAGGTTTGGTATTAAAAAAATATTTTTTTAAATTAGCAACAAACTTGATTTCGTCGCCAAAAGTCTACTAATTTTTTTAAAAAATTGACGTTTTAGCCACAAAAATTACGTCGCTAAAGTTTTAAATGACAAACGTTTAGCAACGAAAGTTAGTTGCTAAAGATTTTAGGTAATAAACTATTTTTAAAAAAAGAACGTAAATTAAAATATGAAAAACAGAATTAGCGACGGAATATCCGTCGCAAATTTTATTTTGAATTTCGTCGTTGAAGGTGACTTTAGGCGATAGATTGAAAATTCCGTCACAAAAACTTTTAAAGACGAGATTGTAGGTAACGAAGTTTTAGCGACGGGGTGTCCATCATTAAATATTTTTACCGACGGATTGCGGACTTTTAGTGACGGATATGTCCGTCGCTAAAGTCATTTTTCTTGTACACTGCAGGAAAATAAGGATTTTACGATGGACTTTTAGCGACGGAAGGAATTCCATCGCTAAAATGTCTTTAGCGATGGATAAAGCCTTTGGTAAATGTTCGTCGTTAAAAACTTTTAGAGACGGACAATGTCGTCGGTAAAAGTTTTGCCAACAAACATTTACCGACGGAATTGTACCGACAGATTATTCCTAAATTTTTTTAACAAATTTTATAATTTTTCGAAGGTTTTAAAAAATATTATAAGCGACGGAAATGTACCATCGCTAATAATTCCGTCATTAAAGATGACTTTTGCTGACAGACTTTTAGCGACGGTATCATTCCGTCACTAAAACTCCTCCTTAAAACACATCAGATCTGCTTTCTTCTTTCTCCCGTTTCCCTCTATGTCTCGAATCTCTCACCCGCCAGCGACCCCCTCTACGGCGATCCACATCTTTGGCTATACCACTGTCCTCCCCCTGACGCCATGCCACCTCTGGTGACAGCCCCATCCTCTGCTGGACGCCGCCCCACCTCCGGCGACCATCACGATACTGCCCACTGCTCACCATTTTCTTTCATCTGTGTCCTCAACGAATTGCACTTAACTGTCGGTAGAAAAATCACAATTTGTACAAATGCATGCCTATTTAGTTTAGTTTAATTGTTTGCTTCATAGAGTTTGTTAAAATTTTATCAGTTACAACGCTGTTGTAAACTTGCTCCACCATGTTGTTGTAAGATCCCTTTGAAAACGGAATAAATTCGTATGGCAATTCTGGGAAGCCTTTCATGATTTCTCTGAAGCTAGACTTCAATTGAAAATCCAATGTAATGATATATGTTCTCAGTATTGACAAACTATTTAAAATGGGATGTAGTGGGCACAACGACTTTTAGAGGGACAGCGCTTGTGGAAAGAGCTTGTCGTCTTTAAGTAGGCCTAAATTGTTCGCTAGAGCACAAAACTTGCCCAAGTTTTGAATAGAACAATTATTAGTACTATCATCATCAGTGGCTGAGAAACCAAATCCATTGGGTAACAAACCATTATAACTCTTTCCGACCACATTGACAATCTGAAATTGATGTTCCTGTGCTGTAGATAACTTCCGTTCACTGAATTGGACCTTACCAATTAATCAATTGAAGTTAACGAGTGAAATAGTATGTTGTAACAAATTTTGGTCACCACCACTTCCCATGTTACTACAATTCACTGCTAAAGCCACCATCCATATGGCATCAAATGAAACATTGCCGTTGGACCAAGGAATGGCCCCTACCTGGGTAACTTCATCTTATACAGTGAGACGGTCTCAATAAAAGTATCGGAGAGAGGGCAACATTCCCCAGAACAAACATAATTAATTGAATAAGTATTCTCAGAAGAAAGTAAAAGGTAAAGGGGAGATTGAGAGGGTTAAAAGGTGATACCTTAGTGCTTCTTGAAACAGATTAAAGAACAATTGCAAGTTGAAAATTCGAGTTCTTAATAACAACTGGAAAAGGTAATTAACTCTGAAACAACGAATTCAGAGTACAGAGGTAGAAAGAGGAAAACTGGTGGTGGGGGTGGCTTATTAGGGAAAGAGACAGGAGATACACTTGTATTTGGATTGTGCTTCGTTGCATACTTGTGGCACCCCTTTGCTGGATATCTAAAGAGTTGTATAATTGTTGCACTGTACCCAGTTGGATTGATCGAGATATCTGTGATTGCCTGAAATTGTTAGACTTCTTTATTTCAATTTTTATTCTTTATATAATTTTGTTAACTATGCATTGAGCATTTGAAAAATTGAGAATTGAGATTTTGACTGCGCATTGAGAATTAAGAATTGAGATTGTTGATGGATGAAGGGACATAATTGGATTGAGATATCTGTTAGGTAGCACGGACACGGACACCGGGTTCAATTGACACCGACATCGATTTGCTTTATACTTGTGGATGCTTCTTCAAGAGTTTTCGACACTTCTTCGAGAGGTGTCCGACATGGTGTTTGGTAATTAAAAATTAAATCAATATCTATGGACACCGCTGAGAGGTGTCAGACACGTGTTCGGATGTGTCGGTAAGGTGTCGAGGTGTTGGTAGGTCACGAACACTGCGTCCGATCGACACCGACACCGAATGTCATATTTGGCTTTATACTTGTGGACACTTCTTCAAGAGGTGTCCGGCACCTTTTCAAGGGGTGACCGACATGGTGCCTGGCAATTAAAAAATAAATCAATATCTTCGGACACTGCTGAGAGGTGTCGGACACGTCTCTGGAGGTGTCGGACCTGTGTCGGTTGGTGTCGTACATGTGTCCGGAGGTGTCGGACACCATACCAACTCCCTATATGAGGTGTCGGTGCTTTTGAGGATATATGTGATTTAGTTGTAATTGTTAGACTTCTTTATATCAATTTTCATTCTTTATATAATTTTGTTAACTGTGCACTGAACATTTGAGAATAGATAATTGAGATTGTTGACTATGCATTGACCATTTGAGAATTGAGATTGTTGACGGAGGATGGGACCCAATTGGATTGAGATATCTGTTAGGTAGCAAGAACACAGACATCGTGTCTGATCGACATCGACACCGACACCAAAATATCATATTTTGGCTTCATACTTCTGGGCACTTCTTCAAGAGGTGTCCGGCACCTCTTCAAGGGGTGACCAACACGGTGTCCGGCAATTACAAAATAAATTAATATCTTCGGACACCGCTGAGAGGTGTCGTACATGTGTCTGGAGGTGCCGGACACGTGTCCAAAGGTGTCGAACACGTGTCTAAAAGTGTCGGACACCATACCGACATCGTATATGAGGTGTCGGCGCTTTCTAGGATATCTGTGATTTAATTGTAATCGTTAGACTTCTTTATAATAATTTTCATTCTTCATATAATTTTGTTAACTGTGCATTGAGTATTTGAGAATTGAGATTGTTGACGGAGGATGGGACCCAATTGGATTGAGATATGTGTGATTTAGTTGAATGGTTGGTTGTTGAATTTAGGTTAATTAAGTTAACACGATATTTTTAGCAACCCCTGGAATCTCATCGTATAATTAGCCCTAATTAGTCCCGATTAACCCTAATGAACTCAATTAACCCTAATTAGCTCTAACTAGCCTAATTAGTTTTAATTAATCCTAAGAGCCCAATTAACCCTAATTAGTTATAATTAGCCCAAATTAGTCCTAATCAACACTAATCAGCCCAAATTAAACCCTACTTAACCCTAATTACTCATATCTTAGTAACCGTAATTAGATTAATTAAATCCTAAAACCTAACTAAACCCTGATTAGCTCTAATGAACCCAATTAACCTTAATTAATTGGGTTCGTTACAGCTGCCTCCTCCCCGGTGGGTCCCACCTCGTCATTGCCCACTGATGATGAGGCACAGAGTGCTCATGTACAGCAGACAGGGCTCTAGTCCCAGCCACAGCCACAGTAGTTGCCCCAGCCCGACGCCGATTCCTCCCACACGGGCATTGATTCTTCTTCTTCTGTGGGTTCTACCTTAGGTATAGTTGATAACGATGTTTAGTCAATTTTCACTAGCCTTATATTAAAATTATATTTGGACTGTATTAATTTCGGTGTTTGTAGGATCTCGACGAGACCGTGGCCCGATAGGCGGGGTACGCATCGATCTCCAGCGTAAACAAAGAGTTACGCTCACCCAGGAGAGCCAGTAAGTAAAAAAAAATCACATCGTGCCTTATATTTAAAATTTTGGGTGTCTTAATTTATATTTGAACTGTATTAATGTATTTATTTACTTATTTGGCAGGATCCTAGAGAATCAGGCAAGGATGAAGATCGGCGTTCTTGTGAAGGGCCGATTCTTTGAGCCACGGTTATACTGGAAGGACTGGAATGCCGGGACGAGGGAGTCCTTATAGCAGGAGTGGATAGTACGGTGAACTATTTTTTCAATGATAGTATTTGTTTAATTAGAATTTAGTATTTAAATTAATTTGTGTAATTGGATGCCTTGTAGGAGGGATTCACATTTGACTCGCCTGATCAGCAGGCGCTGGGGCGGCAGGTCTTCTTTGCATATATCGACAAGAATTACCGTTGATGACTGCACGACGCATAAAACCGGGTGAAGAAGATACTGTCTGAGGGTGCTCCGATGACAGAGTTGAAGAAATATCCCCCACATTGGGTATCTCCAACTGTATGGGGGCGGATGATTGATCAGTGGGTTGTGGATGCAGGCTGGGACGCCAAGAGTAAGAGCGGGGCCGAGAACAGACGTGAGAAAGATCCGACGCACATGGGGTTGGTGGCACGCTACGTCATCCGACACAAGAATGCGGTCGAGCACCCCAACCTGGAGAAGGATGAGGTCTTACTCTGATGTATAATCAGACGCACGTGAGGAAGAAGGACAAGGATGAGGGGCACTAGGTAGGGGACTATGTTTAGATATTGCTGGTAGATCGTTGTAAGTTTGAGTCAATTTGTTTAATTTATTAAATTTTTGTCTTTCTATTCAATGTTTGTTGCGTTAATGGCCTAACATATCTTTAAATCACAGCTTTTGCAAGCTTTGTATGAACAACTTAAGGGGTTCGAGTAGGAGTCCCGACAGCCACCAGTTTCCACTAGTACGGGTACGAGTACTGGGGCGTTCAAGTGATGGCTGGATACACCAGAGGTCGTCAATCGGCCGAAAGGCCGCATACGGGGCCTGCCTAGCACGACTGTACGTTCTGTGATAGGAACATCCCCACCCCCACTGCCCTCCACAGACATCGGCTGTTCAGTGTCCGTTGAACGAGTAGGAGATCCAGTGCATTGCTATAGTGGTGTTCAGAATGGTCAGGGAGCAGGATCAATAGGGCACTGTTGCTGGACATGCCGAGCCGGCTCCGGATTAGCTGGATCCAGATCTGGAACTTGGCAAAACCTGGTGAGCCCCCTCTCTTGCCCTCCCAGCTTGTACCCCCTTCCCTCTCTCGTGCCCTCCCGGCTTGTACTCTTCTCGCCTGCCATAACCGATTGTATCCGGTTCCTAGCTTGTATATTTTATTTTTCATTATAGTAAACATTTTTTAAAGTTATATATAGTGGTTTTGTGTCTGTTGTGGGGTTAAATAATTGCTGACCGATCAGCAATTATCTAACCCTAATGTGCATTTGGGGATTGTACCTTGTTGTTGAGACTTGAATTTCATTACAGGTTTGGGCATTAAAAAAATAAAAAAAAATTAACATTTAGCGACAGATTCATTCTATCACAAAAGAATATCTCTAAGTCTGCACTTTTACGACAGAATATTCTGTCGTTAAAAAGGACTTGTAGCGACGGACCATCCTGTGCTAAAAAGTTCATTCTGTCGCCAAATATTTACTGAATAAATTCTTTTTGAAGAAAAAAATAAACTAAAATACGTAAAAAACAATTAGTGGCGGAATTTCCATCGCGAATGTATAAAGAAACCCGTAGCTGAAAGTCCAATATTAGACGACGGATTTTTGAAATTCTGTCACAAAACTTTTAGGGATGGGCTTTTATACCAGGGACTTTTAGCGATGGTGTTTCCGTTACTAAAACTTTTTGCGACGGAATGTAGGCTTTTGGTGACGGATTTCCCCATCGCCAATGGCCTTATTTCTTGTAAGTGGTAGTGAATAAATCATTACAAGAAAATAAGTCTTTAGCGACGGACTTTTAGCGACGGAGATAATTCCGTAGCTACAAATTTTTACCGACAGAACGTGCATCAGTATAAACCTTTAGCGACGGGTAAACACCGACAGAAATTCCGTCACTAAATAATTTTTATTTTCGATCTGATTTTTGCTTAGGAGAAAATAATTTTTGAAAAATAATTAGTGATGGACATTAAGCAATGGATGTTTGTTCGTCGCTGAAAGTAATATTTTACAGATTTTTAAGGATTATAGCGACAGTTGTTTTCGTTGCTATAAGTCTGTCGCTAAAAATGGATTTAAAGACTACTTTTAGCGACGAACCTTTAGCAACGACAAAGATCCGTCACTAAAAGTCAAGTAACCCTATTATTTTCCCTTCTTTTTTCTCCTCGCCGCACTTTTCCTCTCTCTCTCTCTCCCTCCACTGTCCCCTCTACCTCCTCCACTGTCCCCTCCACCGTACATCCCCGCCTCCATCCTTCCCAACCACCACGCCGGCAACAGGCCTCTGTCTCCGTCCATCCCCACCAGCCCCCACCCCGGCAACAGGCCCCCACCACCACACCGCCCTTCCCTCTCCCCTCACATCTGCCACCCTAGAGCCACCATGTCGCCCGGCAGCTACCCCACCACCGCCACCCCACAATCGTGCCACCACTCCACAGTTCCTCCCCCTCTTTCGCGCGTCACAGGCAAGCATGCAAGCACGCAAATGTTGGACAAAAATGCCTTAGATGAAATGAGCAGGGTATCACACGAAATATACAAGCTGGCAAACACAAACAAATTTATAATAATGTGCTGCTAATGCAAGCACACAAGTACACAAACGTACATTTTTCATATGGATGCAAAGTTATTTTTTTAACATTGTTCGAAAACCAGCCAGTTGATCAAAGGATACCAAAATTCAGAGTCTCAAAGAATTTTTAAAAATTTGGAAGAAAACCGGCAGGTTAGTCAGCCGCGTTGGAATTTTTGAAAACTGAAGATTTGGAAACTGGCCTTTTGGTTAGCCACGTTGAGTAACTTTAGTGACAAACTGGCTGGTTAAGCTGCCTAGTTTTGTTTGCAATTTTAGGGTTTATTCACACACTTTTAACCCAATCCAAACTCAATTGCTCTGAAATGTCTTTGTCCCAAGACCTCCAGATCATGTAATTTAACCCCAATCATAGTCCTAGCATATAAATTCTAGAAATCTTCCTCAAATTTCTCTTAATATGATGAAGCATGGCTAACTTCATTTGTGCAAGGAGAGGGCATGAAGGAGGCCCACAAATTGGCAAAATCTTTTGATTCCAGTCGAAGAATCGGTCGGCTGATCACTCCTTACTGACTTTGGACCAAGGAGTGTACCTTAGCAAGCACTTTTTCACCGAAGAGGAATGTTTTCCAAGAAATTTTCTATGATTAGACACATTATTTCATCTTGCTTCACACACACACACCCCATGCCTATGCAAAGTAGGACCCACATGCGTAATTTTTCATGCAATTCATATGCAAACCAAGTGGTTGCTTAGAATTTTCCCCCATTTTTGATTTTGTAGCCCTTACCTACGAACTTGCACTGTAGGGGCTCCCCTAATCTTATTAGAGAATAGTGGGCAAGAATTCCTGTACTTATTAAGAATTGGATAAGGATAGCTGGTTTTGATCTTTTCTTGGACGAGTTGTACATCTCGACTCATAGCAAAAGACATCTTATATGTCTAGTCGAGCGTTGGTGGGATTCTGTTGACACTTTTCATATGCCGTTCGGGAGGCGACAATCACCATTCAACTTCACGAACATCACCAGTGTTCATGCTTGAGGGAGGTCTGTACCCTCGGCCCATGATCTCGACAAAGACTTGGACCTCGGGGTTCAGTTACTCAGTTATGAATCGTCCTACAAAAAGGACAGTTCAATCTTGTTAGGTACCTTCCTTGTGTACTACGAGTGTATAAATTTGGATGGGGTGAAGGATAAGATGATTGACGAGTTTATCGGGGGATCATTGCTTTATGCTCTGGAGGAGAACCCATTCTGGCAACAACGATAATTATGTTCAGTTTTGGTGCCTACAGGCTTTGGACAATATCAAGAAGGTTGAGCGGTACAACTGGGTATAACCGCTTTGGCATATTTGTTCCAGTCTATGGGTGCAATGTCCCAGGGTTAGTCCCTCAGTTTCATGGGATACTATGACATTTGGGAGGTAAGTCCATGCTTCTAAAACTATTTTCTAATTATTCTCATGCATGTTCTAGTCATTTTCTCACATATCGTACAGATTGGGCCTTTGAGGTCCTCAGTTCTTAAGCAAGACTTCACCAGCGATGTACAGGTGGAATTTCAAAACTGAGAGGGTTAGTGTCTCAGAGATGGTGTACGGAGACAGCTTCAACGGGCTGACCGACTGCCCCATAAGTAATTTACTAGTTTCTAAAAAATTTTAATTTTATGCATGGTTACTAAATTCTAACCATTTGTCTCTTTTGCTTCAGGCTTCCCTGTCTTGGTGGTGGAGGGCAGTTGACAAGTATCCCAAGGAGCTGGCCCATACTGGATGCTAGGTACTACTAGTGGGACCCTCATAGGATGAGTTCTATGTAGGATATAGGGTTCTCTTTCAGCACCATCAGGACGTTGAGGTCCAAGTTTCGCTGCCCCTCCCTACAAGATGTATCAGACAGCGGAGCAGTCTGAGGTAGAGTCTGATTGAGGGATTAATGTATCTTCCCTTAGGTGGCCGAACGATCCTAGTTGTAATACCCAAAACCTAAGGTCGCGCTTATAATAAATTTAGCTGATTATTAATTTGTTAGATGACAATTTTTGTAAGTGATATTAGATGATCTTTTGCGAGGGTTGTTATGAGCGGATCATTTAGGACTTTTAGCGACATTCTTTTTTTAAATGATTATAAGTTACAATAAATGAAGCTTGTTATAGGACAGACTATAGCAAGTTTGTTTCTTTAGCGACAAATTTATAAATAATTATTTGAGTTCTTTTTGCAACCATTTTAATACACAATGTTTAAGTTGATTTGTATAGACGATATTTTTCCGATAATCTTTAGCGAATAAATTTTTAGGGACCGTAAGTTATAAATTTACCGATAGGCGTTATTGATTGAGATCTTTAGTAATAAGTTGCGTAATGATATTTTTGGAGACCTTTATCGACAAATTTGTGAACATAAAACATTATAATTCTTAGCGAAATTTTTTAGAAAACCATGCGCTATTAGTTGACGGATGTCGTATAAGTGATATCAATTTAGGTCTTTAATGACGATTGGTGAAGATTAGTAAAGCGGGTATAATAAATAAATAAATACATAGATAAATTCAAAATCTATTTATTTGAAAAATTAGTGTCAACCCTTTTATTTTGGAAAGAGAGGGAACCAAGGAGGAAATTAGCGGAGAAAATTTTGCTTACCTTATGTGAGGAAATTCGATCATATTTCTCTCTTGAGAGAGAGAGAGAGAGAGAGAGGAAGTGTTATACAGAGAAAAAAAAAGCCACACAGAAAGGGGAAGAGAGAAAGGGACGACAGATAAAAACTTCTCGCGAGAGGTTCAAATTTTTCGGTAATATTTACTACCCTTCTTTCTCAAATTTTTTCATTGTTAGGGAGTAAGCGGCTGGGATTCTTGGAACATCATGTGTATGTGTAGTGGGTTTTGTGTGAGTGTTTTCGTGTGAAATAAAGGGGGTTTTCACGAGCAACCACGGTTGCCGCGGATCGATATTTGTGATGCCGCCAGGGTTCAAACAAAAGGGTTGTCGCTACTGTTATTCTTGTGGATGTGAGAGTTGGACAAGAAGAAGAAGCTATTGCGTCTGTGTTATGGTTTGTTGGAGATTTGAGAAGATGGATTTGGAAGGAAATAATGTATGAAGTGTAATGTATGTATACATGTGAGTGGATGGACTGAATTGTAAGTGAAATGGGTGTATTTGGAGAAAAAAAGACCCACTGGCGAGGCAGTGGGTATGGGAGTCAGTGGTTGTCAGGTGTTGCATATGTGTCGTGTGTGTATCTTAGAATTTGTTTATGGATGAATCATGTGTACAACTATATTTAAAGTAGGTGTTAATGTGTGGGAGTGAGGGGGGTGAGAAGTGTGTGTTTGGGGAAGGAGTGGACTACTGGGTTGGTGTGGAAGAAGGGCTGTGCAGATATATATATATATATATATATATATATATATATATATATATATATATATATATATATAGAGAGAGAGAGAGAGAGAGAGAGAGAGAGAGATAGAGGGAAATGCTGGGAGTTCAAACAATGAACTTAAAATTGTTGCTAAAAGATATCCTATTCCAGCAATTTATTTCCTAATTTTTAATATATATCTAGAAATTTATTTGGACAAAGTCTAAAAGAGTAAATTATATTATTTTTGTAATACCTACAACCTGGAAAAGTTTTAGATTTTTGTGAGTTTGGCAAACATGTTAAATGATTTTATCCAAACAAGGGATTCTGGTGTATTTTAAAATAGTAAATTAAGTTATTAAACTTTGAAATTTTTACACTAAATCTTATGTAGCTAAGATAGTTCATTTTATAAAGTTTCAAATTTTATTAAATCCGTTTACTATTTTTAGCATTGTCAGTGGCGTAGCGCTCGATCGGATATCGCGTAGCGCTTTACTATTATTACAATTTACTAAGCTATTTTTAAAGGCTAATTCTAAACCGATTTAGGCAAATGAAAAACTGAAATTCCATTTATTTTGGCGAGACCTTCAACCTGGAATTTTCTGGGATTTTTTTTGGGAATGGAAAGGTCTCAAATATTTTTTTTGAAAACAGGTTTTTAAATTATTTGATATAGTGAACCAAATTATTTTTAGCCTAGAGTTTTACAGTGATCTAAAACTACTGTGACTCTTAAGTGTCTGAAATTTCATGGGATTCCGGTGCCATTTGATATATTTTTGAAACAGAAACATTAACGCTCAAATTAAGGAGTGGTTTAGGGTTCCGTGCAGAGAATTCCCAGCAAGGCCATCTTGTCCAAAAGACCTAGCTAGTTGTTTAAAAAGATTCTTTTAGGTTATTTCTAGGTGCGTAACGGTACATTAGGCATGAGGGGTAAATAGGTAATTTTACATAAGTCTATGAGCGGTTTGATAATTTTACTCACTTGGGAGAAATTTAGTACTTAGGTATGCTCGAGCGGCAATGAATAACACCCGTGTGATTTGTTATTTATGTTTCGGTAGACAAGAGCTATGACCGGCTTCTGAGCAAGTACAAGAACCAATTATTGAGCGAGGTAAGTACTCCTACCATGTTCCTCTGTATACTCTATTTGCAAAGCATATAAACGTTTATAAGATTTGATCAAATAAAAGTTTAAAGTCTTTGTTCTGCACATGTTTTATTGCTAAATCATTTGACGAGAAATTTAGTTTAAAAGAATGCCATGGAATGCTATGTGAATAGTAGATTTACACTTGGTACATGTTGAATGAGATATGAAACTTGACTTGGTTGTTGTGCCCTATATTCGACGGAGAAATGTTGGATTTCGGGCCTTGGTCAGCGGGGCTTGTACGTTGATGCACAACACTGTTGCTTGCGGTTCGCCCTTGCGTCCATAGAATTATTATCCCGGGTTTAGGAGGGATTTCGGGTCCTGGGCAAGGGGCTCGTACGCTGACCGCAACACACCTAAATATGATATATCTGTGATAGATGCAAATGAAATTCTTGATGATTATACTACGATTTGAAAACCTTTTTTGAAATTTCATGTATGTATATGTGTGTGTGTGTGTGTGTGTATATAGACACACACACACACACATTGAAGAATGTTTTACCGTGGTGATAATGAATTCCTAATTTTAAAAATAAAGAGAAATCCAAGGCATGTTTTTTTTTTGAATCCTCAAACCTATTTTAGGAACATGGTTTGTGTACTTGCTTGGCTTTTGCTTATTCCTTATTTTTCAGGTGAGGACCTAAGGGAAGCAGATCCTTATGAGCAATACAAGAGAGGAATGCCGGAAGAAAACCATCAAAATAATGAAGTGTTTATTGTTTTGAGAATTTTAGTTTTATAGTTATCATTATGTTCGAACTATTGTAGGGAGCTTAGGTCTCCTCAAATTCAATCATAAATTTTCAAGGACATGTAGTAGAAGGGTTTTTAATTGGATTATTGGAAATATGTAAGTTGGAATTAAATCTCATGTTACATGTTGTAGTAAGGCCTGGTCATGTCCTCGTGGGTGTTCGAATGGGCCTGCGGCCGGTCACGTGCCAAACTCATGGGCTCACCCGTGGGTTTGGGTCGTGACACTAGTACTTAAGAGGCGTTCGTAAGAGAAGACTGGCCCCTCCTCTGACCTCGGAGTGGCTAAAAAAGGTGAAGAAAGAGCAGGCGGCCCAGAATAGGTGGCAGAGTCAGCTCAGGGCTTCCCGTTCCCTTGATGGACAGTGACAGCCTTCGTGATTCGCCGGCCTGAGAAAGATTCTGATGTGTTCGGGCTTAAGGAGCTAGCAAAAGTCCACACAGTAAATTCTAGGCTTGACTTGACTTTAAATTGTTATCTTTCCATGCTTGATTTTAATTTTATTCCCTTTTTTTGCTGTAGGTCCCATGCTCAATGCTAAGAGATGCATACCAGATGGTTCATAGCCTCAAGAGCATGTTGCCCGACTATCGATATCTGCTAGTGGTGTATGGACCCTTGGAGCAGGCAACGGAGACACCTACTCCCACTTCCTCGGTGCCACCTTTGAGAGGTGGATCGAGTGGCCGGCAGAGCTTTGCGGTGCCCCTGATCCCAGCTACTATGGTGACTCCGGCATGAAGGAAGGTAACAAGGGTGAAGATTAGGGCGGTGAGCCGGACTTTTACAAAGAAAGTGACTAAAGTGGATTTGGCCTCATCCAAGGGAAAAGGAGTTGCCACTAGGAGCAAGAGGAAAGCTACAGCTTCTCCACCAAAGCAGATGCGCCAATCTTCTCGAGTTTTTTCAGAAGAAATGCATCCAAGAGCATTCACAAAGAGATAAAAAACAAGGAAGTGGTGGAAGAGGCTAAGGAAGAAAGTGAGGAGGCCAAGGAGGAAGTCGAGGAAGCTTCGGAGTCCAGTGGTGACAAGGAACCCAGCTCAGGAGGACCCGGAGAAAGCTTTGAAGATGACCTTGGTTAACTTAGGTCTTAGAGTAGGCCTTGAGTCCTTTACAGATTTCTATTTCGAACACTTTGATGTAAACAAACTATTTTTTCAGTGTTTTCTGTTAGACACTACTAGTTAACTACTATCATAACGATTATCTAACTATATGCTCACACACCTGCACAAAAAAAAAGGAGGATGGGATAAAATTGGTGGAGATTTTTGAAACTGAGTTGAGTTGCGTAATAGGTACAGGGTTTCGCCTAAAATTAGGCAAACCTTATCAAATTTCACAGAAATCCGAATAGTTAGACAGTGGCCAAAATAATTTTTCAAGGATAATTAACCGGTTGTCAGAACCCAACTCCATTTTTATGGTAAAATTGGACAGTTGATAAGAAAATCGATTTTCTTGGTAAAAGTGGCGAGTTGATAAGAAGAAAAATAAAATTTCCTAAGATAATTGGGCGGTTGATTAGAGACAAGCTAGAAAATATTCCAATCAACCTAAACAACCAACTGATATATTAAAAAATCGTCCAATTTTTCTGATAAAGTTTTTTTATTTTTAAATTTTTGACTCATATCCTGTACAACTTAGGGCTATGTCATATATATTCAAGACTCATCATTTCAGAACGATATTCAACTCTTATTCTTTTCAAGTAACTCTCAGTGGCTAACAAGGGCGATACTACGATCTTTGAGCTCAATCCCACTCCTTCAACGATTTAGTTATTAAGATCGAACTTATCTATCTCGACGGACTACTCAACCTGAAATCTGTCATGAGTCTAAGGAAGATGGTGGTTCACGAAGACATTCTTTGTGCTGCATGAAAATTCTGGGATGTCGATGATCACGTCTTCTGGTTCAGTGTAGATGAAGTTTGTCCTACCTATGAAGAATTTTCTGCTCTGGTAGACATCCCAGTCAATCTGCCAATCATTGTCTGTATCATCCAAGACGGTTACGCTAAGGCCCTCAAGAATTTGCTGAAGGTTAAGAAAGAGCATGCTAGGTCCTTCATTCAGGGTGAAGGTATTCTACTCTCTCTTGTGATAGAACATTTTTCTACTAAATTGGATGGTCATGACCAGTGGTATGCCTGTGATCATATAGCTGCTCTTGCATTGTCTTTGGTACTCAAATATCTCACTTTTTCTTGCCTGGAATGCTGACGTGAGGCTGATCGAGATACTGATCAGGTCTTTACAAAAGGTAAGACTTTGATCCCCTTTATGATAGCTGAAACCCTGCATAGTATTACTTACATTCATCAAGATCCAGGCATGCCTTTTAGAGGGAGCCCATCCCTTCTATATATGTGATTGTAGGATCACCTGCCCCGATAGGCCCTCATTTTGAGGAAACTTACCGCCCTTGCTCTTTTCGTTCTCAGCCCTTAGTCTTTGAAGGTCATTCATGCATAGAAGAATGGTCTCGCTTCTTCTGTGTATGGGAGTCCAAGGATATTAATTGGTACTGCCCCTGGTTGGGAGTTTGAGGCTCTATTCTGCAAACTTCTGGATACTATTGTGTATGTCTCTTGGGGTTCCACTATTCTACTTTTCATTTTGCCTGTTGGATTCTGCGACAATGGTATTAGCAGGCTGTATCGAATTTCTGCAGTACCTTTGTTGCATTGCAGGATATCATTTTCCCCTCTCTGATGAAAGCTGTTATAAAGGGTTGGGGTTCTTCATCCTATTTTCATCCTTTTGTAGGAAGTGACACTTTCGTCAATTGTATGGATCTGGTTGCCCCTATGTTATCTGAGAAGTACGTCTGTTAGCTCTGCTTTCATAATGAGAAGAGAGTGTTGGCTTTGGAGATTACGCTGAAGGCAAACCTGATTTGGGATTTCTAAAGTGCTTGCGAGATAAGGTCCTTGAATCAAGCCTAGGAAGAAGCTCGTGCTGCTATTGGTTTAGGGCCGAAGATGCCAGATGCCGGCAAGTCTTCTCAGAGCGTAGTGCAAAGTTTTTGTTATCCTCAGGCTAAGGAAGAAGTTCGGGTTATTTGGATCAGGCGGTCTTGGATCGGTTCACAAGTTTTTGAAGAGAAATTCGATAGGGATGGGAACCTTATACAATCTTTTCACATGGATGAGCCCCAACGACACCCGTCTTCGATGCCTAAAGGAAAACTACAGAAGAAGCCATTGTCTATCAAAGTTGTCTAGGATCGGGAAGCTGACATGGATGCTTATCTCAAAGGTCAGTTTGATCGCAGGCGTGGTAAGGGTAAGAAGAAAGTGGATCAACGGTTTTTTTTAGGTAGAAGAATTGAAGGATGTTATCCCGGTGTCTTACAGATTGACTTATAAAAGAGCATTGAAACATGGAAGTCAGCTGGATTAGGAAGATACTTTAGTTTCAAAGAACAAGAGAAAAATGCTAATAGATTCCCCCTAGGTTGCTAATAGGACCTAGAATTTTCCTTTTTACCCAAACTTTTGCATATGCCGCCTTTTGCAGGGTTTTTGTCCTAGCGGATATTTTTATTTTTTTCTAGTATTTTTTTATTTTCATTTTTTCTTTGCCCTAACGTATACCTAGGCCGCCCTTTACAGGGTTTCGTCCTAGCGAGAATTTTTGCTTATTTTTCTCAGGAATGTAGTCAGTATCTTAACCAGTGGAATAAAAGACTTTGATTAGAAGTTTGACCGCACCCGAGGTAACTTTGCGGGCTACCAACGTATCTTTATCTATGTGTTACATCCAATTGTGTGTGTTGGATAATGTTCTTAAAGAGGATCAGGTCATTCCTAGTTCAACGACAATTGTATCTCAAGCATAATATTTCTTTAGCCATTCTAAATTCACTAATTTTGACAACTCGATTCCATCTAAATCAACTAATAACGCTGCACCCATAGTCATGATTTGCTTGATCATATAGGTACCTGACCAGTTAGGCTTAAACTTTCTTCGTGGTTTTCAGATCTGTCTAATTTTCTTCTTTAACACTGAGCCTCCTTTCTTCAAACCACGTCCCTTCACTCGCTTGTCAAAGGCTTGGACAACCCATTTTTTGGTAACCTTAGATGTGACATGACTCTTTCGACCTTTTCTCATATGCTAGTGCTAACTCTTCAAATCTGTGTCTCACCTAATCTCGGCTATCTGATTCTCGAATAACACCCTCAGAGAATCGAATTCCAATGCCATTAGGAATATGGCCTTCGTGTCATAGACTAGCGAATAATGGGTAGCCCTGGTCGATATCCTCGCTGATGTCCTATAGCCCTAGAGGGCGTATGGGAGCTTTTTTGGCCAACTCTTGCAGGAATCTGTCATCTTACTTAGCATGTTCTTGATATTTTTGTTGGCAACTTTTACGACCCTATTGGTCTGTGGATGATATTATGACGAGCGATGTCAAATCATCTCATACTCTTAGGTTAGGTCTGTGACTTCTCCTTTATTGTACAACCTGTTGTTTGAGATCAACTCCCGTGGTACTGCATATCGGCAATGATATTTGTTCGGATAAAGGTGGGCCACCTTTCTGGCATTGAGTATAGCATACAAACGGCTTCACTCAATTCGTGAAGTAATCTATGGCTGCAGTATGAAATCGTGTCCATTAGAGGTTTTGGGACTGATTTTCCCTATCACGTCTATTTCCCACATTGAGAAAGGCCATAGAGATGTCATCTTGTACAAATCTTAGGGAGGAAGATGTTATATGTTGGCATACACTAGATACTTGTGACACCTTCTTACGTATTCAACACAGTCTTGCTCCATCATACATGTGCGGTCCGCACTCTCCTACATATATATCCTCCATGATATGTGTGATCTTTTCGATCATACACAATAGGTGTTCTCTATTATAATGGTTCTTGTATAACCTTCGGTCATAGATGATGAACTGGGCTACCCACCTTCTCAAAACTATTCTATCTTTTGTCAAATATCATTTAGGATACTTCCTGTTTTGGATAATATTTTGCACATAGGTGTACCAAGGTTCAACTACTCCATCCTCTTCTACATGAGCTATCATAAAGCAATAAGCTCGTATCACAAATGGCTCTACCTCCTTTCCTTCGAGCATATCAACCATCAATGCGAGGGTAGCTAAGGCACCAAAAATTTTTTTAGCCAGAGTAGGCAATGGAACTCTACATCCTCAAATTGGTCTAAAATTTTCTCAAATAGGAAATGAATGCTTGTAGATGTTCATCTCTGGTTCTTCAGATACCCTAAATCTAGTATATGATTAGTGTTAAGTCCCTATATACTGTAATCTCTTGAACTTCTAAGTTTAGGGCCATCTCTAAACCAATGACAAAAGTTTCATATTCAACAATATTTTTAATGCCGTCGAAAGTCAGCTCGATGGCTATAGGCGAATAGGGTCCATCTGGTAAGATTAAAAAAATTCCTACTTTGAATCCTTTATTACTCACTGCCTTGCCAAAATAAAACTGCCACCGCATTTTTTACTCAACAATACATACTCCTTCGTATGAGAATTTTGCCTCCCACCTATGGGTATCGTTTGTCTGATAATCGGCTAACAAGTCGGCCATGACTTTTCCCTTGATCAACTTTTGGGTGAC
Organism: Escallonia herrerae; assembly: GCA_033070095.1. NCBI lineage: Eukaryota > Viridiplantae > Streptophyta > Magnoliopsida > Escalloniales > Escalloniaceae > Escallonia > Escallonia herrerae. Next base: position 137,039 of record JAVXUP010001741.1, on the reverse strand, counting down.
ATAGGCAATGTCAAATTCTAATAGCAATAAAAGCCACTTGGCTATGCGGTTGGACAGTACTGGCTTCTCAAACATGTATTCATTGGATCCTTTCTAGCCAACAATCTGATGAGATAAGCCAAAACATAATGTCTCAATCTCTGTGTTACCCAAACTAAAGGTACACAGGTCTTCCCTAAATATGAGTTGTTCACTTCTCATTGGGTTAGCTTCTTGTTGACAAAATAAGTGGCTCTTTCAACCAAAGAATTCTCCATATGTTGGACTAACATGGCTCTGGCCGCAGTATCAATTACAGTTATGTGTAGTAATAAAGGAATTCTGGGTATTAGAGGGCTTTGGGCTGGGGGGTTGCTAAGGCACTATTTGATCTTGTCGAAGGCTTCTTAGGGGGTTCCATTCCTTGGTGCAATCCTTCTTCAATAGTATAAACACAGGCTAACATATCATGGTAAGCTGGGATATGAACCGGCTAATATACTGGATTCTATTAAAAAAACCCTCGGATCTCCTTCTTCGTCTTCAGTGGGGACATCTTAACTATGGCTTTATCTTGGCAGGTTTCACCTCTATTCCTCTCTTGCTCACCATAAAACCTAGCTACTTTCCGGCTATAATCTCGAGCACACATTTCTGCGGGTTTAGCCTCGCGTCGTACTGCCTTAACCTCTCAAAATGTTCTCTCAACACTGTGCAATGATCCTCTTACTTTCTGGACTTGATGATCATATCATCTATATACACTTCTACCTTCTTATGAATCATATCATGGAACAGGGTGATAGTGGTTCACTTTTATATAGCCCCGACATTCTTCAAACTCAAAGGCATCATGATGTAACAAAAGGTACCTAAGGGGTGGTGAAGACTATCTTCTGCAGGTTTGTAAGAGCCATCTTTATCTGGTTGTACCCGGCGATACAATGTACAAAAGATTCCAACTCATGTTCGGCTGTATTATCTATGATAATGTCAGTGGTAAGAAGAGGAAAGTCATCTTTGGAAAATTTGGTTTAGGTCTTGGTGATCGACACACATTATGACTTGACCGGAAGGCTCGGGAATAGGTACGATGTTGTCTAGCCAGGTAGGATAGTCGACCACCCTGAAGAATTCAATATGTAGCAACTTCATCACTTCCTCCTTGACCTTAAGGAACCATTCGGGCCTCAACTTGCGAAGCTTTTTTTTTGACAGGTTGGGCTTTAAGCAGGGTAGACAGATGATGTTCCACAATCGATAGGTCTAGACCAGGCATGTCGCTATATGACTAAGCAAATATATCAATAAATTCCTAAGGAGTGCAGTGATTCCTTCTCGCTCTCTCTCATCTAGGGTAGCCCCTATTTTGATTTCATTTATATTTTCAGGCGTACCTAGGTTGACTTTGACTATTTATTTTGTCGCTGACTTATCACGACTAGGTTCCCAATTTTCTGTCATCTTTTTTTAAAATATTTTTCTCTTTTGGGTCCATTAGTTGTTACTCATCATTAAACGTGTGGATTAATTCATCAAACCTGATCGGACAATTTTGCTCCTGGCGGTTTTGCCTAGAAAGTTAGGAATTCGAACGGAAGTCCTTTCTTATTGCGAAATTGAAATTACAAACCCTTATGTGTAAAAAATAAATTTTTGGACCCTCAGGTGGCGTACTTTCAGAGTACTAACATGTATTTAACCCTTCTTCTTACTTCTGGTTATCTACATTCATTCATAGCCTTTGTTAAATGAAATGTATGGAAATGTTTGTGATTAAATGCTCACGACCTTTGTTTAGTTCAAGAAATCAACCGGTCACAAAAATGAACTGCAAAAAAAAAATAAAATTTGCTTACATCATACATCAAATGCAACACAATATTAGCAAACTTCGGTGTAATTAATTGCAAAAACCATAAACCATGCCTTTCCAAATGACCTCCATACTTTTGGGGAAAATTTTGAAAAACAAGAGTCTACTTCGATTTAACATAAAAAAGAGGGAACAACGGTGCTATCCCTGCTTGGCAAGACGGGGGGAAGGGGGTGGGGTTGGTTTTGCTATTAAACTTTTGAAGGGAATAGTTTCGTTAACGTGCCATATTGGGAGGGTTAAAGATGCAATTAACCCTTACATAAACGGTATTTCACCAACTGACAGCCAAAGTTATGCTTTTCTTTTTCCCACTTTTTGGCCAAGGGTATAAAAAAGTTGAGACAATACACTTTCATGTGACGGTAAAAAATGCTGCTTAAAATGATCAATTGCACGTAAGATCGAATAGTTTGGAACTGTTTGTGGGAATCACTATCAAAATTTTATTGTTTTCGTTTGTATCTTGAGATCTAAACTTGGTCAAAGCCAAAATGGAAAATTCGGGTCAATATCCTTGTTGGCAACCATTTTCTCCAAACCCATGACCACTCTTTCATGACCACCACCAAGACCATACTACCATACTGACCACCACCATAACCGCCACCCAACATCACCGACAATTGAACTCTCCACAATGAACATGGCCACACAATCGCCACCATTAAGACCACTGCAACATCACACCACAAACTCACCACCACCTCAACCCACCACACCTCCACCAAACAACCTGATCGTCACCACACCACCACTTCCACTAAGACCACCATAAAATGGCCACCACCATGACCACACAAACTCGACGCCACCTCAAGCTTTCTATACCTTTTACTAAGAGCATCGAAAACCTGCCGCCACCAAGAGCACGAACCTCAATTTCATGAGAATGTGAAATATATTGACTTGATTCAACATTTAACATGAGAATTGGACTGTGTGTTGAGAATGAATTCGAGTGGATGGCCCGTAGAAGTTGTTGCTTTGGTTTGGGGGATAGTGGGAAGACGGTGGGTAAGGGCAGGGTTTTATGGGGGGGGGGGGGGGGGGGGTGGTGCACAAGGGCTCAATTGGTGTGGCAGTCACATTGTTGTTGACTGTGATGGTGTAGCTGCCATCTAGGCTTCTATTTCTAATTGGCAATTTGCAATTCAAAAACAAACAGACATCATAAGTACAAAATTATCCTTTTTCTATTTTTTTTCTTACTCTTCCTTATTCACTTTTTTATCATATGGTACACCACTTGTCAAGCAATGAATGTAGTGCAGAAGATACATAAGATCACTAGACATTTTTTTTGGTTCAACAAATTAGTCACTTGGTCGGATGGGTACGGTGTTTGTTAGCTTTTGAAAAGCAAAACTAGAATTGATATCCATCAATTGCAAACAAACGACTTGTTAAGATTTCTTGAAATTTGATGAAACTCAACCACTATATGATGTTTGTTCGTTGAATCAAGTTCTAAGAATCCTTGGTTATCTTTTATTTTCTTTTTGCTTTTGTGATTGCTCATTTATTTAAGTAGTGAGTAGTTCAAAATTTAATGTGTCACCATAGGCTTTTTCACCATGCCATTTTGGTCCAAAAAGAAGTCACATGTGTTAAATCACGGATGCAAACTATCTAAGTTCCCACCGAAGCCACTGGTAATGATATTCTTGTCATTTTCGTGAACCACCTACCTCGTCTATGATGTATAACACACAGTTTGTATGTACCAAAAAAATAAATAGGACTAATTACAATTATGTCCCTGAGGTTAGGGTATAATTACAGACAATGACAATAGTTTGGACAAATTACACTTATATCCGTTGACTAAACGGAATCTAAAAAATCCTAAGGGTCTTTATAAAAATGACCTTATTGCCCTTAAGTTAGACTTTTTTTTTTTTTTCAAATGCCATTACTTTATTAAGAAAAATGAGATTATCCACTCTCTCCCCCACCCCCGTTTTGTCTCTCCAACTCCCCTCCACGGCTCCACAGCTGTCCCTTATCTGCCTTCCCCTTTTGGACAGAAAACAAGAAGTAGGGGGGCCAGAAATTTTGGCTCTGATGAAGAATTTGAGCTCAGTTCCGGCTCAGAAGATGAAGAATTTCCATCAAGGAAGCATAATGGGAATAGAAGGGGTTCTAGTAACATTTATTTTGTGAGGAGAGGCCCCAGGCCTTTCTCGGGTTCAGAATCTGACAGCAATCTAAATTTTTGTAGGTTTGGATAGGAGAAGTAATACCTCAAACCTTCGTGACAGCTTCGACTTGTCCGACGACTCACGACCCAAATCCCGCAATGCGACGGATCATCACGTGGGTCTGGTGGTAATCCTAGGGGATTTAGAGGCGATGATTATGATGGGCGTAGAACTAATGCTAGAGTATCTGGTTTCAGAAACTCTAGTAGTCGTGGGCGAGAAAGCTTTGGCAATCAGCAACGAAGAAGATCTATTAAGGAGTTTGATGACAGTTATTTTGAAGAGGAAAGGCCCAGGAGGCCTCGGGTTAATATGTACGGTAAATTGCAGTTTACAACTGTGATGCCCCTCCTGTGTTTTCCTTCTTGTTCTTTGAACATTGGAGTGCACAAAGCATCCATCAATGGCAATTCCCTTAGTAACTTTGAAATTGAATTATCTAAGAAAGTACGGGACATGAATGACTGTTACTGCCAAGTTAGCAAACTGTTGTGAAATCTCATAAGCCTGTAACTAGAACTGTGATGGAACTGGTCCTCCTCTCTTTCCCCAATCTCCCACTCCTAATTCGAAAATTAAACCCTAATTTTCAAGCCCTGATTTTTGAATTAGGGTTTACAAATCCTAATTTTCAAATTAGGATTTGAATTGGTAATTTTCAGATTTTTAAATGTATTCGGTATATACAGTACAAGGGTAATATTGTCATTTTCAAAATACATAATGATTGATGACATCATAAAAATAATTTACTTTTTGGATTGAACCCTAACAGTTGGACATAAGTGTTACATTTTTAACGTTTTTTGTCACGATATGTAACATTTTGAAACTTAATGTCCTTAACTGTAATTATACTTCAACTTCAGATATATATATAAGTGTAATTGACCCTAATAAACACACAGCTTGTTCCATATTGTTGACGTTACATATATGTTCGAATTTGGGTAGCTTTTGTAGTATATGGTGATGCCCAGCTCTGACTTTGATGTCACCTGTCTAACCAAGATTCTTCTTGTTGGCTAAGGTGACATTGGGTGAATACGGTCACTTCCCGAAATAATAGAAGGTAAAGCCGGTATGTTGTATGTATCATAATATTCATATTTTAGCTTTGAGTGACATTGACATCTGCTAAAAGAGTTAGAAAATGGTATTCACGTAGCAAATTACTTGCATGGGAGACAATGGCGTGTGTTCTCTATATAAGGGAAGCTGGAGTTGGCAAATATGTACAACCATCTTGAGCGCGCCTCTATAGCACTGCAACAGAAGACTCAGACGAACATATCCATCCATCGATTTTTGTGAAAAAATGTGGAAGCTAAAGATCGCGAAAGGGGGTAATGACCCGTATCTGTATAGCACAAACAACTACGTGGGGCGACAAACTTGGGAATTTCATCCTGATTCTGGAACCCCTGAAGAGCTTGCTGAGGTTAAACAAGCTCGTCTCGACTTCTGGAACAATCGGTACCAGGTTAAGCCTAGCGGCGATCTCCTTTGGCGTATGCAGGTATGTCCTCAAACATGCTACCAAAAAATTATTTTCTTTTTAGCATGGTTACGATACATGTCAGTGAGTCTTTAGTGCAGGAAGTAAAAATTTCGGTCGTCAAAGCAGAGATTTTATCAGCTCTCTCTCTCTCTCTCACACCACACACACACACATGTGCCATCAATGCATGAGAACTAAGAAACAGAATATGCTGACTAAAGAATCAATGGTTGCATGGCAATATAAATGCACAAATATACTGTTAAGCACGTCAAGTTTTATTATCTTTTCACATGATTTCAACGCCCAGGAAGTGTCGCAATGTCCGGTACATATGCTCCAAGATTTACACACGTCCTGACAACCCTTGGCCCTCGTCTCCTTTGATGACAACTTGGGGCGTCCGTTGCGCCAAAGAATTTATGAGCACAATGATATACTAGAACTGTACCCGTAATCTGGTCCGTGATATTACCAGTAAAATAACAAAAATGTAAATAATTGCCAACAATTGAATGTAAGGGACATGAGAACATGAGATTTGATTTTAGCTCGGTTTTTTCTTTTCTTTTGAGCTCCACATTTAGCAAATTCAAGTCCAAATATAGCTTTATAACTCTCAAAATGAGTTTGCTGGAACCTCTAGCTAAAAACGTGAGGCACACACGGAGCTCATTCATCAATTTCCAAACTAAACATAGAAATAGATAGACTCATAAGATGGCTGCAAATTAATCAACTCAACTTCATGTTTTATGTTTCTCTTTTCTTGATTTGGTTGATTTTAATTTCCATACTTGATAAATGGAAGTTAGATTGCAGCGGTAATTTGCTAAAAGTAATCCAATTTTTCTCTTGATGAAACTACCAAACTGGATCCAACCTCTTGTCGTGAAGAAACGTAGAAGGGTATGTCCCATTTGGTGGCAACATGCGTCTCACACCTAGTAGTCCTACCATCCCTGAAAGAATTTTGATGGCCAGATTTTAAAAAAGCTTATATGTGCACACACGTTTTGGCCAGTATAATCTTGTCTTTTTATTTGTAATTTGGCAAGCATAATTACATCATTTTACTCCGACTTCTTCAAAGTCAAATATTTTCTCCGCCTAAACGTGTATAGCAAAATGATCTTTAGTAAAGTTGATAGATCAAGGGGGTTTTGCAACGTAATGTTTAATAATGGATGATTCTTGGTCTAACGAAATGTCCTCTTGCCCATTGTTCAGTGCATGTTACTGAGTTTTCTTAATTGAAAATTGTGTTCGGACTTTTGCTATAAGATTGGAATAAGCTGGCCAACTAATACGTGGTCTACATGTGGTTGACATGAATGCAGTTTCTAAGAGAGAAGAATTTCAAACAGACGATACCCCAAGTGAAGGTTGGGGATGGCGAAGAAATTACATATGAAGCAGCCACAAGTACATTGAGGAGGGCAGTCAACTTTTTTGCAGCCTTGCAAGCCGATGACGGTCACTGGCCAGCTGAAAATGCTGGTCCATTGTTCTTCCTTCCGCCCTTGGTGAGCCTTCTTGCTGCTCATTGTTGGTTTGTACTTGTCATAACGAATTTCATGCTCCGATATAATCACTTAATTAATGGTAGGATAGGACGTGAAAAAGTGGTTCAGTACAGTTGCTCGCGTTTCCACTAAAGGTGAAAGCAATAACTGAACGTGATTAAACACATTTGCAGGTCATGTGCTTGTATATTACAGGGCATCTTAATACCGTGTTCCCATCAGAACACCGTAAAGAAATTCTTCGCTACATGTATTGCCATCAGGTATTCTTTTTGGAGTCCAATTATCTTATACAGGTAGCTCCAATTAGAGCTGTTCGAGCACGAACACCACATAAAGATAGCGATACGCTTAAGCCTGTGTCATTGTCTAATGACTTTTCACTTTACAGAACGAAGATGGTGGCTGGGGGTTGCATATTGAAGGACACAGCACCATGTTCTGCACAGCTCTCAGCTACATTTGTATGCGTATACTTGGAGAAGGACCTGATGGTGGTGAAATGGATGCTTGCGCTAGAGCACGAAAGTGGATTCTTGACCATGGTAGTGTAATGGCTATACCCTCATGGGGCAAGACTTGGCTCTCAGTAAGAACAAATTCTAGTTTCGTTTCGTATCCTGTTGCTCAAATACATGAATATTTGTCTAATACTTGGTTTTAAAGCTTCCTCATATTTTCCTTGCTGACAAAATCTTGTTCATTCTTTATTGTCTTAGATACTTGGTATATTCGAGTGGGCAGGAAGCAACCCAATGCCCCCAGAGTTTTGGATCCTTCCTTCTTTTCTTCCTATGTATCCAGGTAGGCAGAGTTCTTTACTCTCACTTCTCGAATATACAACGTGTGTGCTCTGAATTATATATCGTGGTGTACATCGTCACAAGACCTGGCCAGACATCATACTGATAGTACGTATGAAGTCTAAAAAGATGGGCTGCATTTTGATGCCAACTCGTGGATCACACAAAAAATATGTATCTCCTGATTCCAACCTTCCTGAATCCTGTATCTCTAGTTTAGTTTCGAACAAGTCAATTTCCCTTGTGGTTAGTGAGCCACAGATGTTTATTTCTGTCAATACTTTGCCCATCTAAGATGTTGCTTCCGCCAAATGCAGCAAAAATGTGGTGTTACTGTCGGATGGTTTACATGCCGATGTCATATTTATACGGGAAAAAGTTTGTTGGCCCTATCACTCCTCTTATCTTACAACTTAGAGAAGAATTATACGCTCAGCCATACGATACAATCAATTGGAGAAAAGCGCGTCATTTGTGTGCCAAGGTACACTCCTTGCATAATGATGTTGAACAGTTTAATTCCCACTTTCTTATGGTCCTTATACCTTCCTGCATACACACGAAATGCCTCTTCCATCTTGTGATTGCAGGAAGACCTCTATTATCCTCATCCTTTGATTCAAGATTTGCTCTGGGACGGTCTCTATATATTCAGTGAGCCTCTTTTGACTCGTTGGCCACTCAACAAATTGAGAGAGAAGGCTCTTCAAACAACCATGAAACACATACACTACGAAGATGAGAATAGTCGATATATCACCATTGGATGTGTAGAAAAGGTAATTGGGTCGTGAAAAATATCGAAAATCAAATCACACATGAACTATTGATTATTTTCTTTATTTTAGGCTAGTGACAACTTCCATGAAATGTTTACAACTTTAAATGCCTGAGCAGGTGCTATGTATGCTAGCTTGTTGGGTTGAGGACCCAAATGGCGATTATTTTAAGCACCACCTTGCTAGAATCCCGGACTACCTGTGGGTTGGTGAAGATGGGATGAAGATGCAGGTCAGGCTACTTAATCTGACCCATAATATCTTGGATGGTGAAAAAAGAAAAAAAAAAAAACTAGCAATTAAGCATTCTATATCTTACAAAGAACACAGTATTCCCCAACTTATCTACTCCTTTGATTGCTTCATCATTACTCAACTTATTTGCGTTGCGGTTTTCACTTAATTATTTTTTGGGTTACTAAGTACCATCCATTGAAATGCAGAGTTTCGGCAGTCAAGAGTGGGATACTGGTTTCGCTCTTCAAGCGCTGCTTGCTAGTGATCTCACCAGTGAAATTGCTCCTACACTTATGAAGGGACATGATTTCATTCAAAAGTCTCAGGTATCAAACCAAAGGATGTAACACATTTCTTTATTCTGTTGTCAATTCTACTACATCGTCAACAAGCTATTTGGCATCTGCCTTACTTCATTCATAAACATTTGAAGGTCAAGGACAATCCTTCTGGTGACTTTAAAAGCATGCACCGCCACATTTCTAAGGGATCCTGGACTTTTTCAGATCAAGATCATGGATGGCAAGTTTCTGATTGCACTGCCGAAGCATTGAAGGTATTTATAACAGCTCAGAAACCTCCATCAAGTCTAAGTTACTATCGGATACAAACAATTTGATACTCCGTTCTTAACCTTTCTTTTTTTGCCTTCTAGTGCTGCCTCATTTTCTCAATGATGCCAGCAGAAATAGTTGGCAAGAAAATGGAACCGGCCCGCTTGTATGACGCTGTCAATGTACTGCTTTCATTACAGGTAAAATTTAACTTGCAGTCTCTTTTCGTAAGCTCTACAAAACTAATCAAATGCCTTTTCTTGTTAAACTTTTCGTACAGTTAATTGTGTAAGCTCTACCAACAAACTTATAAGAAACACTTTGATGATTGAAAGGGTGAAACAACATTCTCAAATGAAAGACTTCAAAACTCAAGTATCTAAATTATGCTGATATTTAAGTTAAAATTTTCAATCAGAGCAAAAATGGAGGCTTAGCTGCATGGGAACCTGCAGGATCCGCTGAATGGTTGGAGGTATCTCCCATGACTACATAAACTGCAGCTATTATGCTCTGAACAGTATCTTATGTACGCAACATTTTTGTCATTCCCAATATTAATTGTTACTCCCTTTTGGTCCTTTCACAGCTGCTCAATCCTACGGAATTCTTTGCTGACATTGTCATTGAGCACGAGTAAGATTATCAGATTTAGTTTCTCTTGTTCAGTTTCATAGACTTTATTCAGTGAACTAACTCAGATGAACACAATTGTGATCTAGGTATGTTGAGTGCACTTCATCTGCAATTCAGGCTTTGATTTTGTTCAAGAAGTTACACCCTGGACACAGGAAGAAAGAGATGGAAAATGCTATTACAAGTGCTGTCCGGTACCTCGAAGACATACAGATGCCAGATGGTTCATGGTATGTTTCTCTACTTAAGAATAACTGTTGTTTCAGACATAGCTCCCTTTTTAACACGTTGAACCATGTATGCAGGTATGGAAACTGGGGTGTCTGCTTCACATACGGCACTTGGTTTGCTGTTGTGGGGCTGGTGACATCCGGCAAGACGTACAATAACTGCAGAGCTATACGTAAAGCTGTGTACTTTCTACTGAAGTCGCAGCGGGATGATGGTGGCTGGGGAGAAAGCTACCTTTCTTGCCCAAAGAAGGTAATACACGTCCATGACCTGTATCTGACATTTGTTTATTATAGTTGATCTAGTTTAGTCTATATATCCTCGTAAGAAAAGGTTGAGTTCCAAAAGCTGATATATTGAAGTGCTAGGCATTTTCCTTCCCCAATGGAGCATGATATTCACAATAGAAAGGAAATAAACATTTGAGTACAGATACATTTAAAGCCATTCTTTCATTTTCCCTAAACTTGCGAAGCTACGTGTATGATGATTAACAGGTATACACGCCTCTTGAGGGAAACCGGTCAAATCTGGTACACACAGCATGGGCCATGATGGGCTTGATTCATTCTGGACAGGTTAGATTGTCCATTCAAAACTAAATTTTAAACTTTAGCTAACAAATCGAGTATATTACAAAACCAAGTGTGGGTTAATAGTTGTCTGCATGTCACGCTTTCTCCAAAAGTTTTGATGCCTAAACTGTTATCTTTGGTAGGCGGAGAGAGACGCAACACCACTTCATTGTGCAGCAAAGTTGTTGATCAATTCTCAGATGGAAAATGGTGATTTCCCACAGCAGGTAACTGACATTAACAAAGATTTAGGAGCCAAAAACGGTTTAAGATACAAAGAAGGATTTACTTGAACTAAAACATGGAGCTGAATTTAAGGCATATAATGCTGATATATAACAAATGTAAGCATGAAAATCAGTTGGTTCAGATAATAAGGAAAAATTCATCATTTATGGCATGACGATTGAGAATGCAGTTTTTTACTTGTACAACGACTTTGTGGCAGGAAATCACTGGAGTTTTCATGAAGAACTGCATGTTACACTACGCAGCATACAGGAACATATACCCCTTGTGGGCTCTAGCTGAATACCGCAAGTATGTGCCTCTCCATTCCACAGCCATCTGACAATGCCTCAACCACCGGCCCATTGCATATTTCTGTTAAAACAAGGCTGCAGTGTCATGCCTAGCTGTATGGAATATGGTAGACTGTAAAGTCAGGGATGCTAATAAGAAGGAATTCTAAGTCGATGGTGGTTAGGGTCAAGGAACATCTAGTTTGGTATCTAAATGATTACCGGCCGTGGTGATGTAATTACTTCAATTTACGAGAATGTATGAACCCTAATGTATTGGGTACTATAATTAATGAAGTCAAAATGATGAGCAAGAATTTTCAATGACATGGAGGGTAGCTCATAAACTAGCACAATATGATATGCCAGAGAATTACCGTGGCAAGGTTTGTTGATAAAAGAGTCTTGTCTCCGGCAGAACAACCACGACGACCATGTACTTTGTACCGAATTGAATATCACTTATTATTTCCACTGTAAAGAACCCTTTGGTGTGACTGGCAACTTAACGTTTTATTCCATGGCCACGTTCTGCTTCAAGCAACTCTAGTATCACTTATTGATGCTGTCAGGTTCCCAATATTCAAAAGAGCTTCGAGCCAGTTTTGTGCGGTAATTTAGAGCTTACAAAGATGAGAATCTTCTTCAGCGGGTAGTACTTTTGAAACGTGAAAGCAGTTGTCGAGTTATGCATAATGTACTTACTACTTTGTTTGAGTATCTCGAGCGTAATCTTCATCATGCAGCAAAGTTCTTCAGAAAATTCTTAGATGAAAATTCTTCAGAAAATGGAGAGGGAATCGTTTGAAGTAGATCATGGTGCTACAGTACTAAATCCAATAACATTCGAATTTGCAGCAAATGCATCCTTAAAAGTCAAATCATGAACCTTGTAGACGTCTCCGCCTATTACCAATCTGTTGTGGATTGAGCTCTATGGTATAGTATCAGACAATGTTGCTTAGTAGGTATCTTTGTTTCTTCTGATCTACACATAGAAACAGATGAACTTTCCAGAATATGAGGAAGAGACCTTGATGCCAAATGTAGACACCTCATTTCTGTGGTCTTTTATATATTGCTGGGTTTTATTGACACTTGAAGTTCATTATTAGGGCAAATTACACTTATATCCCTGAGGTTAGGATATAATTACAGATAAGGACAATAATTTGGATAAATTATACCCATATCCGTTGACTAGACGGAATCTTAAAAACCCTAACGGTTTTAATAAAATGACTTCATTACCCTCAAGTTACAAAACTATTTATTTCAATTGCCATTATCTTAAATTCTCCCTTAAATCTCTCTCTCTCTCTCTCTCTCTCTTAAATTCACAGATAGACTACACTTATCTTTCCCACACCGGCAGCCCCACGCCCCGATCCCCCTCCCCTCACCCCACGCCGACAGGCAGCACCCTCCCTCGCCCCACCGCCAATCAACCCACCCACACCACCACTATACACAAATCAAAGCTGGTCCAACCATAACCTAGCTACAAAATGCTCCGGATCTAAGGACCCACCGCTGGCAGCCCCTTACCCCACGACAGTAGCCTCATCTGCTCGATCTTTCTTTCTGTCGACAGCTTGATCTGTGCCGAGAAGGGCGGCGTTGCCGCATTTGCCCACTAACAGCATCGTCGAGGGCTGCTGTACGCTAGGATGAAGAGCGGGATGGTGGCGCTTAGGGAGACGGACGACATAATCAACAGTGTGGCGGCGCCGGGGTGAGGTCCGCGACGGTGGCAGAGGCAATCGGCGGAGTGGTGGTCCTAGGATAGGTGCAATTCTTTTAATTTATTGAGTGGTCTTCGGTGATGGAATTGAATTGATACTTGGACGATAGTGATGGAATGAAATTTCTGGAATGGAATTGAATTAAATTGATGGAATGAAATTCACAGTGAATTTCAGATTCACTATGAATTAGGGTTTTGGAACCCTAATTTTAAAATTAGGGTTTTGAGACCCTAATTTGAAAATTAAGGCTCTAATAAACCCTAATTTTTGAAATCGGGAGGCACAAATCTTCAAATTAAGGCTGAAATCAAAGATTAAAAATTCAGTATATTAAGTCTAAAATCAAATTAAGGGTTTTAAATCAAAGATTAAAAATATTTAGTATATACAGTACAAAGGGTAGTATAGTCATTTTAAAAATACGTATTGCTGACATCATTAAAAAAGTACACTTTTTGGGGAACCCTGGCGAATGGACACGGCTGATACATTTTAAAAGTGTTTGGTCACGGAATGTTAAATTTTAAAATTTAGTGTCCTTGACTGTAATTACACCCTAACCTTAGGGATATTTGTGTAATTTGCCCTAATTATTACTATGGATGTAGGCCCAGTGATAGCTTGGAAATAAACATAATTTATTCAGTCCAATTCAGTTCAGTTAGTCCATGTTAAAATTAATGCACCTTTCTTCATAACTAAGGAATAAAATCTGAAATACTCTAGGCCAACAAGTTGAAGACAGCTCCAGCAAATTCCAGCAAGTTTAAGCCGGTTAAAAGAAGATTTAGTCATGAACAGAAATAGTCTTGGTCAAAATTTTCAGCTAGAATGGAATGAATGGTTGCCAGCAGATTTCTTCATCTTAAAGAAGCTTAGAAGCTGATATAGCTGAAATACGCCTCCAGTCTACGGATGACACGTGGCGGTTGTGACACGTAACCCCTGTTAGCTTATTGCTAATTTGGCACTTCCCATAATTAGATTCCTAATACGATTCTAACTCTATCGTCTGAGATAGATATCTGATCCTCTAAGATCCTAATTCGATCCTGAGTAGATTTGTTCATAGCCCAGTTCTACTAGGGCTCTTCATTCTACTACTATATAAAGGGGTCTAACTCCTCAGGCATGGACAAGCTCACACACATATACAATGTGTATTACTGCTTTCTCAGGGTTCTACTTTGTTAGCCATCTCTGACTTAAGCATCGGAGCTTTCTCCCACCGGAACCCCACCCGGCGGTCACTCCGTGTTCTCTTTTGTAGGCCTATTTTCTGGTGTGATTCCTGATCCAGTTTTTAGCTGCAACAGATTGGCGCATCTATGGGACCCCAACAAGGAACATGGCCAATCATTCTTTTTCTAGCGACTCTTCAAGTAGTCATTCTAAAAACTGTCATGCACGAACCAGTAGTTCTCATCGACTCGGTCGTTCTAATGACCGACGTTCGACACCTTCGCGTTGTCGTGCTGGTTCTTCGAAAGATGTTCATATTAATGTAACATCTACTACTCCTGAATCCAATAAACGATCTCTAAGGAACTGATCTCCGACATCCACTCTGAAAAATGGTGACCTTCGTCATCGCCTAAACCGTCAGCTATTCAAAACTCCACATGCCAACCTTACAAAAGAAATCCAAGAACTAAAAGACATCATGAACACTCTTCAACGAAATTTTGACATGGCAGTGGCTCCACAATCCACCCACCATTCTCATCTGGATCCCGACGACCTTCGGCTTTGACTCACCTCTAGATCAAGCTACGGTCATAAGTACAGGTCAGAGGCCGATCCGACATTTGATCCCAAAGAGAAGAACACACATAACCAGAAGCGGATCATGCTACCGTCGCAATCCATCAGTCGAAGATAGTACCAATTCCTCTCCCGAACAGGTCACTAGAACTGAGACCCCTCAAAGATCAATCCACAGAAGGACGCTTGAGTCTCACTCCCGAGAATGAGACTCTTGGAAGGTTGTCCCTAAATATCATTCTCTGGAATGATCTCCCGAGAGGGAAGAATCTAGATATCCGTTATCTGAGGCAATCAAGAAAGCCAAATTACCGCCCAATTTTTGAATGCCTTAATGCGACCTTTATGATGGAACTGGAGATCCTGGAGAACATGTTTATCGATTCTAAACAAATATGTTGCTCCTTCAAGTATCAGATGTTGTCATGTGCAGAGCCTTCCCAACCACTTTATGAAAGGCTGCACATGCATGGTTTAAGTCCCTACAACCAAGGTCCATACACTATTTCACCTAACTGTTAGATCTCTTTTAGAAACACTTTGTAAGAAATCGCTCCCGAAGGAAGAACTTGGCAAGCCTGCTTAACATTGTACAAGAAAAGAACGAGACCTTAGCTTGTTATCTCAGACGGTTCAATGCGGCCACATTGGAAAATTGATAATTTAGACGAATCTGTGAAGTATACGGCATTTCTTCGAGGACTTCGACCCACCTCTAAGTTTGCATTCTCCGGAATCCTCCAGAAAATATGAAAGCCCTTCTCGAGAAGGCTAACAAGTACATTCAAGCTGAAGAATACCTGAAGACCCAAAGAGGACGACTCGGAGAAAGCAAAAAAGAACAAAGGAAACGGTCACAAGAATTGACTCCCCAAGAAGGAAAGAAGACGAAGCACTCCCAGCATGATGAACGGCGACCCAAAGAACTGGATAATTTGACGCCCCTCAATGCCAGACCATCACAGATACTACACAATATTAAAGATAATAAAGCTCTCAAGTGGCCGGAGAAGATGACATCCCGACCTAACAAAAGGAATAGAGACTTATGGTGCCACTTTCACAATGAACATGGCCACTCAACTGATGATTGCGAATCACTTAAGCGAGCAATCGAAAGTCTTATTAAACGTGGCCAGTTGAGAAAGTTTGTAGCATGCAACGAAGGATGACAAGAGACACACCCGACCACTGAAGGATGAGAAGAACAAGAAGAGAATATGGGCACGATCAACACTATCTCTGGGGGATTAGCTGCAGGGGGCTCATTAGGACAAGCTCGAAAAGCATATGCCAGAGAAGTGTGCATAACGAGCCAACCCTATAACAAAAAACTGAAGACTGTGCCCCTACCCACTGTCTCTTTTTCTGATGATGACCTCAAAGATATGAAGACCCCTCACAACGATCCGTTAGTCGTGACAATCAAAGTCGGGAATTTTGATGTGAAACGAGTCCTACTCGATAATGGAAGCTCTGCAGAAGTCTTGTTTTACGATACATTCAAAAAGGATGGACATTCTGATAAACTGTCTTCAAAATATGGATACACCATTGTACGGATTCTCTAATCATCCAGTTACAGTCAAAGGTGTTATCGGGCTCCCAGTCGCGATAGGAACACCCCCTACACAAGCAAATTTGATGCTTAATTTTTTGGTGGTAAGAGTCCCTTCTGCATACAATGCCATACTTGGGCGACCAGCACTTAATCAGTTACAAGCTGTGGTATCGACCTACCACATCAAATAAAATTCCTAATGAAACACGAGATTGGAGAGGTGAAAGGAGAGCAAACTGTCAGTGCTACGTGACTGTCGTTCGAAGAACAAGGAAGCACTCATCATTGAAGACCTTCAAGAAGAAACGAAGATGCAAAGAGAAGAACCAGTAGAAGATCTCGTAATCATTGAAGTGTATCCCAGAGATAAAGAAAAAATAGTTCAGATACGTTCAAAGCTAAAAGAAAACACTAAGCTCGAGTTGGTGAACCTATTACGAACCTATGCGGACATTTTTGCATGGACAGCCGGGGACATGCCTGGGATTGACCCCGAGATCATCACACACATGCTGAATGTTGATCCATCCAAAAAACCTGTCAAGTAGAAGAAGAGAACCTTTGCACCAGAAAGACAGGAAAAGATTGAAGAAGAGGTGGATAAAATCTTAACTGCCGACTTCATTGAAGAGATCTATTACCTCGATTTGATTGCCAATGTTGTCATGGTTCCTAAATCGGGCGGTAGATGGCAAATATGTATAGATTTCACAGATGTCAACAAGGCATGCCCGAAGGATAGCTATCTACCCCCAAGGATCGATCTTCTTATCAAAGCTACTTTGGGCCATGAACTTTTTAGTTTTATGGATGCATATTTTGGTTATAACCAGATCATGACGCATGAGGATGATGTTTCTTAAACTTTGTTCATCACACAAAGAGGGCTGTACGGTTACAAGATAATGCCCTCCGAACTCAAGAACGTCGGGGCAACTTATCAACGCCTGGTGAACATGATCTTTTGAGACTTGATTGGGAAGAACATGGAAGTATACGTTGATGATATGCTCGTCACGAGCGTCAAGGCTGAATTCCATGCAAAGACTGGAAGGAAACTTTTGACATACTCCGAAAATATAAGATGAAGCATAACCCACTCAACTGCGCTTTTGGAGTTGCATCGGGGAAGTTTCTGGGCTTCATGGTCTCTCAACAAGGCATCAAGGCAAATCCAGAGAAGAAAAAGGTCATGCAGGCCATGACATCCCCAAAAATAGTTAAACAAGTACAAGAGTTGACAAGATGAGTTGCAGCCTTGGGAAGATTCATGGCTCGTTCAGCTAAATGATGTTTACCATTCTTCAAAGCCATCAGAAAAGCAAAAGACTTTGCTTGGACAGACGATTGTTAGAAATTGTTGGAAGAACTCGAGGTATATTTGGGCTCTCCTCCTCTACTCTCAAAACCACTTCCTGGATAAGACTTATTTTTGTACCTCTCAGTCATTGAAGTTACAGTTAGTGCCGTTCTGGTCAGAGAAGAGGATAGAGTCCAAAACCCAGTCTATTATGTCAGCAAAGTCTTACAAGATGTAGAGACGAGATACCCAAAGATCGACAAGATAGCACTAGCCCTTATTACGTCGGCTAGGCATCTTCAACCGTATTTTCAATCTCATACCATTGTAGTTTTGATGGACCCACCACTTAGAAAAGTTTTACTGATCCCCGAGGAATCAGGGTGATTAGTAAATTGGTCTGTCGAGTTGATGGATTCGATATCCAGTATAAACCTCACACTGCAATTAAGGCTCAAGCCTTAGTAGATTTCATTGTCGAGTGTACCTTACCTGAAGACCCCACCTCAGTTAGTGATTTTTAAAGTTCTGGATCCTTGGAATCTTTAAGAAGACGATTCTTCAGCCATTGGTAGCAGGGGAGCAGGAATCATTCTCACCAGCCCAGAAGATTTTATGGTTGAGTATGCACTCCATTTTGGATTTCAGGCCTCAAACAATGAAGCAGAATATGAGGCCCTCCTCGCGGGATTAAGAATATCACATGCTTTAAAGGTTGATTCACTATCAGTACATTGTAATTCTCAATTGGTGGTCAACCATGTTTTAGGATATTACGAAGCCAAAGACAAAAGCATGGCTCAGTATCTCTAGCTAGTTAAAACTTTGGCATCAAAGTTCAAGAACTTCACCATTCGTCAAATTTCCTGAGATTAGAACATACAAGCAGATACATTGTCAAGACTTGCATCTGCCGAAGGCATAGAGGTCCAATGCTCAGTCTACCTTGAATTCTTCAAAGAACGTAGTATCAGTTCTCAAGCTAAGATTGGAGTGGTGGACCAAGAACCATGTTGTATGGACCCGATTATCAAGTATCTATCCACGGGAAAGTTACCCAGTGGAAGACATGAGGCACGAAATATTCGTGTAAAAGCCGCTAGGTATGCTCTAGTAGAAGGAGTATTGTATAAAAAATCCTTCACCCTTCCTTATCTCATATGCTTACGACCATCAGAATCTGTATATGCGTTACAAGAAGTACATGAACGAATGGATATGTGGTCAACATCTTGGAGGAAGAACATTGGCTCAAAAAATCTTAAGGCAAGGATACTTCTAACCTACGATGCAGAAGGACGCCATCACATTCACACGAAGATGTGACAAGTGTCAGAAGTTTGCCCCAGTGCCACATACACCAGGCACTCATTTAACTTTAGTTATTTCTCCAATTCCCTTTGCCATATGAGGCATGGATCCACTGGGTCTATTTCGATTGGCATTTGGTCAACGACGATTTGTGATCGTGGCGATAGATTACTTCACAAAATGGACTGAGGTAGAAGCTCTAGCAAACATTACTTCGGCTAAATGTGAAGATTTCTTTTGGAAGAATGTCGTCTGCCGTTTCAGAATACCCAAGGCTCTTGTTGTTGACAACGGGAAGCAGTTCGATAACCCGAACCTTCTGTACAAATCTTTTGATCGATTTGCGCTTTACTTTTGTCGTTCATCCACAATCAAATGGTCAAATTAAAAACATGAATCAAAGCATCCTACAAGGGTTAAAGAAGAAATTGGATGTGGCCAAGGAGGGATGGGTTGACGAACTCCCAAAGGTGTTGTGGGCTTATCGAACAACTCTGCATTCGGTTACAGGAGAAACACCTTTTTTACTCTGCTATGGGACAGAAGCAATGTTACCTGTTAAGGTAGGAGTTCCAACAATACAAACTTTACACTTCAATGAAGCACACAATGAAGCTGGACTCCGAGCAAATCTTAACCTAATAGAAGAGGTTCAAACTCAAGCCCATGAACGGTCCCTTATCATAAAAACAACGGGTCACGCTCTATTACAATCAAAGGGTTCGATCCAGGCAGTTTCGAGTTGGAGATCCTTAGAAGTATTTGATCCTAAGGCAGCGACGGGAAAGTTATCTCCAAATTGGGAAGCACCTTATTGTGTTATAAAGGTACTCAAGCGGGGTGCCTATACACTAGGAACACTTTCTGGAGATCCAATCCCTCGCACTTGGAATGTTGAGAACTTGTGAAAGTATTATCAGTAGCATCTTGTCCCGAGGCAATACACTTCTTTTTTTTTGGGGGGGGGGGGGTAAGGGGCTCAAACCTTGTCAAACCCCAGCTCTTTTTCTAGAATAGTCCTTAGCAGAATGGGTTGTTAAATGATCCAGTGTAAACTTCATTTTTACCCGAGCAATAAAGTTTTTTTTCAAAGCATTGTTGTAAGGTCGGATAAACCTAGCCAAAACACTCTGCCTAAGTAGAGTGCTAAAACTTAGCAAAAACATTCTACCCGAACAGAATGTTGGCCGAACACTCTGCCCAAGCAGAGTGGTGGCCGAACACTCTGCCTAAACAGAGTACATACTCAGCCAAACATTCTGCCTGACTAGAGTATCAAACTTTCACCTGCGTAAAAAATACAGGGGAAATAAGATCTTTTACACAAGTAAAAGGTCAATGGTTTAGCTACAGATCTAAATCCGTGAAGTAACAGAAGTTAATGGGGGCAGCGTCACTCCATAAAACTTTTACTACTTCGAAGTTTAAGCCAAGTGAGGGTACTCGACTTCTTTGCCAACACTTTAAGTAATGAATAAAGAGTGTGGATGGTAGAATAAACCACGAGAAACACACAGTGAAACAAAATACCTTCGAATTAAAAAGATAGAGTTTTTACAAAAAGCCCTCAAACAGGGCATCAAAATACTCAGTCTAAACATAAAGAACCTATAGACTAAATCTAATGCTCGGGGGCATCGCCCAAAGGGCCTTCCTCTGGAGGATGTGAAGCTGCAGCATCCCCTGCCTCCGAAGGCATAGCAGTCTCCCCAAATGAAGATACTACCGTAGGCATAACAAAATCGTCCAAGGGGATGTCGGAAAGCACTCGGCAAACATCTCCTTTGCCTTCGTGAAGCCCATCTCATAGATCTCAAGGCCATCATCCGTCCGCTTCTTCAGCCATTCCTCCTCAGTATTTTCGTCAAGAAAATCACGGATGCCTTGATCTCGAGCCTCAGTTACCTTCTTCGCTTCTTCCATTACTCTCTTCTTTGCTCGTTCCAATAGCCTCTCCAATGCCTCAATGTGGGTCGAATAGTCAGCCACTCGCTTGCTCAGCTCTTCGGTACAATAGGTAGCCTCCTCCGCTTCCTTGATGGCATCCCTCTTTTGCTGAGCTTCTTCGGCTGCCACTTGCCTCACCATCTCAAAGAGAGACAACATTGTAGACCCACTGACATATATCTGGGAATAAAGATTGGAACAGTCAGCTAAAAAGTTAAAGACAAAAAAAGAAAAACTAGCTAGAATAAAAGTTATTATCGTGTATACGGCTTGAGCAAAAGAACATGCGAAAGACTCATGAGTCTGGTTCTGGAAAACTTCATTGTCCCTAGGAAGAATTCCATGCAGAAGATGCTGCTCAGAAATCTAACTATCCGGCATCCACATATCATCACGCCTGATGGTCTATCTGGGGCAAAAGATGGGGTCCTCGTCAATGGACACTCATTCAACAACTTGAGGAGATTGGTCGGGATGAGTAACCTTTGCCTTCTTTCGAGCAGGGGGTAGCTCTACACTTGGCTGTTTTTCCTTCCTTTTCCCCTAGCCTTTTGAAGGATGCCTGCGAACCCTCCTGGAGGTGATTTCCTGCTTTCAATGGCCATTTCTGCATGAAGAAAAAAATCAATATAGGAACAAACATCAAAACCAAGTTGAAACCAAGAACCTATCTGAAGCAAACCTAGAGGTATAGTCTCCGTAGATGACACGCTATGGATAGTAGGAGGAGGAGGAAGAACTAAAAGACTCACTGGAATGGGCTTACGAAGGATAATCTCCCATACTCTAACTGTTGCTCGGTAAAGGGCTCATCAATAGAGAGACCACCTCGAAGCTTGATATGGCTAAGATGAGGTTATTAGGAGTGGGCTTGCCAAGGTTTTCAAAATCCTTACAGTAAGGGTTCCAGTCTCTATCAAAGGGTAAATCCTTTTTATCTTCACGGCCAACAAAGAAGTATCTAGAATGCCAACCTTTGTTGGATTTTGGACCACCCATAAGAAGTCTTTGCCTGCTGTGAATATAATACCATCCCGGACAATTGGCGACTCTTTTGACAAAACAGATTTTGAAGAAAACTCTTATGAAATTTGTTGAATCTGCTTTGTAGCCTGAAGTCTCGACTAAATATATAAGCCCGACTAACTTTCTCCAACCATTCGGAACAAGTTGCCCGGGAGCCATGTGATAATGCTTGAAGAAACTAAGGGCGAAAGGGTGAAGGGGAAGTCTATATCCAGACTTAACTTGCTCCTTGTATATTCCCGTTTCAAACTTAGTTCCGTAGTTGGCTGGCTCTTGCAGAGCTGGAACTCGAGGAATTACTTCTAATATTTTCTTCGGAAGAGGAAAGACTATCTGAAGACTCAACCATAGTTGTTACTACCAAATTTGAAGACTATGAAACTAGAAGTGCTAAACAAAAAGAGGAGAGAAAAGAGACTTACTTGAAGAGAAGAATGCTTCCAAATGATTCTAGTGAAGTAAAAATAAAGTGAAGATCTCCTTTTATAGGAAAACTCCAAATAACCAACTCTTGGGAAACCCAACGGTTCATTTATCCCCTTACGTGTCACGAACTAAGAGAAGAGAAAGTTTGAAATTTGAAATTTCCAGCTCAAGAGGATTAATGACAAAGAAGACACGTGGATATTAACTTTGACCGAACAAAATTCTGCCCGAGCAGAATTCTGTCCGAACACTCTGTCAGAGCAGAGTGACCTTTGGCCAAACAGAATTTTTTCCGAACATAATTTTGTCCGAACACTCTGTCTGAGCAGAGTGACCTTGGCCGAACAGAATTCTGTCCGAACACTCTGTCAGAGCAAAGTGACTTTAGCCAAATAGAATTCTGTCCGAGCATAATTCTGTCCAAACACTCTATCCGAGCAGAGTGACCTTGGCTGAACAGAATTCTGGCCTAGCAGAATTCTATCCGAACACTCTGTCCGAGCAGAGTGACCTAGGCCTAAAAGTGCAGAGTGACCTTTGGCCGAACAGAATTCTGTCTGAACACTCTGTTCGAGCAGAGTGACCTTTGGCCGAACGGAATTCTGCCCGGGCAGAATTCTACTCGAACACTCTGTCCAAGCAAAGTGACCTTTGGCGGAACAGAATTATGCCAGAGTAGAATTCTGTTCGAACACTCTGTCCGAGCAGAGTGACTTTGGCGGAACAGAATTTTGACCGAGCAGAATTCTGTCCAAGCACTCTGCCTAAGCAGAGTAACCTTTGTTCGAGAAGAACTCTGTCCGAGCAGAACGCTGCCCGAGCAGAACCCTCTTCGAGCACTTTAAATGCCAAAAAAATAGTCATCATTCTGTTTTGGAATATTTAGCTATCTCCAGTGGAAAAAATTATGCTTCCGCTCGCTTCATTAACGCTGGTAAAAGCAGGGGGCATGTGATATAGCTAAAAATACACCTCCAGTCTACGGATGACACGTGGCAGCTGTGACATGTAACCCCTGCTAGCTTATTGCTGATTTGGCACTTCCCATATTGATTATTAGGCATATTCCTAAAAGGATTCTAACTCTATCGTCTGAGATAGATATCTTATCCTCTAAGATCCTAATTTGATCCTGAGTAGATCTGTTCATAGCCCAGTTCTACTAGGGCTCTTCATCCTACTATTGTATAAAAGGGTCTAACTCCTCATGTATGGACAAGCTCACACACATATACACTGTGTATTACTGTTTTCTCAGAGTTCTACTTTGTTAGCTATCTCTGACTTAAGCATCAGAGCATTCCTCCGCCGAAACCTCACCTGGCGGTCACTCCCTGTACTCTTTTGCAGGCCTATTTTCTGGTGTGGTTCCCGATCCAGTTTTTAGCTTCAACAGAAGCAAACTTGTTTACTCCTTTGTTTTAGTCGGCTAGAAAGAGTCAGTTCTAGTGCCTATATATATATGTACACAGGTTCCATTTGTAGACTAGTGAGTGAAAAACTAGTAAACCTTGAAGCTAGTATTGGAGACAAGAGCTCCATATTTTCACTATCAATAAAATCTCTATTTGTCATAAACTATTTCAATTCCAACAAATGGTATTAGAGCTACATTCAATTTATTCGGCATGGCGTTTCTGTACAATTTTTTCAAATCCTTTTAGCAATTATACCATCTCCAAATGGCCAACCTTAACCAAATTTCTATGGCTATGTCAGTTCCTATTTTTTCACGGCGAAAACTATGATTTTGGGAGTATCAAAATGAGGACTTTCTTTCTATCTCAAGATTTATGGGATATCGTTCAAGATGGATTTCATGTTCTAGAAGATGTCTTCACTCTAACCACAGCTCAACAGAAGTCCTTGAAAGAGTTGAAGCAGAAAGATGCCAGAGTTCTCTTCATCATTCAGCAAGCTTTGACTGAACAAATATTTCCAAGAATCATTGGGCCAAATACTGCAAAACTCGCATAGAATGCTTTGTAGGAGGAGTTCCAAGGCAGTATAAAGTACGCAATGTTCGTCTCCAAACTATAAGGAGAGATATAGAAAATATTAAGATGAAGGATTCTTAGACTATACAAGACTACTATGCTAAGCTGAAAGAGATAGTGAATCAAATGAGAGCCTATGGAGAAAATATGTCCGGCAAAAAGGTTATAGAAAAATTATTGATAAGTCTTACGGAAAAGTATGATGCAATTTTGGCTGCTATTGAAGAATCTAAGAATTTAGAAACTCTATCAGTCACTGAGTTGATAGGTTCTCTAAAAGCACATGAGAAAAGATTGGGTAGGTGAAATGAAGACTCAGTAGAAAGTGTCTTTAAGTCTAAACTCAATCTAAGGTCTCGGAAATTCGAAAATAATGGTGAAATGAAATTAAGACAAAATTATGGGGAAGGAGAAAATTCTAGAAGCAGGAATAATCAAGAAGATACTAGTTCAAAATATCCTCCTTATGGTATACGCAAAAAGACAAATCAAGAGATTCGGACATGAAGAAAAAATTTATCGGTCCAAACAAACCATCAGGCCAATTATACTGAAGAAAATAAAGATCAAGGAGTTCTTTTCTATGCCAGCCAAGCAGCGTCAGACAAAAACATGGATATATCTTCTCAACAGCGACTGTAGCAATCACATGACAAGTGATGAAAGCATCTTTCAGGAATTGGATACATCTTTCAGATCCAAAGTCAAGCTAGGGAATGACACACTCATTGATGTCACAGGCAAGGGTAAAATTGCAGTCCAGACGAAGAAATGTATGAAATTAATTCCTGATATCCTACTTGTTCCTAGTTTACATCAGAGTCTACTCAGCGTTGGTCAAATGATGGAAAAAGGATATGGTCTACACTTTGAAGGACAGTTCTGCACTATCTATGATAAAGTTGATAAAACTTTGGAAATAACCAAAGTAAGGATGCTAAATAATAGAATTTTCCAATTCAATAGTGGTATGCTATGAGCACAGCTATGAAAGCAGATATTGATGACTCTTGGCTATGGCACAGAAGATTTGGTCACTTCAACTTTCATAGCTGAAAGATTCTTCATCAGAAAAATATGATGAGAAACTTCCTATGCACAGAGGAGATTCATGATGTGTGTGAAGGTTGTTTACTTGGCAAACAACAAAGACGTTAATTTCCATTAGAACAAGCATTGAGAGCTAAGAATATGTAGGAGCTCGTACACAAGATGTCTGTGGCCCTATCACTCCATCCTCACATGAAGAAAACAGGTATTTTATTTTATCCATTGACGATTATACTAGAATGACCTGGGTATACTTCATGCGAGAAAGATCAGAATTTTTCAAAAATTTCAAGAAATTTACAAACTTTGTTGAAAAACAAAGTGGTCATCATATAAAAATGCTAAGAAGTAATAGAGGCAAGGAATACAACTCAAAGCAGTTTGACCAGTTCTGTGAAGAAGAAGGCGTCAAGCATCAACTGACAGTTGGCTACGCTCCGAAACAAAATGGAATATAATAAATGAAAACCAGAACAGTCATGGAGATGGCAAGATCTATACTGAAAAGGGACTTCCAAGAACTTTCTGGGAAAAAACAGTCTATACTGCAGTATATCTACTGAATAGGTATCCTACTAAAGCACTGCAAGACATGACACCGGTTGAAGCTTGGAGTGGAAGGAAACCGTTAGCAAAACCACTTAAAGTTTTTGGCTGCATATGCTTTGTACACATTCCTAAAGAGAAAAGAACAAAGCTAGATGACAAGACAGAAAGAGGAATATTATAGGGATATATTGATCAGTCAAAAGGATACATGATATATAGCCTTAAAACAAATAAATTGATAATTAGTCGAGACGTGGAGTTTGACAAAAATGCAGCCTGGAACTGAGAAGAAGAAATGATTGAAAGGAACATCATTGTACCTGCACAACAGCCAACTACTCAAATTCAAGAGCTTGTAGAAGACCAGGAAAATCGAAGTGAAAATAGAGAGTCACCAGCTCATTTGACAACACCAGGTACATCCTCACTACCATCTTCAAGGCAATTAGAATCTACTCCAGAAGTTACTCCAGAATCTACTCCAAGAAGAGTAAGATCTCTACGAGATATATACGAGACCTACAACTTCACTGTTCTAGAATCAGAAAGCTTTGAAGCTGTAGCAAAACAAATCAAAACAAGATGTTTGGATAAAAGTCATAGAGGGGGGATAAATATGATCGAGAAAAATGAGACTTGGGAGCTGATTGAACAACCAAAAGGAAAAGAAATCATTGGAGTTAAGTGGCTCTATAAAACCAAACTTAACCCTGACGGTACAGTTCAATAACACAAAGCAAGACTAGTTGTAAAAGGGTACTCATAACTACCCAGGATCGACTACAACAAAACTTTTGCACCAATTGCTCGCCTAGATACTATTCGAGTTCTAATGGCACTAGCAGCTCAGAAACAATGGAAAGTACATCAACTTGATGTGAAGTTAGCATTCTTGAATGGATTTTTGGAAGAAGAAATATATGTGAAGCAACCACCAGGATTCATTGTGGAAGGTTTAGAGGACAAAGAGCTAAAACTAAAGAAGGCATTGTATGGGCTCAAGCAAGCACCCCGAACGTGGTACAATAGAATTGATGGCTACTTAACGGATCAAGGTTTCAGGAGGAGCAAAACTGAGCCTACATTATACATCAAGACCCAAGGTAATACTGAAAATCTCATTGTTTCTTTGTATGTGGATGATCTTGAATTTGTTAAACGAATCTAGATCCTGGGTATCATAATTGTGTGACAAGGCAGTAATTTTTAGATAAAAGAAGGATATTGTGATTCAAAAAATGATTTTTAAGGATCTGCAGTTTTATATGTAGTATAAATTGTTCCCAAAAATACGCTTATAGTTGTAAGAAATATAGCACACCCTGCATGTAACAAATATAGCCAATTTGTAGGGAACGGGGTGAAAATAACTGCCTGATTTGGACCGGACACAAATTAACACTGAACCCTAACTCAGAAACTAGAAAGAATTAAAAATGAAAAATCTTATCAACATAACGGAAAATCCTTGGGAGAGAGAGAACAGAGCTATGGCGATAGTGACGATTACGCCAACAGGGGGTGATCGATCGGTTATGGGATGATGCTTCTTTTTTTAGCACATCTATTCCTTTTTCTTGGCTTCGTTAATCTATGCGTTGTTCTTTGTCTTGGTGGGTATCTTAATTGTGGTTTCTTTGGATTTGTGAGATGTGATAGGAGTGTAGGTATTTTCTTGTTTGTTGGGTTCGTAGTTGTGGAGTACCGGCAACATGTCTCGTTTCAATAAATTGGGGTTTGAGTTTGTTGGGTGTTTTTATGGCTTCTGATCGATCTAATTCTATACAAATGGAATCGCTGGAGTTTCTTGCTCGCTATGGCCGTATTGTATCTCTTGAGCCTGAATTAGTGGCAATTCGGCAGAGTCAGTAGGTCAATACTCTGATTGCCGAGTCTTTGATACTAGAAAATTGTCTATGAGTCAATTACAACGTGTAGTGAATAATTTTTAGAATTTGCATGGGACTATGGTTGTGGAACAGATGGGGGAAATTTTTGCATTTCATTTCACTGAGCACTCGGATATGGAAGGCATTTTAAAGGATAGCCCACGGAATGTTCGCGGAACTTTGGTGGTGTTCAAAAGATGGAAACCATTACCGGCTATATCACAGGTTGAATTCTACAAGGTTGATTTGTGGGTTCAATTGCATCATATCCCTATGGAGTTCTTCTCACATGATATGGCAGTTCTTTTAGGCAGTGTAATGGGCGAGCTACTAGATGTGGACCGGTCTTCCTTACGCCAACATCGCAAAGACTACTTTCAAGTCCTACGCATACGGTTGGATGACACTCTCATCCCTGGGGTATTTCTTCAGCCTACTACCCACACATCCCATTGGATTCAAGCTCGATATTAGAAGTAATATGCCGCAACGCATTAAAAATTTGCAAGAGCAGTTAACAAAGGTACAGAGTGTCTTACATGTATAACCTGAGCTGGCAAGGGTTGATTATCAATTGCGTTGGACTTTGGATCATTTGCTAACATGCGAGGAAGTTTATTGGGCTCAACGAGTACATAAACCTTGGTTGGAACTTGGCGATTGAAATACCAAGTGTTTTCATACCTCCACTCTCATTCGACGTAAGAGGAATCACATTGCTTCTCTAAAAAATTCTCAGGGCGTGATGTGTGATTCGGAAGAAGACATTAAATGCATCCTCACTCAACACTTTCAGGCGGTTTTTAACCCTTAGCTACAATCCAATCAATCGAGAGGATTACCATGCGCTGATGGTATTTTCTTCAATTTCTCTCTTAGATCGACACTTATCTGAGGCACAGGTGGTCTCTCTTTCCCGGCCTTTTGTAGCTGCGAAGGTCAGACCAGCTGTGTATCAGATTAGTGGACTCAAGGCACCGGGACCCGATGGTATCCCTATCACTGCTGGGATGTGTTAGGTCCAGATATCATTGCGGCGGTTTTAGCGTTGCTGAATTCTGGGTACCTCTTTCTCACTGTTAATCGAACTTACATTACGTTAATTGCCAAGGAGTATCCACAGGAGGCCGGTGATTTTAGACCCATTAGCCTTTGCAATGTCTTGTATAAGATAATTTCTAAGATTTTAGTTAATCGAATCAAACCGTTTCTCCCCTCACTCATTTCACCGGTACAAAGTGGGTTTGTGGCTGGACGTTTAATCTCTGATAATATCATTCTCGCCCAAGATCTAACCGATAGGGTGCGTAGGCAAAAAGTTGGGACGGTGTATTTGGCGGCCTTAAAAATGGTTATGGAGTAAGGCATATGATCGCTTAAGATGGGACTTTCTGGAAAGTGTTCTCAAGCAATTTCACTTCGCTACTCATCGGATAAGATTGATTATGCAATGTGTCACTACGGTCTCATATTGTGTGCTGGTTAATGGAAGAGTTTCACCGCATTTCCAGCCCTATTGTGGCATTCGACGGGGAGACCCTTTATCAACATTTCTATTTATAATGTGCTCTAAAGTATTGTCAGCTCAATTATGCTATGCAGAAGAAGGGGCATTGAGTAGGGGAATTAAAGCTGGTAGATGTTTTCCCCTTATTATGCATTTGATGTATGCCGATGCTATTTTTTTGTTCCTCCACTTGTTAAATGCGTCTATGGAAGCGTTACATTCAATTTTGCAAACCTACTCCACTAAATCAGGTGAACAAGTTAATTGGAGTAAATCGGGCCTTTTTGGTAGTCCTAATACCCCTGTGAACTTGCAAAATTATTTTCGTCAACTTTTTCATTATCAAGTAGATTTGGGATTAGGCAAATAATTGGGAGTTCAACTTGATACAGGGTCTAATTGTCAAAGGTTCTTCCTAGATTTGGTCTGAAAATTCAAGAGCGGTGTGCAATGTGCAAAGTCTTGTGTTAAACAAAGCTGTGTGGGGTACCTTGATTAAATTAGTATTATTCGGCATGTTAATCCATCTTATGCAAGTCTTTAAACTCCCTAAATACGTGTGTGCGCTCAAATCGACCAAATCTTTGCCCAGTTTTGGTGGGCTGGAAGCCCTAATCGCAAGTCCTACCATTAGATAGCGTGGAATGTACTTTCCTTACCAAAGAAATTAGGAGGGCTTGGTTTTCAAAGAACTGAATTTAAGAATAATGCTTTGTTAGCCAAGCAAGCGTGGTGTATCTAGACTAATCCAGAGTCATCATTAGCCAAAGTTTTATGTGGGTGGTATTGCACAAGACACCATTTATCATCTTCTCCATTTAAAGGGCGTTTTTCATCCGTCTGGTAGAGTATTTTGGCTGGGCATAATGTGGTTCAACAAGGATTAAGATGGATTGTAGGGCATGGAAAATCTATTTCGATATGGAAAGATTATTGGATCCCAGGATCTCAGTTACTTACTTATAGACGACATGATTCTCGATATGTATATGTCCATCAAATATTCTGTCCAGAATCCTTAGTTTAGGCCCGGGTATCCCGGGGTTGCTCTTTCCTTGGCATGTAACTATCTGTATTCTTAGCATCTATCCATCACATGATGACATGAGGATTCCCAAGAGTGGGATAATAACGATGATGGTGATTTCTCAGTTAAATTTGGGTACGCGGTTAGGGAGTTACACGATATCAACGGTAATTCACTGAGTATGAGTGTCACGGCAAGGAAAACTAGTCATTCGATTTGGCAACAGTTAGGAAACTTGCTTTTCTAGTGAAAATCTTAACCTTCTTATGGCAGTTTATGCATAATCGTTTGCAGTTAAGAGATACTCTCATCCAAAAAAAAATGTCAAACATAATTCAGAATGCCCTCTATGTTCTTCATATCTGGAGAGCATCAACCATCTTTTTTTACATTTCGAAAAAGTTAGGGGTCTTTTGTTTGCTTTACCGATAGGTATTACTTCCTCCGAGCTTCCACAGATGGAGGCACCTGACTGGATACGCCATTGGCTGGTTAGGCCACTGCTATGAACTTCTATTCTACTACAAGCTTTTTTGTGGATTGCAGTTACGTTGTGGTTGATTTGGAAGGGTAGGAATGATGCTCTTTTTTGACAGACTGCCTTTATGCCTTATTGTCACGGACCGAACTTTCTCGCTACGTCAAACCGTGCGGCACTTAGCTAGTGAGCCCCCTTGCTGGTGCTAAGTCAGCCTTCCACTCGGGCTGGGCGATGCTAGAGCTTCAAAAGAACAAAGAAGAACACAAGAGAGAGTTTGGAGAATGTATGCTTGTATTGCTTGATTACAAGAATACTTGTGTGTTTTGGCCAAGTGAGGCCTTGGCTATTTATACTAGTCCACCTCTCGACGGACGGTGGAGATACATTCGATCCTACGGATCATATTCTACTTCTAGAATTCTCTAGCTATTTACATGGTTCTCTACCATTCTAGAATATTCTTGATCTATCTCTTATGTACAAGAAGAGTAAAGAATATTCTGGAGACTTTGCCCAGTCATCGCCTCATAAGCGTCCTCGTAAGCGTCCAGTAGGCGCCTGCGTGGCGTTACTTCTAAAGTTAGCCTCCATATAAAAAATTACGGGACATTACGATCTCTTGCATAGAATACGCGTCCTGGTTTCAGATATTTCTCGTACTCCTTCCGTTCTGATGAGCGTGTTACGGTGCAAACAAAAGCATCATCTTCTTATCTCTCCCAGGTATATCAATTCTAGAATCAACGTCACTACCTTTGCCAACCTTCGATAAAGTTAGCTCATTGTTACATAGGGTCGTTTTTTAGAAGGGCCACTCGCCAATCTGGATTTGGCATAGTTGTGCTTGATAATGCTTATAGGCCGCTGGCTGCACTTATGAGATCGCTCTATGTGACAGATGTTCTCTCTACATATGTCTTAGCGCTGTTGCATTCACTTATTTGGTTGATATCTCATAGTTTGCTACATGTCCATATTTATATTCCTAATCATCAGTTATTTGCACAAATCTCAGGGGATAGTTATATTTCATTGCATTTTGTCACTATCTTTTTTGACTTGTGTAAAGTTAGTCAAGATGCACATGCTATAAATATCTCGCGAAACAGAGCTCAGCAACAGGACCTTGCATGGAGCCTAGCTTCCCAGGCGACACACACGCGCTTTTTTGTACAACGTGAATGGTGGACTACGAGCTCCGACTCTACCTACTATTAAAGATAAGCTATGTGTTTTTGGATTGCAATGATTTGTATATTTTTTTTTTTTTTTTGAAAAGAGTAGAAATATATACCATCCAAAAGTAGCATGAGATCAACAACCATAATCTCCAGAGCTAACAAGCAGTACCCCACACATATATCTACACTATCAGATGCCGAACCCAACAAGTAGTATCATGATCTCCTGAGCTAACAAGTAGCGTGAGATCAACATACACATATATGTATATTGTTAGTGCTCCCTTTCCCATGTGTAACCTGACTTTATAGTGGTCAGCATCTGATAGTGTGGATATATGTGTGGTGCACTACTTGTTATCTCAGGAGATCAGGGTTGTTGATCTCATGCTACTTTTGGATGGTATATGTTTCTACTCTTTAAAAAAAAAGAATTAAAAACAAAATCTATAAAAATAAAGTATGTACGATGAGTGACATTTTAAATATGTACATTTTGAAAACATTTTTTTGTCATTGTCTATCCATGTGAGCCTGTAGCCCACAGCTGCTATATTTCCAATACGGAGATGTCTGCACGAGCAAAGTCGCGCCAGGAAAATCCCAATACCATGGTGGTGGGTCAAATCACCCTTCGCCCGCAAAACTCCATGACTATTAGCATCTGGTAGGTGAGGGTGAGATGATGACTCCCACCACAATAAATGACACTTCCAACCATCCAAACAATCTCACTCACACGTATCTCACTTTCACTGTCCACAGCACCCGAAAATCACAGAAACAAATGAGAGAAGCCACAAATAGTACTACCAAAGTGCCCAAAGCCCACCTACACCCCATGAACATCCTCTTTCTATCGCTCTTATTCCTGCACGCCCACATCAAAATCTGTAATGGGTTCTCACTTTTTGACCTGAATTCCCCAGAAAATTATGAATTCGATTTAATGGCGAAAAGGGTTTGTGCCGGAAAGATCGGAGAATGCGCGGCAATGGCGGAGGCGGAGGAGATGGATTCTGAGAGCAATAGGAGGGCGTTGTTGATGAGGAGGAAGTACATAAGCTATGAGACACTCAAGAGGGATTTAGTGCCTTGCGGTACACCGGGAGCTTCTTATTATAATTGCAAGCCTTCTGGTGAGGCCAACCCTTATAATAGAGGTTGCGAGGTCATTACAAGGTGTGCTAGGGACATTAGAGACATCAAGTCTTGAGGACATGGTGAAAGGCTGCTACTGCAGCATGCTGTACTGCAGTGGGTCTTGGTAAAGTTGTTTTAATGGTATCTTCTTCTGCTACTCTATTTTTGTTATGGGGTTTTCTTGTAATATATTTGATTTTATCATGAGTTTCAAATGACTTTAATCTAATTTTGGAGGAAATGAAGGGTTTCCTTTTAATTGCACTGAACATGATTATGGAGTTTCTGAAATTTTGTGGTAGGTAAAAGGCTAATTTTTAATCACATGGGACATATTTGGGATCTTTCTATGAGATTTGATTGTTTTATGATGTTGTAACTGTGGTTGTGCAATTTGATTCATCTAATTGTTTAATATTGTGATACTGTGATCTTTCTAACTGAGACCTTAAGTTCATCTGATATAGAACTAAATTTGAACCGTTAGTTCAGGCTATGTGCCTCTCTCTTAGTTGGGGTTTTAGGTATTGTTAGATCTTTTAGTAAACCAACCTACTTTGCTGGATATAGGGTTTGATGTATTATTATAGCAGTCTGTATTGTTATATTGCGCTCTGCTTAGGATGCGAGCAGCACTGCTTTTTTGCAACGACTCCGGGACTATGTTCAACTCTCTAGAAACTGCCCACCCAAATAATGCTGCCTTCTAATATTGCCAAGTTTCTCACAAGATCAATTAAATCACTTTAGTGGGATCGTCGGAATGGGAAACTCAAAGGGGGGAGTGGGTTAAAAATGAAGAGCACGTCTATAAAATTCCTACTTCTCCCGCCCAAGTTTTATCCCAGATCACATGTAAAGATAGGTTTTAAAAAGTCTGCTGACAATTGGTTCTGTTTTGTGATTGAGGATTGATCTCAGAGAGAATGGAAAAGTAGGATTAAGCAATGTACCCACATTCTATACCATGGTAGTTAGCTCAGATTCCTCTGTACTGTCCATGTACAACCCACATTCTAAGGGTGTAAACGGAAATCGATCAGATTCCTTGATACAACGCCAAGCCAAGAGACTTTCCAGCTGAACTAGCTAACACCCACTGTTCTATTTCATATTTGAAAGGAAACAACTCCCAAGTCCCTACACTCAAAGCTGTTAGCTCAGATGCCTCTGTACTGCCCACGCTTCTGTTAATTCTTACCCTTTGCGTGGTTAAATAAAGCTATTCAGCTATGATATTGATAGCTAAAGTCAAGATTTTCGTTTTCAGTAGTATTAACCTGCTTTTAAGTTTTCACTTGACTAATAGACCGAATGTGGATTTAAGGGTTCTTTCAACCAGTTGAAGTGGTGCTCTTGCAATATTACGTCGCTTGCTTATGCCCTCTTTGCCATGGTTTGCCAATACATACTCTCTATTTGCCAATATGTATTCTCTATTTCTGCATTACTCTTTCCAAAACCAGGAATATATATGTGTTGCACATTTACCAGGACTAAAAAAGTGTCACCTTCCTTAAGCATGAACTATGGGAGGTCATTGATGTTTCTATTACTTTAAGCATAGTTTAATGCAAATGGGAGGAGTTTGCATCTTGTAATAGGCCCTTTAGTAGAAATTTACGATGACCCAATCACTATAGTATAGTCAATCCAAAAAAACTCCTCGAGTCAAAGTTAACCAAGTATTATTATCTCATATAAAGTCTGAATTCCTTTCATTTCATGGTATTGCGACTGCCTGGTTGTTCGTCGTTTGGGGAATAAGAATGTTATTGGAACTTCATTTCAAAAGAAAAATTACTGTAGATGAGGTTTTCTAACCTGACTTTACGAGCTTGATGAAATTCTGAATTGTATTGCGCGCTGGTTGTTTGTGGAATGGGCGATAAGAATGGTACTGAAACTTTCATTTCAATAGGTAAGATTATTGTAGATGAGTTTTTCTAAGCTGACTTTATGAGCCCGATGAAATAATGAATGAAATCATCTATGGGCATATTTAATAAAAATTCCTGCCATGGTTTTCATAATGTCACTGTTTCTTGTACATTAACAAGTTTTTGGTCTTCTAACAGATTAGTTATGCAGGGGAATTCCTGCCTGGCTTTGGCAGAAATGACAGTGTTATCGCAGTTCCCTTTTGAGCGGTTCTTCACTTTCTGAATTTGCTAGTACTGCCCCAGCAGCTTTCCTAGTTGGGGAAAATAGCTAACTACTCCCTGTATTATATGCGACGTGCAATTGATCTGAGTTTTTGCCCGAAATAATATAATTTTAATAGTATTTAATTACATATTTACCGCATTTGGAACCTTATTTAACTGCATACCGCACTTTGAGAAGTTACAGTTCCAAACAACGATTCAAAGAAGAATGCGAGGTTTTGAACCACATTTTCATTTCCTTTTTCATTTTCTACATAATTTCTCAAAATCTAAAAAACCCAAGGAAAAAAAAGAAGAAAATAAATTTTGGGATTATCCTTCACGTGTTTTTTATTGATTTCAAAAGATTACGTGGTAAGCAACTACATGGTTACAAGCCATGATGTCAATAGAAAATGTTTTTAGGAAACACGATATTTTTTTTATAATAAGAGAATTGCATTAAAAAGAAATAGAGTCATTTGGTCTTATGGTCATTCAAGAGTTACAGAGAAAGGAAAGTGAATACGAATATTGTCTGAGGAACAATCCAAAATATCTATGTACTCCATCACAATAAATGAAAGAACCCTAACACCGCAAGTGATCATCAATCCAATCCTGGTAGACAGTTATACGAGCCTGACATGTAAAAATAGCTAATAGAAAGAACCCTAACATCGAAACACGATTTCTCTTGAAAACGTGTTTAGGAACCATTATTTAAAAACGTGATAAGCAACAAAAATTTCAACAAAAAATCGTTGTTAAAAATCACGATTTTAATAAGAAACGTCTTTGGGAATAACGATTTCTATTGAAAACGAGGTTCTAGAAGACGATTTTTATTTTCTAATCTTGGTCTAAAAACGTTTTTACAAACCACCATTTCTTTTGAAGACGTGGTTTTCAATTTTCGATTTCTTTTTCTCAAACTCAATTTCTTTCTCTTTCCAAATGTTCTTTCAATTTTACTTAAATTAGACAAATAAAATGAAAATTTTATAAATATATCAAAAACGTGATTTGGAAACATGTTTTCTTCATGAAAACTGTGGTTCTAAACCACGACTTTAAAAAGTATCATATGCGGGTAAAATTGCTTCAAAATTCGGTAAATAGATAATTAAGTATTAAAATTGCATTATTTAGGGCAAAATTTTCAATTAATCCTTCTTTACTTTAAAATTAAGCACTAACAACCCCCACCCCCCATCCCAACAATAAGGAAATTGCGACCCTTCGGTAAAACCGTCAATTTTAATGTTGTGTGGTAAACACATGCATTGACTAACACATTTTTTTGTAAAAATAACATTGGCTAACGCATTTTTTTGTAAAAATGACACTTTGCCCCTTCACCACTTCCACCCTTTCTTCACACCCCCATCAACCCCCACCCACACTTGAGCTGCTATGTAGGCAAGGGTTCCAACCGACCACCACACACACACACACACACACGTAAAGTGATAAATAAACTCATGACATGTTGCCCTTGAATATGTCAAAGCAACCGGTTGGGTCGCACGTGAGTGCGTGCAGTGTGCGAGTTCAATTTGTGATATGTGTGGATGTGTGCTTGTGTGTGCGTGCAGTTTGTGTGATTGTGTGTATCTGTGTGCACACGCGCTCCTGTTCGGTCTGTGTTTGTTTGTTCCTGTGGGTTTGTGTGACGGCCCCGACCTTGGGAATTGTTACCAACAATACTCCAAGTCCTAATATCATATGCATTTCAAATAAGCATTCATTTACATCAAGGTAAAATCAGAGTATCTAATCCAATAGTGTCAAAATATCTCCAAAAGGTAAAGGCTCAAATACAACCTTGCCTCCTACAATCCATCTAATCATAAAAGGTAATCCATCCATAAGATCTCTATTACAAAAGTCTAATGCCAAATCAAATTACCCACATTCGGGTAAAGTTCACAAAAAGAAATACATTGTTTTGACATGCTAACAAAATAAGCTCTAATTTTTTCTAACGTGCCAAGTTCTACTCATGCCTACCACATTTGGTAAGGGTCAAAGCAAACAAATAGGGGATGAAAAGAAATAGCCCAATTAGGAGAATCAAATGGTAAGCGAATATATTAATTCGTATTACGAAACAAATCTAAAACTTTGACGAATAAGCGATTGCCATTGTCAATAATGCAATGAGACAAAATAATATACGAAATGATCATTATTAGCCATAGGCCTAAATCGAACACAAAACCCGAAGGTACGAAAAGCATACCGGTAGCTTAATAGTCGTCATTGTGAATATTATCCGAAAGTCATGTAAAGTGACTACAAAAGCCACTAAGGTGGCTACAAAAGTCACTATGTGACTACAAAAGTCTTAAAGACTCTCTTTTCAATAAAAGATTGTTCATTCTAATAATCATATACAAATTTACGAATTCGAACTCAAATAGCAATGAAAGTGATTACGAAGCAATTGAACAAAACTCCAAAGTTGTACAACAACTAGCAAAGCGATACTACGTATCAATTCCTTACCACAGCAAGAAGTACGAAATCCCTTACCTTAATTAAGCTTTTTGGTACGAAATCCTTAAAGTGCCGCCTTAGAACCTATAGTGCCTCCTAAGCCTTCCCCTTCTCTCTCTCAACCTTTTAAAAGAGAAGCAAGAGAACTAAAAGAAATGGTTGAAGGGAAAAAAAGCTATTTATAGAAGAAGTCCTAAGCTGGCAAATTACACTAACACTCCTTAAACTTTCGATACTTATTCAAAATGTACCAAAAACTTTCCAATATTTATGAAAAAGGGAACCTAACACTTTCATTCGAAGGAAAACTATTCCTTCAACCAAATCCTTCAGTCGCGAATTTGTCTTCCTCAAACTTGATTTTCATTCGACTGAAAAGGTCCTTCATTCGACCGAAAAACGTTCTATTCGACCCGAAATGGGTTTCAGTCGCTTCTTTTGTCGGGTCAAAATGCTTTTCATTTGAAACAACGATTTTCATTCGAAGCAAAAGTTTCTATTCGAATGAATCTTTCAGTGGCTTTAAGGTTTTTCTGCCTAACGAAGATTGATTTGATGAATCAGCATTCATTCAACCGAATCCTTCAGAGATGGTTATCGACCATTTTCATCTACTAATTTATCTTGTAATTTATTTTCCAACAAATATGATCCTTATTAGCATGAAAAAGGGCTCTTACATTCTCCCCACCTTAAAAGAATTCCGTCACTGAAATTAAACGTACCTTAATCATCGAAAAGTTGAGGGTGCTTTTGGCGCATATCATTCTCGAGTTCCTAAGTAGCTTCCCTCTCAGAATGGTTACACCATAATACCTTCACAAAAGCTATCCTCTTAGAACGCATGACACATTCATCGCACTCCAGGATGCGATCTGGTTGCTCCTCATAAGATAGATCCCCCCTAACTTGAATAGGCTCAAACTCAATAACATGCGAAGGGTCAAAAACATACTTCCTCAAGGTTGAAACATGAAAAACATTATGTATCCTTGACAAATTAGAAGGCAAAGCTAATTAATAAGCAAGTGTACCAATTCGTTCTAAGATTTCAAACGGTCCAATGTACCGTTCAGATAACTTCCCTTTTCATCCCAAACCTCAAAATTCCTTTCCATGGGGACACTGGCAAAAACACATGATCACCAACGTCAAATTCGAGCTCACGATGCCTCATATCTACGTAACTCTTTTGTCGGCTTTGTGCAACCTTAAGTTTCCTCCTAATCACTTGGATCTTGTCTGTAGTGATTTGACCAAGTTCTGGACCTATCAATTTCCTTTCTTTAACCTCACTCCAACAAATTGGTGACTGACACCTTCTCTTATAGAGAGCCTCAAATGGTGTCATTAAAATGCTAGCATCATAACTATTATTGTAAGCAAATTTTATCAACGGTAAGTGATCATCCCAATTACCTCAAAAATCGCAGCATGTCCTCTAATGTCTGGATAGTTCGTTCAGATTGTCCGTCTGTTTGTGGATGGAAAGTCGTGCTAAGATTTAATCATGTACCATGGCCTCTTGCAAACCACCCCAAAAGCGTGAGGTAAATTGAGATCTATGTCTGACACAATAGATAAGGGCACTCTGTGCAACCTAAGTATTTCACGAATGTACAGGTTAGCAAGTACCTCAATCAAATCCTTGTTCCTTATGGCTAAAAAGTGAGCTGTTTTGGTCAACCGGTCAACTATGATCCATATTGCATCATGTCTCTTTGCAGTTGGTGGCAATCCAACCACAAAATCTATCGTTATATGCTCCCACTTCCACTCTGGAATAACAAGCGGTGGCAACTTCCCAATGGGTCTCTGATGTTCTACTTTAATCCGCTGACAAACCAAACATCAAGTCACAAAGTCTGTTACCTCTATATTCATGTTATTCCACCAATAAGCATCCCACAAGTTCTGGTACATCTTGGTACTACTCGGGTGAACTATAAAAGGTGAATTGTGAGTCTCCGAGAGAATCTCATTTTTCAATTCTGGATCCGAGGGAACACACAGTCTAGAATACCCTCGTTATCCAATCTAAAATCTGTGCAACCACCTTTCTTAACTCTGTCATTAATCCTAACCAATTCAGGGTCTGACGCTTGAGCCACCTTAACTCTCTCTATCAATGATGGTTGAACTTCCAAATGTGTTAAATACCCACCAGAATGAGGAAATCTTACCTCGACTTCTAACTTCTCCAATTCTTCTAACAATTGAGGTTGAGTAATGAGCATAGCAGAAAGTCTTCCCGTATTCTTCCTACTTAGCGCATCCACCACAACATTAGCCTTGCTTGGATGGTACAAAATGGTGCAATCATAGTCCTTCAACAATTCCAACCACCTTCTCTGTCTCATGTTCAACTTCTTTTGTGTGAATATGTATTTCAAACTCTTATGGTCCGTATAGATTTTACACGGTTCACCGTACAAATAATGACACCAAATCCTTAATGCAAAAAAGCGCAGCTGCTAGTTCTAAGTCATGGGTTAGATAATTTAGCTCGTGCTGTTTAGGTTGTCTAAAGGCATAAGCAGTTACTGTATCCCGTTACATCAACACACAACCGAGTCCCTGTAGTGATGCATCACAATAGATGACGAACCCTCTAGATTCAGATGGCAGTGTTAAAAAAGGGTGCCGAAATCAAACGCTTCTTCAAATCTTGAAAGCACTTTTCACATTCATCTGTCCACAAAACTTTTGCATACTTTCTTGTCAACTGGGTCAAAGGAATAGAAATGCGAGAAAAACCTTCAACAAACCTTCTATAATAACCTGCCAACCCCAAGAAACTTATAATCTCCGTCACAGAGGTCGGTCTCTCCCAATTCACGATTGCTTCAATCTTAGTAGGATCCACAGATATCCCATCTTTAGTCATT
This sequence comes from Escallonia herrerae, assembly GCA_033070095.1. Classification (NCBI taxonomy): domain Eukaryota; kingdom Viridiplantae; phylum Streptophyta; class Magnoliopsida; order Escalloniales; family Escalloniaceae; genus Escallonia; species Escallonia herrerae. The sequence goes on along the minus strand of JAVXUP010001741.1, from coordinate 96,173 downwards.
ACATGACCCAAGAAAGAAACCCGTTCTGACCAAAACACACACTTATTGAACTTGGCATAAAGTTTGTGCTCCCTTAAAATCTGCAAAACTGTAGTCAAACTTGTGCATAGGTAGGGTTATCCAGAATGGACATCTGCCTCCTTATCTCAAAGCGTAGTCCTTCTCGAAACTTGCGTGCACGATGACTCTCTTGAACAATATGCAAGGCAAATCTTAAAAGTAGTGCAAATTGCTCCTCATACTCTGTGATCGTTTCATTTAGATGCTGAGCGATCCTCATGAAATCAATTTTCATAGCCTCATTTACATTGGAAGGAAAGTACTTCGTGAAGAAGCGGTCTTGAAATGCTTGCCATGTGAGATCCACTTTCTCTTCTACCGTTATCATCCTTGAGGTCATCTTCCACCATTAGTCTGCTTCGCCTATCAACTGAAAGATTGCTCACTTCACCTTTTGTTTGTCTGAGCACCCTATCGCCTGGAAGACTTTATCCATTTCATTAACCCATGTCTTTGCAGCAACGTGATTCGCAACCTTATCAGCCTTTATTTGGCCGCAAACTGGTTGATTGTTTCAGGATCGCAGTGTTACCCACAACCTGTATAGTGTTGGGTTCTTCATCCCCTCTTCCACCTCAGCCTCTTCGGCCTACTCTGCCACCACGAACCCCACCACAGTTACCATCTTGATTAGTACCATAACATAATTAAGTCTAATGATTACACACTTAATCAAGTACTAATCCTAACAAGCGCGGAAGCACTAAACCAACATATCTCAAATTGGTTCTAAGAGTCTACAGAATCTCAAACCTAGACTTTGATGCCAAACTGTAACGCCTCTGACCTTGGGAGCCGTTACCTACAATACTCGAAGTCCTAATATCAAATGCATTTCAAATAAGTATTCAATTACACCAAGGTAAAATCAGAGCATCTAATCCAATAGTGTCAAAATATCTCCAAAAGGTAGAGGCTCAAATACAACCTTGCCTCCTACAATCTATCTAATCATAAAAGGATAATGCATCCACAAGATTTCTATTACAAAAGTTTAATGCCAAATCAAATTTACCCATATTCGGGTAGTTCACAAAAAGGAATACATTGTTTTGACATGCTAACAAAATATAAGCTCTAATTTTCCCCAACGTGCCAAGCTTCTGCTCATGCCTACCACCTGTGGTAAGGGACAAAGCAAACAAATAGGGGATGAGCTGAAATAGCCGAATAAGGAGAATCAAATGGTAAGCGATACATTAATTCGTATTACGAAACAAAGCCAAAACTTTGAAGAATAAGCGATAGCCATTCTCAATAATGCAATGAGACAAAACAATATACGAGATGATCATTAGTGCCCATAGGCCCAATTCAAACACAACACGAAGGTACGAAATGCATACCGGTAGCATAATAGCTGTCATTGTGAGGACTATCCGAAACTCACGTAAAATGACTACAAAAGCTACTAAGGTGGCTACAAAAGTCACTATGTGACTACAAAAGTCTTAAAGACTCCATTTTTAACAAAAGGTTGTTCATTCTAATGATCATATGCAAATTTACAAACTCGAACTCAAATAGCAATGAAAGTGATTACGAAGCAATTGAACAAAACTCGAAACAACTAAAAAAGCGATATTACGTATCAATTCCTTACCGCAGCAAGAAGTACGAAATCCCTTGCCTTAATCAAGCTTTTTGGTACGAAATCCTTATAGTGCCGTCTTAGACCCTATAGAGCCTCCCAAGCTTTGCCCTCTCTCTCTCTCTCTCCCTCTCAACCTTTTCGAAAGAGAACTAAAAGAAAGGGTTGGAGGGAAAAGAAGCTATCTATAGGAAGAAGTTCTAAGTTGGCAAATTGTACTAACACTCCCCAAACTTTAGATACTTATTCAAAATGTACCCAAAACTTTTCAATATTTACGAAAAAGGGAACCTAACACTTTCATTAAAAGGAAAAATGTTCCTTCAACCGAATCCTTTAGTCGCAAATTTATCTTCCTTAAACTTGATTTTCATTCTACCGAAAAGGTCCTTCATTCGACCGAAAGCATTCAATTAGATCGAGAAGGGGGTTTCATTCGACTGAATCCTTTAGTCCCTTCTTTTCTCGGTTCAAAATGCTTTTCATTCAAAGCAAAAGTTTCTATTCGAATGGATCTTTTAGTGGCTCTAAGATTTTTCTGCCCAACGAACATTGATTCGACCGAATCCTTCAGAGATGGTTTTTGACCATTTTCATCTAATAAGTTATCCCTTAATCTATTTTCCAACAAATATGATCCTCATTAGCATAAAAAGGGGGTCTTACAGTTTGTGTTTGTGAGTACGTATGGTGTGTGATTGTTTCTGTCTGTCCAGTGTGCATGCAGTGTGTGATTGCTTGTCTGTTCAGTCTGCGTGTGTTCTCGTGGGTGTGTGTTTGTCATGCAGTATGTGTTTGTGTTTGGGTCTGTGTCTGCATGTGTGAGTGGTGGCATGCATGCAGTGTGTGTTACCGTGCAATGTGTGTGGTGTTGCAGTGTGTATGGTGATGGGTTAAGGGGAGGAGGGAGAGGGCAACATGTCGTTTGTTTTTTTGTGTGTGTGCAAGTGTGCATGTTGGTGGGTAAGAGGGTGGGGTTACAATCGTGGTGGGTGCGTGTGTGTTTGTGCGGGTGGGTGGGTGTGCGCTCAGTGTCTGTTAGATGTGCATGTGTGTGCGTGCAGTGGGTGTGTGATGGTGTGCTTGTGCGTGAAGTGTGTATGTGTGGTGGATGATGGGGATGGGGATAGGGATGGGGGAAGGGGAGGCCTTGTGGGCGTGTTTGTGTAGAGGTGTTGGGTGTGGGTGTATGTTGGATGCGTGTGCAGGGTGTGTGTATGGTGGTGGGTGATAGTTTCAATTGAAGATAGGGCCTCAGCTTTTCAATTATGTCTTTCTACTTCATACTCAAACAAACTCATATTCACTTAAAACGTTGCCGTCTTATCCAGCATGTCACCTAAAAATCAACAGTAGTCAACACCCTGAAACAACCTACTTCTGCAACAATTAGAAAAGCAGCAATAACCTGGGTTTTCTTTTCTTTTCTTCTTTTTTGTTACATACTTTAAGAACTTGGTCAAGAAATTAAAGTTTATGAGACTGTAAAAACATGTGCAAGCAACTGAGGCAAAGGCTAAGCAAAAACAAACAAACTTTTGTATATTAATAACGACTACCACCCTCAAATCTGGCATGATGAGTCCAATAAAGCCATGAACATGGGAGACAATGTGCAGTTTTATCAATTCACTGTGGCTACATACCAATGCGGCTTTGGAGGTGTGCTTGAGCTTACAACACCTGATAGGGATGCTTGGCAGTGAAAATCTCTAAGCTTGGTGTTGAGAGTCCTTCTTGATGACATCACGAGGATGCAACATGAAAGCATGTTTGCTCTCTTGACACCTAAAGGTACACGACCCTAAAGGGTCGAACACCGATGGTGAGGATCAAGTCTGAGCTGAGACTGAGGAGGGCAGAAGGTGATTATGTTATGGATATGTATTGGTCGTTGCTATCTTTTGGTTAAGGTAGTTGTTCTGGCTATCTCTTTGGAACGAAATGAACTGGCAAGGCTATCTCTTAGGCTATTGTTGTCTTCCTGGGATCTAAGATGACATTGGATGCTATGTGTGAGCTTGTGGATAACTAGTCTTGTGACACTCAAAAAACAAAAGCCCCTGTACAATGAGCTGAAGGGTAAGGACCAAGTTCGAGCCGAGACCAAAGAGAGCAGGACATTATGTAAGGGTGAATATATTTGTAGTTGAGGCTACATTGGAATGATTAATTTTCTACTAGTATTTCTCTCCCTCTCTTTCTAACATTATCTCTTCTAACCTTTCTCACTATCTTTTTATAATGGTTATTTATAGTTTTTTTCTTCTTCTCTTGGGTTCTATCTTCTTTTGGTGCTAAAGGCAAGATACTGATATTACGTCTGGTGAGAGGCCTTCGCGATAGGGACTCATATGCCTTACTTGGTAGTTGGTGATGATAATGTTAGTCCCGCGTCCATTCTTTGGCAGTCATTTTAAAGTCATGAAAAGTGTGGGGCGGTTGGGAGGTAGTCTCTACCACAAGCATACAGGGGTAGATTTAAGGCACATCTCTTAAGGATATCCAATCAAAATGTGGATGACCTTTCCCCTCTAGAAGTGTGCCATGTGTCACCAAGAGGGTCAAGTGGTATGGTGTATGAAAAAGCTAAGTTTTGGTCCTTAGTCTCGGCGCGGTTCACATGAAGTTTTAATCAGTGTGACACCTCATGGTCCTAGCCACACAACTATTCGTCCCCTGGATCCCGTGGGACCTCATCTTCTAGGAGTTGAGGGCAACCTGGCTTTTTACAGGCACAAGGCGTTGCCTTCAAATCCTTGAAGATTAGCATGATGACCTGCACTTCAAGATTAGTAATAAAAATAACAGTTTGGGGGTAGTGAACTTCGAGACTGAGGAATGTGAACCCTCGGGGCTACTACCCCTTGAGGGGTTGGTTTTTGAATTTTCAAGCCAGGAGAAGTATTTTTCTCTTTGGTTAAACGATCGTGGTAGGTCAATGTCTGCCCCTTGAGCTGTTGAAATTGAGTCAGTCTCTTTGGCTTTTGACCAGTTCCATATATACCATGTTGTCCTTCACGGACCACCCCTAAAATTTAGCCTCTAACGACTTCAGGGCCTTACCTAACAGTGACTCTTCAGGCCGTCTTCCTTGGCTTGGTCCTTTTGCCTCCTATTTTTTTGAGGACAAGAATTGTCTCTCGGTAGTTTTTCTTTTGAAAGAAGTTTGTTTGAAAAGAGAATAGAGGAGCGGGGGGGGGGGGGGGGGGGGGGGGGCGCTCCAATTAGCGCCTCCCTTGGGGCATGCGCGCTGTCCTTCACTGACTGCATCATGAAGTGATTTAATTGCTTTACCGCATTTCATACAAAGAAGTGGCAAGCATTATTTTCAACAGTTGGGTGGTGCTAAAAGTTTGAATTTTCCTAATCGTCGTCACAAGATTTATTACTCTGTCATTGTGGTGGAGGAGAGAGGGAATACTTGAGACATATTTATGCCCCTTTCTGTCAATTCTTCATCATTCTTTGATTCTTGTGTCTTCTTCTTCTCTTCTCCTCCAAGATCTGTGACGAGCAATTTTGGAAAGTCGCTCGTTCTTACTCGCTCGTGAGTTTTCCTTTACTAAAACCCATCCTTATGAGTAGGACTATATGTCAGATGACCGAGATTCCCCATGACTTTCGAAATAGATTTCCCATATTCAGTGACTCGCTTTTACAATAGGGTTTAACCCGACGCTCATTATGACATATGGTGAGATATGGTCTTGGCTTATCTAGAATATCTGAAAATTTTGAGTTCCATCGGTATCTTGGATGCTATAAAGTTGTCAAGCGACATGACTGTGAGGCATGACTCATCTTCTTTGTTCCTGCTTGTGTAACATTAGTCTAAGGAGAACCGTGTTTTTGTCACTGCCTGGGGATAGTTTGACCTTACTCTCGAGGATATTTTTTGTCTTTGAAATATAAAGATCTTGGGCGACATGAGTCTTCCCAAGGAGGAGAATGTCCTTGAGAATGATATTATAGTCGAGGCCCTCTCCAAACTACTGTAACGCTAGAAATTTTATTTTGTGGAGAAAAATTTATTTTTACCTTAACGTAAGTAAATTTGGGTCGTTTCATTATCTTATAAAGTTAGGGGAAGCTTAGGAAAGAAAAAAATAATTAAGTCCAAGGATTTCTAAGAAAATCCTTTTAGGGTTGGTATAAATACCCTAGTTAGTCTTCCAGCCGTCCAATATTTCTTTTGCCTCCCCTTTTACACACACACACACACACAAATATATATATATATATATATATAGACAGAGAGAGAGAAGAGCAAGCATCAAGTGCAAGACTTTTCAAGGTAAAATGCCCAACTCTCCTATCTTATTTTAGCTATTCGTTTGAGTATTTTAAAGTGTTGTCTCGGTTGTGTTTTAGAGGGGTATTAATGTGGGAGTGCTAGAATTTGTGTGTATTGTGTCTGTTTCAGAGGGTGAAATGGGGGTGTGTTTGAGAAGAAGGCTATTGTAAAGCAATATAGGAATGAGTTAGGATTTTGTCAATATCTCTTTCATTACTAATCTGATTTATGTGTTTTTATACTTTCTGAAAACATTGTTGTGTCCACTTCAACTTTTTAGTTTTAAGTTTTCTCAGAATCTCACGTTTGCACGTAAAAAATGTCCACTTCTGGCAGCCACTTCAGTTTACCATAAAATGCCAAATAAATACACAATATAGTAGAGGTCATGAGAGGGTCCATGACTCAAATACATATAAGATAGTAGTCAGCATCCATCAAATTATTCGATTTCACAGGCCATTTTATTTAGAATGCTAATGAGGTATAAGGGACTCAGTAGCCAATACACAGTCGTGTATCCAATCCTTAAATAAACTTGAATTAAAAATACAATTTGTGACTGATATTCTGTCTCTAATTCTATTTTTCATATTTTAATTTACGTTCTTTTTTTAAAAATAATTTATTACCTAAAATATTTAGCGACGAAATTTCGTCGCTAAATGTTTGTCATTTAAAATTTTAGCCACGGAATTCCAGTAGCTAAAACGTCATTTTTAAAAATTTAGTAGACTTTTAGCGACGGAATCAAGTTCGTCGCTAAAAGTCAAACTAATTTAAAAAAATTTATTTTTTAATACCAAACATATAATCATAATCCAATAATTCACAATCCAACAATAAAATGTATACAAAATTCAAGAGGGTACGGGAGCGGGGTACGTTAATAGAGTAGGGGAGGGGAGTGCAAGTCGGGGGGGAGGGGGGGGCACGGGAGCTTGATACAAAGAAGAGCTAGAAGGGGAAGGACTAATCAGGGTTCGGCGAGTTCCTAATCTGATGGGTCCTGCTAATCGTCCTCGTCCACAGGGGCACTATGATCTGGATCCAGCTCGGCATGTCCAGTAGCAGTGCCCTGCATGTAAAGGCACAGACGCATTAATCTCGAAAACAATTGTATAATGTTCATTAATTAAACATATATAGTGGTTATACCTGATTATGCACCGTGACCTCCTATATACCTCCGCAGCAATGCGACGGATCTCGTCCTCATGTAACGACGAACTCTCCAGAGTCAGTGTTTGCGTCTGTGGAGATGCAGCGGGGATGGGGATGCTCCTATTAGAGCACGTACAGTCATACCGGGGAGGCTGCGTACGCGGCCCAACTAAAACTGATTAACCCTAATTAAACTCTAGTTTATAGTAATTATTCCTAATTAAACCCAACTAACTCAGATTAGCCCTTATTAATCCTAATTTACCGTTAATTTAATCTCTAATCAACCCTAATCACCGCTGATTAGCCTAATTAAACCTGGAATGTCCTGATAAATCGAAGACAAACCCTAATTAACCTAATTAGGGTAATTAACTATAATATGTTCTAATTAGGCTCAACTAGCCCCAAGTAGCCCGAATTAATTCTTGAATAACACTAATTGAGTCTAATTAAGCGCAATTAACTCTAATCAACCTTAAATAGCTAATTACCCTAATTAAAGCATTAACTAGGCATGTTCACCTTAATTAGCTATTACCCATTTAGGTTCGGTACAAAATCATTTGGTTATAGTGAACTTGAGCATAGAAAATCATCATTCTTAAATCCTTTAATATCTAACAATCCACCAAATCGGGATTCTTAAGTAAACCAGATGCTTTTAGTTGGTAAGTAATGGACTCAAAAAATTTCCTTAACTCGTCATGTTGAATCATCTCGTATAAGATCTTATCTTCTGGGACTTCAAATAACACATTTGGCTGGCAACTCTCCATGTCTGGAGAAGAGAAGACTTTCTGAGAGAAAAGACCTTTTCAGCCTGTCGCAGACATTTCTTGTCCTAATTTTTCCTGAGGTAATTAGATGATAAATACACACAGTTTTCTGCTGACGATCCTGTATGCCCGACATATGGCTTGCCTTTCAACTGATGGATTGCAACTAATATCAAGCAACACAAATCTTGAAGCCCCAACCAAATTTATGCCCCACATAGCTTGCCTTTCAAACCTCATTTAGCTCGAGTTAGCCCTAATCGGCCCTAGTTGGGGCGTCGAGAGTTGTTTTACTTGATATTGGTTGGAACCCATCAGTTGAAATGCAAGCCATATGTCGGGCATACAGGATTGGTCAGAAGAAAACTGTGTATATATACCATCTAATTACCCCAGGAACAATGGAGGGCGAGAAATGTCTGCGACAGTCTGAGAAAGACCTTTTACCTCAGAAAGTCTTCTCTTCTGCAAACATGGATAGTTACGAGCCAAAATTATTATCTTCATAAGTTTGGGTCAAGGGCCTAATTCATGGGCTCATTCGTGGGTTTGGGTCGCGACACTTACCTTAACACTTCTCATTTCCTCAATATCAAAATTTGGTGCGATAATCACGCCACTACATCTGACCAAAAGAATCTTCATAAGTTTCTCTTAAACGAGTCAATTCTCTATGTGCTCATCTCCACTTCTTCCAAAAAATCCACTCAGCACAAATACTATCTTTTTTCCCACAAGCTCTTCCATTCCAATTCTCAGTTTTCCAAACCCACAACGTGCACACATATACACAGACAAAGTACACTCATATACACACATTACACATACACACAACATACTGTTAGACTCGTACTCATAATACACACGCACACACACACAAATAGACTCTCTATCTCTCTGTGTCTCTCTATCTCTCTCCCCCAAATGGTGTGCACACAGATTACACACACACACCCATCACAATGCTACACCCCCTTTCCTAAAGGCTGCATAACATCACACAAATACATACATCAAGTAAACATAAACTACATCACAAAACACACACATACCCACCAACAGCTGTACAATAGCCTTCTCGTATGCACATCACACATGCACGCAAGTCAAACACGAACATATAGCCATGCATACACACGCACATGCATAACTACACAGGCGCACACGCGCGCACAAACACACAAATGCAAATCCCACGACTTACCAGCAAATCGAGGCCCAATCACCTGAAGTTTTCCACGAAGAACCAATTCATGCCTCGAACCTCTTCTATCTACAACTAATTTCCCATTTTTTTACTTTTGAAACACCCCACCCCCAATCATTGAACAAACCACCTCAATTCATCTTCCTTCTAATTTCTAGATATCTCTCCTATGTTCTATATCCTTCTTTACTTTAACATTCCAAGCATAAACGGATTGTAGAAATCATAGTCAAATTTCATATTCACGTAATAATTCCTTAATTAGTTATAATTTCCCAAGTCACCCATTTTCATTTACTTCTCTATATTCTCAAATTTTTCTTATTTTAAAATTTTAGCCACTTATCTAACTTTGAAGCAGTGGCTGATTATAATTATTTAAAAAAGAAAGAGTAATCAATTAATAAACAAACAACCAGTTTGCAAAATATCACATTCTCCCTTCCTTTAAGAGAATTGATCCTCCAAAATTTACATACCTCAAGATTGGAACAACTAGGGATACGTTTCCCTGACTTCATCCTCGCACTCGAAGGTTGCCTCCACAACTACGTGGTTTCTCCAACGGACCTTAACTAAGGAAATTTTCTTAGTCCAAAGCAATTGCTCTTTATGATTTATAATCATTACTGGATGATTTTGTGACACCCTCAACCCATGTGACATCACCGGGCTGAGTTATCGATCATAATCACATTCAAAACCTTGTGCTTCATACAGAGTAACTACATCCTCATAGTCATACATCATTAATAGAAGCTCCAAAAGGAGTCCTTACAAAAAAAAATTTACAAACATACATTGTACTTCAGCGGAAGACTTTCAGGTCTTTAAACAACATGAATGTTTACAACCTAATAAACAACCGTAGTCATAGGACTCTTATCAACCTATCTCGCAACTCAATCTTTATCCCACCATTTATGGCTGGTCTTACCTCACACAATTGATCCCCTTGTTCAACTTTTCTAGCTTGTTTCTTTTCCTTTCTAGAAGGTTCTCCTTGATCAACCTTATAGCCTGCACAATACAACATAAGGAATGAGCACAAATCGCTTAGTAAAGACAACACGAGGAGTATCGTGTACAAATGATCCAAGACACTCGGAGGAATAATAATCATCTCAACGATAGAAATGAATCAAGAGTTCCAATAAATTTTTTACATCAGCATAATTGTCAAACGATAATTTTTCTTTTGTTAGACTGAGCGGCTTTAAGGCCCAACAGAACAGCATTACTGCCACCTTCTCATGGACTGGACAGACTGACCGACCATGCAAGTGAACCTGAAATCCAAGGTTGTAAAGATAAACATCAACGAAATACAAGTCATTAAAATCATTAACATCAAAAATAAAATCAAATACAATGCATGTGGACACAACAGACTAGACTCGACCAGACACGACAGACTCTACTCGAGTGACAGTCATCCTCTTTGGCCAGTGATCATAATTCATAGGCCATCCTCCTCACATTGATGTCCCATTTTACAGGATGTTCATCCCAGTCTCGAATAAATAGAAGAGGCATTGTCAACAAGAAGAGAACTCATATATAGTGCTTTCCTTAACCACCTTACAACCAAACAGCAAGACCTTTTCAACGGGACGAACTAAGGAAAAATTTAATTCACCTTACGTCCTCAACAACCCAGCTCAACAAGGAATACCAAATCAAAAGAACAACTGGTGTTCAAACCTAACAACAAGAGTTCAACATAACGTCATCAACAGTGCGGACTTAGGAAAAGATTACCACAAGCCCTCAACAACGTTCTTACATAAGAGGAATGTCAACTACCAATAAGTGCCGACATTCCACAAACAACACATCATCAATGACAGGGCGGACTCGAGAGAAGTTTGCCACAAGTCCTCAATGGTGTTCTCAAAGAGAAGAGATATCGGCTATCAAAAATTCCCAACATCTCACAACAACCACACAACAACCCCTACACAATATCACCCCCAACGTCAGGTATGTTAATCGAGTCGAATCATAGCATACTAGGACACACATCATCCTCATTAAATTCTATCAACATGTTGGACTAAGGGAATTTATTCTACCCTAAGTCCTCAATTGCACAATTCAAATATATGTATACCAATCGCAAAGACTACCGGCATCCAATCATAACAACAAGTCATTAACATGGCCTGCTAATCGAAACAATGAATTAGCATATCAGAATCGCATTGTCCTTACCTAATTGGCTTATAGCCGAAGCAACTCGTAATCACTGATCGCGACGAGCTGCATCACCTAGTCAAATAATATTCTGCTCGTTAGACATCATTCAACATATACGCACTCCTTATTCTACCCCTTCCCTATAACCGCTCATAGCGTTTTATGACACCTAGCTAACCCTATCTAATAACTGGATTTTTAACTTAGCCTTATCGACGCATTAGTGATAACAACCATCTCGTTTTTAACGTATTAACACCATTCCTGAGTTCCTACCATTTTGGACGCTTAATAACGCGCGTTTTCAAAAATTTTAGCACCAACGTGACAAATTATCAAAATACCCCCTGAGGGTTCACTACCACCTCAACACCCCAAATCTGCTTTAAAACAACATTTCAGGTGTTTCACAACTCTTACCGGGGTAACAAGTCCCTTGACAAATTTTACTGAGAAAATTACCAAAATACCCTCTCCGGGCGGCCATTTACCAAAATACCCCTGAGGGTTCCCGGCACCATAAAAATCTCAAAATCACTTTAAAATGCTATTTTAAGTATTTTGAAATTATTTTTGAGCTAAAATGTATTTTACAAAATTTTTGCCCAAAAATCCCGAACCGGTGTCCAGACAGAGCGCTTAAAAGTCCGTTCAGCCAAAAATAGCCAACGACTTTAGAATGACCCAAAATCTTGCGAAATGAAACTTCTCAATATCCTGAGATCTCCATAAAATTTTTGCGTGAAACCATGCTCAATTGATATTTTAAATTCAATTGTAAATTTTAAAATTCCCGCATCGGTTAACCCCATTCTTAAACTCAGAAAAATCTAAAAGTTTTCCACGATGTAGGTCTCCTAAAAATAACTAGGGTCTCTTTTTTGTACTTTGCCTAAATCTGGCTCTAGTTATTTTTTTATAAAATCATGAAAGACTACCTAAAGTAACATACTTTTATACACTTACTATTTAAATTGTCACACACTAGAACACCTAAACTACACGCACCTTCTTCTACCTTCAGCTGCTGCACACCAACAACATTACCTAGTTCACACTCCTCACCCAAATCACCCCTACACACTTACTACACTATGTTTCCCCCATTACCTCACTGCCCCGAACCCATTTACACCCTTAACATTTTCAATTTCATACCACCACTCACCCACAACTCTTATGAACACACACACAAAGTCACGGTTAGCACACAATGCACACCTGCTACACACTGGTATATATGCTGCATAATAGCAGCTTAATAGCTGCAAAACAGCAGCTGCATAACAGCAGCAGCACATCAGTTCCATAACAACCGCGAAACAACAGCCCAGCAGCTGCAAAACAGCAGCCTAGCAGCTGCAAAATAGCATCACATCACCTGCATAACAGCACCACTGCGGTAGCAGTGCAGCAACGGTCACACGCTTACGCGCACACCCCTGCACACACAGTGCATACACTCTCACACTATGCACACAGATAACACACAAAAACACTATTAGGGTAGAGATTACCCTAGAGACTTCTTCAAATTCTCCTTCAAATTTCCTGCCGAATTCCCTTGCTCTCTATTTGCCCGAGCTCTATTCCTTTGTCTCTCTGTTTCTACCTTCTTCTTCTCTGTTTTGTTTGTTTTTTTTCCTTCTTTTGTTCACCCAAAATTTCTACCCACACTATTAATTAAATATTTAAATTGACTTCCCCAGCATGAGGTGGCAACAAGTAACAAACTTCCCTCTAACACTTGGCATCTAGGCATTTTTTTAGAATTTATGAATTGACCCCCAAAATTTTCATATTTGTAAAATGACCCCTAAACTTTATGTAGTTACCTTTTGGCCCCGAATGAATCTGATGTGATTAAATATCACAAAAACACATACTGTCACCCATTATCTTATTTTTCGTCACTGAGATCATAGTTTACAGTTATGCCCCCGAAGTTTTCCAAAATTATATTTTGACCCCTCGAGTTTGGAAAATTACAATTTGACCCTAAAATCACGCTAACCCCTCCTTTATCCCCCTAACACCTCATTATCATCAAAATGATGCTACTTAATTAAGTTATGCATCCCGTTCACCATATTTTTTTAAATTACATATTTTCCCTTAACTTTCCAAAATTACATTTTGACCCCGAAGGCCAAACCAACCTCCCATTTTACTCTAATTAGTCGATTATCGATAAAAATAATGCTCTCGATAATCTAATTCTCGCTTAGATTAAACCAGGGTATTACAGCTTTACTTGTAAAGTCTTATCTGATTGGCAAGGGTTGTTGTTTGAACACATGTGCCGGGTCAGCTACATACTTTCATCGCATGGACACATGGAATATAATCTTTTCCTTATCAACATTAGTTTAGACTCTATTCTATCTGTTCATTTATGTGACTTTTTAGTCACATACCTGTCAGAATTAACTTTAGAAGATGAGTTGACATATCAAGTCTTCGTCTCTCAACAACCAACTGATCTGGGCATTGTTGGCCTATTTCTGATTGATTCCTCTATTATCCTTTTGGGTACATTTGGACGACTAATCATTGTTATTATTAGCTCATGCTCTTAGTCATAAGTCTTCGGTTTGTTATTGGCTCTGGCATCTAGACACCTTATATTGTTATTTGCCTAAGTGATTAATCATTGTTATTGTTGGCTCTAGTTCTTACGCAATGAGTTTCCTGTTACCTAGATGACCAATCATTGCTAGTGCTGGCTCGGGCTTTTAGGGGGTGCTCTTATGACTAAACGAATAATTGTTCTTACTGTTGGCTTTGACTCTTTTTCACATGTCTTCAGTGTGTCTAGATGACTAATCGTTGTTACTTTGGCTTTGTAATCATAGGGCTGGTCATTTTGGAATTCAGGTGATCCATGTCCTTAATTTTTAATTATATTGTTCTTCTGAAATGTGTTTGCATAACTCTAATAGTTGTTTATCTGTTCTAGTTTGACCCGCAATCAGAGGGCTGGTCATTTTGAAATTCAGGAGGTCCCAAGATATGAAATTCTCTAGACTCAAAAGCCTAAGATCATCTGTGGTAGAGATTGGACTTTGACAACTCGTATTAGGTTTTGAAAACTTATTTGATGTTTTGAGATTAGATTGAGATTGTGCTGAGTCTTTTCTTGTTAATAAAAATGAGATGGTGACTCGACATTGTTAAGCCTTCTCGGGCCTAGGAATTTTTTTAAGTCGGTGCGCCACAATTACAATGATGGGACAATTCCTAAAGTAAGATTTCATTTTTATCTCACAAATATTGGTCAAAAATTATCAAAGTGGAGGTGATTGCATGTTTATAGGGATGGCAATTTGACCCGCACCAGGCGGATATCCGCCCCGCCCCAGTTCTGTAGGAGCGGGTCTTTTTGACTTTGACCGGGTCATGGAGCGGGTACGGTAACAAAAATCTAAACCCGCAGCAGGTACGGGTCGGGTATGGTATTTAATCTTGTCCGCCCGGTATCCGACCCGCCCCTGACCCGCACCTATCCTATATATAATTTATCCTAACCCTAAACCTAATGCTATCATCTCAGCCGTCCATCTCCATATATATATAATCATAATAACCTAAACACACTATTTTGTTTCTCTTCTTCTTCTCTCTCCCTTTCTCTCATGGCCGCCGCTCAGCTTTTCATCTCTCTGTGCCGCACGGTCATCCCCTACACGAGCCGTAGCACCATTAGCCACTGTCCACCACTAGCAACCCACTCCTTAACTGTCACCATCCATATAGCGATTGCAGCGTCATGGATCGATTGACCAATAACTGTCCTAGCCCGGCGACGGATTCAAGCTACGCCGAGCGTTGTATTGTGTTGTAAATTGGATGCCCATCGTATGCCTAGATTACTACTTTTGCAAAGAATGATTGAAATTCCTATTGTGGCCTAGATCTGGGGTGGCTGAAATAAAACAACACCAGAAAGATGCGGCACTAGTATTGCAAAACAGTGATGTTGTACATATATCCCAGTCACATGGTGCTTGAGTACAGTTGTTTATAGTCATGTTGTTGTGAAGTGCGGTAGAATAGTAGCTTAGAATGGTACCCTGCTTCAATGGGGTTGCAACTATCATTTCTTAAGGGTCGAAACATGTTGTTTTGATGTTACAAACCAGTTTGTCCATAGGTAATGCGAGACAGTTATGAATCTTTTTGCAGTTGGGGAATTTTGAACATAAAAAGGCCTTTGGGATGGGTCTTTGCTCTTTATTCTGGAAAGTGTCACCATGTCATCATTTGCTTCCTTCTTAACCCCTTTAACCAGTAACAATACCAAAAAAGAAATGTATATTCATGTCGGAACAAATCATGTTTTTGATTCAAATCATGTTTCTGATTCGAGTAAGGTCGGGGCAAATCGGGGCGGGGTTGGGTTCTTTAATTGTCCACCGGATAGGGGATGGTAGTAACCATTCTTGACTCGGTAGCGGGGCGGGGCGGGGCAGAGTCGTGTATAACTAATACCGGGGCGGGTACGGATTTTATAAGATCCGCATCCGACCCGCCCCATTGCCATCTCTACATGTTTAGTTATTAAACTAATTCCTGAATTGTGCCCTAGTTAGGTAGTGGTCTTGTCGTACGAACGAAGGAAACATGGATGAAAAAGCATCTCAAAGTAAGGCATTCTATTCAAC
The DNA here is from genome assembly GCA_033070095.1 of Escallonia herrerae. Taxonomy (NCBI): domain Eukaryota; kingdom Viridiplantae; phylum Streptophyta; class Magnoliopsida; order Escalloniales; family Escalloniaceae; genus Escallonia; species Escallonia herrerae. The sequence continues at coordinate 80,212 of JAVXUP010001741.1, read as the reverse complement.
AAGCCATTACAGTGTCTGTAGAAAAAAATGTTATGAGTAAATTTTCTAGCATAATATCCTACATGTGACGACATGCATCAGTGCAGTGAAATCGCACCGTGTTTCACGGATAAAAGAGTCATCATTTGATTTTCATAAAATAAGGGGTAATCAGAAAAACTCGAAGTTTGACTTGGTGAACTCAAATGGCTAATATGGCATGTGAAATCCTATTTGGCTTGGAGATTACGTTATGTGACGGGAAGGTATTAGGCATCCCAACAGCCTCATATTGCCTATTATCATGCTCTTCAGAGAAAAACAACAAAAAATATAAATATAAATATAAATAAAAACACACAAGTAACGTATGACAAACTTAACACGGCACAACGAATAAGAGTTAATACATATATAAGCATATAAAAGTGATTTTAAGTCTGAGAAGGGCCCAGATTGCGTACATAACCGACTGAATAAACCAAATTAGATCTAATGTAGTTCAGCATTACTCTGAATGTGTGGTGGTTTGATTTCGTAATCAAAAGAGAATCAAATATAAAAAAGGAAAGGATTTGATTAATAGAATTTTGAAAAACAAGTTTAGAAAAACAAGGTCCCCAAACACAAAATCACGAGCTTAATACTAAAATCACGGTGAGGGCAAGTATAATCAAGTAATCATTCAGACAATAATATCATATTAATCACATTCTATGCTTGACATCAATAATAAAGGTAACTCCCTAGAGCACGTCAATCATCAACAATTGAACCAATTCAATGACAAAGCAAGTTAATATGCAATAATCAAGATAAATCCTAAATTGTGCCATCTACATGATTAGATATTACCCTCAGTGAAGAATTTTTATGTTTTCATTATGTAAAGATAAGACGTCAAGATAAATTACCCTAGAGCACGTCAATCATCAACAATTGAACCAATTCAATGACAAAGAAAGTTAATATGCAATAATCAAGATAAATCCTAAATTGTGCAATCTACATGATTAGACATTACCCTCGGTGAAGAATTTTTATGTATTCATTATGTAAAGATCAATCTTGCATCACCAGGAAAAAGATTCCAAAAGATTATAGAGATGTCTTTTCAGCCCTGAAGATGATCTCAAATGGATTTGGCCCCTTCAATAAAATTTTAGCCTAAAAAAGATATATGACTTAGGCTTTTGATTTGCCTCAACCAGATCTCAAGTAATGGAGTTAGAGCCGTTTGAACTTCTGTTTATGTTGTAAGCAGGAAGTCACCATTTACTGTTTTTGGAGGCAATTTGGCGGTGGTAGGCTAATAAGGTTATAATCTTATGCATTCCTCTTTTTAAAATGAACCCTAAGCTTAATTTTATAGCTTTGACATGCTTAGAGGCTAGGAGAATCGATTTGGATATAAAAGTCTTAAGTACCCTTAAAATCGTCAAACTTGAGGGTTAGATGTGCATATAGGTCAAATATGGGAGCATAGTTCCGTCTTATGCTAAGTCCAATTTGGGCCTATTTTTTGTTGACAGAAAATCATAGAAGTTTACTTAATATACTAAATGTTTTTAGTGTAACTTGAGATATTCAGTAAATACTAATGATGTGTAGATCCCTGACAAATTCGACAATTCATAATAATCTCAATGAATACTTAAGAAAATTAGGCTCATGTATGTGCATAAGTAGATAACTTGTAAAACATGTTTTTATCATGTAACGTACATTAAGTAAATCCCCCAAGTTGAATAAACTATAATCAACCAAAGTGAATTGGTTTGAGTGCCCCCAAATTCAATTTCCACCAAGTATAAGCATAAATCATGATCTTTAACCCATGAAAACATACTAGAACTTGATATCAATATGTAATGATGATGATGATGATGATGATGATGATGATGAATACGTTATACACATAACACGACCCCGGGGTGGATGGGGAAAATGCAAAAACGGGGTGTTCACAAAGCTCCTCAATGATGAAACTTGTACAAAAGTGAATGCCAACGCAAGAAAGGGCCCCATTTTTGTGATGGACAAACTCAAACTTGAATAAAGCCAAAAGTAACTAGAATTTAGATAAGGAAGGCTAGAACACAAACTAGAAATATAACAAAAATAGTTGGAACAAATAATTGGATAACTGGAATGGGCATATGGATAACTAATACAGTGGAAAGACTAGAACAAAGATGGGGAGAGGTCAAACCTACTAAGGGGCTTATTACATATCCAAACAAAGGGAATCAGACTAATTTATGTTGGGAATGGGTGATAGGAAACTGAGGACTGAAAACTAGAAATAAAAGGATGAGAGGCACTGAAGTTCTACCTAGCACTTGAATATTACTCGGAGCCAGAGCTAGAGCCAACACGTAAAATTGATTTGTCGTGGAGCCATGTTGAAAGTAATTTGAAAACAAACTTTATCCAAAGCGAAAACGAATCAAGCATGGAAACATTTGAACATAAGACAAGGTCGTATCGTTGGAAGCCAAAACTAACAACGCAAGTAAACTGCTGGTTTTTTAAGAATACCAAAGCAAACTAGGAGAAAACTTCATCTGAAGCTAGAATCAACAATGCGTTGAAGTGGTTGCTCATTAGACAGAAGGCGCATTGTTAAAAGTCTAAAACGATAATGCATGGACTCGGTTGATCGTATAGGGATACTAGACTCATGTCTAAAAGCCGGAGCCAAGCAACACGTGAAATTGGTTGGTCTCTTACACACAGGGAATATAACAAACCTAAAAACTGAAGCCAACAATGCATGAAAGCGGTTCATCACTTAGACAACAGAATAAGTGCATTAATAGAAGATAGAGCCAATAACACGTAAAAACAATTAGTTGTTTAAACACGCCAGAGACAAAGAGCCTAAGAAACGAAGCCAACAAATGTCAAAGCGATTGTTCGCTTAGGCACAAGGAAAAGGATTAATCTGGAAGCTAGAGCTAACTACACATGCAAGATGTTAGTCTTCTAGACAAACCAAGAAGAGTGAAAGGAGAGTTATTTAAAGCTGGAGCTAACAATGCACTTAGCAGTTGGTTGTTGATTGACAGAATAAAGAGGATATGAGCATTCTTCAAATTTTGATAAAGATAAGATTCGACAAGAAAGTCACAATTTGAGCAATGGAAATCAACTTTATTCCGAAGCTGATTAGAAAAAAAGAATGTTGTTGCTTTTAGCAACGAAGAAATGAAAGTAGCATTAGCTTTACACCCTACACACTCATAAATAAAAGCGATAAGCTTTTAATAAAGAGATTACTCAATGCTAGAGCCAACATTTCTTTCAAAAGTTGGTTATTGAGTAAGTAGGATAGAGACACATCAAATAGTCGGGGCAAAATTAATTCTAAAGTTGACCATTAGTATTTAACATTCTTTCTTTCTAGAATTAGTTGGAACTACAAAGAAGGTTGCCTACGTACCTTTATCTGAGAGGATCAAGCCAAAAATGAACTTCAAATTGGTTCTAGAAGAAAGTGATGGAAGACTGGAAAAAAAAATCGTACTTGATGTCGCATGTTAACCTAACTTGAGGGTTCCATACTCTCAGATATAGATCTGGACTGAAAATTGGCTGCACTCAAAGAATGGATAGTGAGTACTGAATTTCAGGTCTCACGAAGACAAGACCGATGAAAATGAAATAGAGTGCCAAATTGGCCTTCTATCGGATAAATTTATATCAAGGCATCAAATCATGATTAGGATGAAGGTAAAGCAACAGAAAGCTCTTCCCTTTTTTTATTATTTGAAAAAGACAAAACATGGATGCAAATAAAGCAAAATGCGAACAAATATCAACCATAAAAATTCTCATGACTCATGAGTGATGGGCTCAAAGAAATTCTGTAGATAATAAGGTATACCTTATCATAACAGAGAAATCATAATCAATTGGGTGGTCATTAAGGAAGACAAAACAAAAGGTTCCAAAACCACATAAATGAAATAAAAAGGCAGAACCTAGCACCACTTACTAAGAGAGGAAAATTACAAAGAAAATGCTTGATAGGATGCATACATTGCATGCATAATAAAAATAAAATAGGTGCTGTCATGACTATTATGAGAGGGGAATCACAAAGAGCCCTAGACAAAAGTGCATGTAGAGGATACTAACGGTGATCTTCTTGTGCTAGAGAAAATGCCAAATGATGGACTGGAATGTTGGCAAATAATAAAAGTCAAAATGTTGTTGCATCTATTTCCATTGTCAATTAATAAAGCTAAAAAAAACACAGGGGTGAGTGCGCGTGGGGAGTGCCGACATGACAAGTGTGTTGCAACACTCACTTCTTTACTTTTGTGTACTTAAACCCTGTGTTTGGCTACAAACTACAACTAAACCCCAATGTCAACAACTAGACACCCAAGAATCAAGTCTTTGCCCTCTGTTGCAATTGAAAGATCAGACTAACCGACTTCAGAAAATTCGTCTTGTTATCAAGATAAGATGCTCAATTCATTTGTTCTTACTATATTTCATCTGCTTCTTCCATCACTGCCCACCCCAGCCCACCACCATCGCACACCACCATTGTACATTCCATAATTCAGCGGTTGTGCAAGTATGCTCCCATGGTCTAGTGGTTTAAGATGTCTCTCTAACTTGAACAAAAAAAATTCATTCACATTATGATCGCCACCATTCAGAATTATCAGTATCACCAACACCCAAATCCCAACCACCTCACCTCTGATAGCACCATTAACACCAATAAGCACCGCCGAGACCCCGCACCATTAGCACTCGACAGCATAACCAACATCCACAATCACCACCAACAAGCCAACCATTGTCGATGAACCCACTGCCATCACACCGATGAACCCACTGCCATCACACTAATGAACCTACTATCGAACCTACCAGCCTTTTGCAGGTAATATTCGATGCACAAACATCAATGCCACAACACCAAAACCATCAAACCACCACCACCATCAGTTAGCCGATAATGATGGTTCAATAGTGGTGTTGGCTTCGAGTTTCAGCAGATCTGTGGTTGTTACTGGGTGTTGTGGTGGCGGCAGAGTGGTTGTCTAAGATGATGTTGATGAGTTGATTGTGGTGATACTGTGGATGATTAGGCTAGAGTTGGGTTGGGGGGCTTCAGGCTTTACAACCATTGATAATGGTGGTGGTGCGATGATGGTGCTAGCATCTAATCAAGGATGACAACATTGGTCAATTGGTGCAGGCGATAGATTTAGTAATGATTGGTGGATGTTATGGTGGTGGTTGGGTAGTCGTCTGAAATGGTATTGGTGGGTTGATGATGACGATATGATGGGTGGTTCTGATGGTGCTGGTGTCTAATCAAGGACAACAACGTTGGTCGATTGGTGCAGGTGGTGAATTTGTTGATGATTGGTGGATATCACGGTGGTGGTTGGGTGGTCCTCTGAAATGGTGGTGGTGGGTTGATGATGACGATATGATGGGTGGAGTCGGGTTTTGGAGGCTGGAGGACGAGCAGATGGTGGTTGAGTGGTCGTCTGAAATGGTGTTAGGGGGTTGATGATTTGACGATAGGATGGGTGGTTTGGGTGGCGTTGGGTTTTGGGGGCAGGAGGACGCCATGTAGGCGACGTTTGGGAAAGGAGAAGAAAGAAAAGAAAAAAATGTAAAAAGAAAAGAAAAAGAAATAAAAAAGAAACTAACATATGTTTCGATCTTGGCAGTCGAAATTGGTAGAGATATGACTTTCGCTAAAAAAATATAAAGAATTACTTGAAAAGACAATTATTGACATATCGGACTCGCCCTTTAGTTGGGAATACTTTACCTAAATAGATCCTATCAAATATTTAACAGTTTTTCCTTAAAAAGTCACGGGAGAATTGACTCCTATTTGTAAAATCCCGAGAATGGAGTAGATGACAAACCATGAGGTCATAGGCGTCTAATTTCAATCGTTGGAGTTTTTAATCAAACATAGAGTTTATAGAGTAATCAAATCAAATCACTTATAAATAACAAGTTTTCGGTCCGAATAATAGGATTGAGAATCCTCGTCCGATCCGCAATTCATTAGACTCTAAAGAAAGCTTCAGCGCCTTTCGAGTCCCTTGACGAATTCCTAGCGGCCAAATTGAATGTGAAGATATATATTTAGATTTAGATTGATGACTCGGAAGTCAAAATACCAACAGCTCTCTCTCTCTCTCTCTCTCTATCTAGACATTTCTCCCTCTGCAGCAACAAGCAATTCGATTCCTCCTTCATCAATCGTCAACATGGACGGAGCTAATGCCGCCGCCGGCGGAGGAGGAGGAGGAGGGCCAGCGCCGTTTCTGCTGAAAACATACGACATGGTGGACGACTCGTCGACGGACGAAATCGTGTCGTGGAGCTCCAATCGCAACAGCTTCGTGGTGTGGAACCCGCCCGAGTTCGCTCGCCTCCTCCTCCCCACCTATTTCAAGCACAACAACTTCTCCAGCTTCATCAGACAGCTCAATACCTATGTAAGTTCGTTTGTGTCATTATTAGCGATGCCATGTTTATGCCTCTTTCATCTTGATTGGGCTTTTATATGTGCTAAACCTAGGTTTTACGTTGGCCTAGTGCTAGTCAGCCCCACCCCAGAAGTTATAGATTAGATTACTAGGACCCACTGCTTTAAGCATTACTACACTTTATTTTCTTGGATTCGGAATGAACAATTTTTACTAGATCAAGCCTTAGTTAAGTTACCTAACGTAGTTTGGATTAACACAAATGATGTAAGGCCCCTTTGTTGATAAGTTATTCCCTTTCCACATTTCATTTTATCAAACGCACTGCTGAAGAGGAGTTGTGTTTTCCCTCATTTCTCATTTTTTTTTTATTTTTTTTAGCGAGGAACATTCGTAATCGCTTACCGATCAAAATCAGACATGTGAGCAATCATTAATCGTTTCTTAGGAGGTATTTTTTAAATAGGAAGGTAGGCCTCCCTCCATGGTAGAAATGATAGCAGGAAATAGTGTTTACTAGAGATTTTGACGGAAGAAATTAGATGGAATACAGAAGGGCATGAAAGGTACAATGGCAAGGAAGAGAGGACTAGAGGCTGACAATTATTAACTTGCTTTTTTGATTGTATGCTTGTGATTATGCAACCGAGAGGTGGATCCATAGCATCATTTCAAGCTGTGCTGCAAATTTTTATTAGCTGTTGAAAAATATAACTTGCAAAAGAATCCAGCTGTTCTAGTATTGTTGGCAATAATGTGGCTTCAGGAAGTGTCTGCATGAATAGATATTGCATGTAATAACGACTAGTTGCTGGTTAATTCTTCTCCTCATTTATTTTATTAGTAAATGAGGTGAAGAATTAAAATTTATACCTGGACATGGTCTAAAAGGTGCGGTTCTGTAAGAAATTTTAGGATGGGGGCGAGGGTTTAAGTATTATATTATTTGCTATATATGTAGTAAGTATATAGCTTAAGGCCACCACCATCTAGATGAAACTGGTGAAGAAAATGCGTCACCGTATGTGGCAAGCTACTGATGAAAACAATTATTTTTTTCCCAACTTTTATCCAGTTAAGTTTATGAGAAAAGAAGCTGACATGAATTAATACAAAGAAACCCTAAAAGGGTTTTATATAGTAACTAGACGTAAGATAAAAGACTAGACTATCCACTTTCCCTCCAGAATCTTCTTTGATACGATCTACCACTCCCCTCGAACACATTGTAATTTTATCAAAATTTCCATGAACCACTCCAAGCATGAGATAATCAAACCGAGAACCAAATGGTCTGCTAGAACCACCTTAACCTTAACTATGTCAAAAAAAAACCAACAGTAATGCAGAAATTACAACTATCGGCACAAAACTAGTGACCTGCCAAAGGATATACACCCTCTTATCCACACGATTTAATCGTTAGCAGTGAAGCCCATAGCCAATCTAGATACCCACATTCAGGAATTACCCCCATCTTCAGTTCCTTGTATAACAGGAATCTACTTGGTCTCTTACCAGTCATTCAGGTCATTTGAAACTAGAAATAGATGGAGGTCCTCCCAGTTTTTTTGACTCCACACATTATTCCTTTTCTTTTTTTTAAATAAGTGATGCAACAAGCTAATCTTGCTATGCCCTTATTGCTTATAGAGACAGAATTGACTCTATGCTTTGGTCCTTTTAGAAGACGACCCCTTTTTCCTTGTGACAAAAAGTAGTTAAGAAATTGGATGTGCAATTCTCTAAAGTTTGTATAAAGATTTCAGAGGCGCTGGTCTTACTTTAGAAATCACCAGAGATGTTTTGGTAACAAGGGAAGAAGAATAAAGTGAAGCGCTAGATATGTAAATTTGGTTTATTTTGGAAGAGAGTTTGGTAAGCTTAAATATTTTGCTGAGTTTCGCATGAAGTTAATAAAAGTCTACTAAGGGTGGTTTTATAAAGTGAGGATAGAAAGCAGTATTAGAACCAAACTTGGGGCTGATTTATGTTTCTAAGGTGGTAGGTGGTGATTGATCTAAGGCTGAAGTGAGGTCAAAATGCTGTTATTGTGTTTTAATACTATTGAATATTCTATCTAGTGCCTAGTTTAGGATTTTGGGCGTGGAGGAGAGGCTTATGGCCTTAGTCTAAAGGCTACTGGGTTTTACCTCGGCATGTGACTGAGTTTTGATTATTTTGGACGAGTACTTTTAAGGGGTGAGATTAGAAGACACTCTTCATTATTTCTCTTGATGCGGTGGTGTATTACAATCAATAGTTATATGGAAGACTGTTGAAATTGCTATGTAGTACCTTTCTTTTAGTTTTAGCCATACACAAAGGCTTATGACTGAGGGGGTGAACTACAGGAGTACAGGTTATGCCTCGTTAGTTGATTGACTTTTGATGATGCTGGACAAGTGCTTGAGGGGGCAACAATGTTGCATTTGGATAAAACAAATTGACGCCGCTTTAAAGGTTTTGAAAGCTTGCTAAGCCATCTTTGATGTTCCGCTCTTTGGTTTGTAGTCGGGATAAGAATTTATGAATTCTCTGCTCAAGTATCAGCAGAGTTGGGGGCTAGTTACATGTGTCCTGTTTATGGTTTCTTGTTGTAGTTGTGGGGTGTGGCGGTGCCCGGGGCGGATTATTGTTTTGGGGGGATGGGGGGGGGGGGAGGGGAAGGGGGGGTGGGTGGGGGTAGCGAGGCAGGAGAATGGTTTACTTGTAGTCTCATCTGTCCTCGGGTCTATTATATACTTTCTGCAATATGAGTTGGGGTCCCCCTTTGGTGCCTTTTAACTGGTGTTGAGCTGTGCAATTTGAGCTTTGGAACTGAATTGCTTCACGCTAATACATGTAACTGACTATGCCTGATTCCTTGAAGGAGCAACTTCTGCGACCAGAGGGTCAAGTTTAATCATGAGATTGTGGTGAAGACCTTCTTTTACCAGTTTGAGATAGTCATAGTTGTATTAAGTCTTACCTGATCCACTTGTTATGCACTTCATGATTGCTGTTCATGATGTTCTGGATCTTATTTCTGTTGTTTCACATAAGAGTTGGAACTAAAAATATCAGTGTGCTAGTTGGACATGCCTTTAATCTTAGATGTTATGCGCCACAAGAATATGAGAGAAGATAGTAATCTGTTTGCATTGGTTTGGTTTTCACTACACATCTCCCTGAAGGCAAAGAAAACTCCTGTTGTTTTCCTTTTGGTTATACAATCAGTTTTTTATTTTGTCAGCTCCTCACTTCTTCCTGAAACTGAACTTATCTTGTTTGTGGGACCTTTCTTGGTAAATTCACATTGTGTTGACTTAATATCGCTCCTCCATGATATTCTTCATTCAGCTGTGTTTATAGACTAGTCTTGTCGACAGGGGTTCCGGAAGATTGATCCTGAAAGATGGGAGTTTGCAAACGAGGATTTTGTGAAAGATCAAAAGCATCTTTTGAAGAATATCCACCGTCGAAAACCCATTCACAGCCATAGTCACCCTCAAGGGGTTTCAGTTGATCCAGAAAGAGTGGCTTTTGAAGAAGAAATAGACAAGCTTTCACGTGAGAAGACAACACTTGAGGCAAATCTCTCAAGGTTAAAACAGCAGCAGCCTGGTGAAGTGCTTCAGCTGAACGAATTGATTCAGCGGGTTGGTGGTATGGAGCAGAGGCAGGAGAGCTTGCTGACGTTCTTAGAAAAGGCAGTTCAGAATCCTGACTTCGTTGAACGTCTTGCCGGTAAACTTGAATCGATGGATTTTGCGGCATATAATAAAAAAAGGCGAATACCGCAAGCTAACCACTCTCAAGCAGTAGCAGAAGATAGTTTTGTAGACAATCATAGCAGCTCCAGACCCGAGTTTGGAAACATTTTCCACCAAGACTTCTCAAATAAGCTCAGGCTAGAATTGTTGCCAGCTGTATCAGATATTAACTTGGTTTCCCATAGCACTCAAAGTTCCAATGAAGACGGAGAAAGTCCACAAAGGAGAATATCTGAAAGATGCCCAAAAGATATACACGTGCGAGCTGGTGATCTTTCATTTCCTCCGGAGACACTAGAGCTTTCAGATACTGGGACATCTTTACCCCTTAACATGGATACGTATTTTGCACGTAAGACAGAATCCAGTGAGAGCTCGAGATTCCATTCGTTGCAGCAGAACTTTGCCTTCAATGAAGAAGGCGAGGGTCATATACCCTGCCATTTGAACCTTACCCTTGCATCTTCTGCATCGCAAGTCAACAAAAGTCATTATCCAATGAGGATGCCTCAACTAGGTCAGGAAATTGGTAGATCTCCGGAGCCAGGGTCTAATGCAAATTCTAGTGATACTGATTTTAGAGCAACCCAAAAGAACAGAAACACATCTGATAGTGATGCGACGTTGTCTACCCTGCACGATGCACCGACTAACAACCAAGAGCCTGCAACTGCTCCAGTCCCAACCCGGGTGAATGACGTATTCTGGGAGCAGTTTCTAACCGAAAAACCAGGCTCCACAGACATTGAAGTGGCGAGTTCCAATTTCATGGCAAAACCAAAGAATGTCGAGCATCTGACTCTTTGAGCACCAAATTGCTGCTGAACCTGATCTACTAATTTATCCTAGCTTCTCCATGTTCTTTCGACGTTTCGGAACAACCACATGTATCATCCCCGTAGAGTATAAGATTTGATGGGGGTACTGTCGTTATCTGGTTCATACGAGGAAATGCTCTAGTTGCCCTTTTGTTCTGAGGATGGTTCTGTATAATAATTGTTCTTCTTATAGCAGAATACAAGGTCGTAATCTGTGTTTTGTTTGATTCATTTGTCAATATACTTGCTTTCTGTACATCAATTCATGAACAAAAAACTTAGGCTTCGTTTGACAATTTTTTTTTTGGTTTTCAGTTTTTAAAGAGCAGTTTTTTAAAGAGCAGCTTAATTTTTTTTTTTTATAAAAACAAGTGGGTGTTTGATAACCCCTTTTTTTTTTGAGGTTTTTTTTTTTGGTGTTTGGTAACCCTTTTTATTTTGACTTTTTTTTTTGGTGGTTTGCGGTGGCGGTGGTGGGGCGTAGCGGTGGTCGACGGTGGTGGTGGTGGTGGCCGACGGCCGGAGGTGGCTGCCGGCAGTCACCGGCGGTGGTGGCCGGCGGCCGGAGGTAGCTGCCGGCAGTCTCCGGCGGTGGTCGCCGGAGGTGGCTGCCGGCAGTCACCGGCGGTGGTGGCCGGCGGCCGGAGGTAGCTGCCGGCCGTCTTCGGCGGTGGCTCCGGCGGTGGTCGCCGGCGGCCGGAGGTGGCTGCCGGCAGTCTCCGGCGGTGGTCGCCGGCGGCCGGAGGTGGCTGCCGACAGTCTCCGGCGGTGGCTGCCGGCGGCCGGAGGTGGCTGCCGGTGGTCGCCGGCGGCCGGAGGTGGTTGTCGGCAGTCTCCGGCGGTGGTCGCCTGAGGTGGCTGCCGGCGGTGGGAGGGTGGTGGTGGTGGTGGTCGAAAAAAAAAACCAGTTTTTGGAGTTTTTTTTTTACTCTGCAGTTTAAAAACTGGTTTTTTAAATTGAAAAAAAAATGGTTACCAAACGCTCTTTTTTTTTCAGTTTTTAAAACTGAAAAAAAAGAGGGAAAAAAATTTTGTCAAACGGGGCCTTAATCTTGATACGGTGCTTTCTAATATACGTGAATCGATAGGTAGAGTTTCACTCTGAAGCCGTCATTGATTGCTTGATACTAATGCATTCTATGCAGGTCTTGGTGGGTTGCTGATTACTGTTACATGATGCATTCTATGCAGTCTTGGTGGGTTGCTGATTACTGTTACATGCCGTTAATGCAAAGCCACATGTGTACTTGAACGTCCATCGTTATTCTTTATATCAACTTTTACGGTAACAATCATATTTTATTTTATTTTTTTGAAAATTTTAGAAATATATACCATGATATAAAATTTACACATCAAGGTTTCCCTTATAATAACAATTTACAAATAAAGTAGACGACTCAATATGTAGAAACTCTAAAAGCACAAAGGCGGGATGGCAATTCCATCCGATATGACATCTCGAGATAACATCATGTAAAAAGCCACGATTCTGGATACCCACTTAATGTTGCTAAGGAAGGATCCAGTTAAGCATCAATTCTATTCAAGTAAAGAAACATCAACCTGTACATGATCAAACCACTCGTGTTGTATTCATTCACCTGATCAAAGCAAACGACGACAATGTCGAAGTTAGACTAAGAACACACTCTTTATCCCGGCTAACATGCACTGAATGCAAATATCTGCAGCTGCCCGTCATCTCGTACAAAATATGATTATTATGTACAAATCTCTCCTCGCTACTGTTCATCTATTCAAATTTGGCCAATGGCGGAATTAATAATCTTACAAACCATTGGAACACCTAATGAATAGCATGCTCAGTCACACTTATAATATTATGTGTCACAAAAGAGACAATAGGTGATCCTATCCCAAGCGATTACTGAAAAGTACCATTCCGACTCCCAATCTAGCATCGGGCCCACCTCTATGGCTGCCACTTCACAACATAATGGAGTCTGGAGAATGGGATGTTTAATCCGATAAAAAGTAGATAGAACACTTGGATTATAGTACCTGTCACTTTTGGTACTTTTAACCTTGACTTTTGGTTCTTGACGAGTTTGTGTAATCTTGTCTAATATAACGGCGTGAGGCCAATATCATTGAACATAGTAAGAAAGGAAGTCTTTTAAATTCAAAATCATTTCGACCATACTAGATGTACCAGAGTGTAAGTGAGATCCAAATAATTCGTGAGAAGTCAATCAGGCATCTAAAAAAATCGGCTTATTTAACTAATAGCTAAACCAATCTCTGGAGGAATCAGATCCTGAGCCAAGGAATGATTTATTAGGTAGAGAATTTTTCGAGGCTTACCTGACACTATGACAATCTAGAAATAAGTGTTCATGAATTTCAGAGTCTGACAAGTCGATTAGGCAAGTATCATGAATAGGGCATTTTCTTTTAATTAGCTCCGAACGGGGCCAGTCTTTTATTAAGGAATTGCCAGCAAAAATTTTAATTTTCTTAGGTATCAGTAGTTTCTAGAGTCTGCCAAAGATTGGGAGGTAAGCTAAGAGCTGGCATTTGAGGTCCCAGTAAACAAGTTGACGGGAACTTATAAGTATCAGAGACAAAAAAAACTTTTTTAATTCAAGTTGACAGGAACTTATAAGTATCAGAGACAAAAAACTTTTTTAATTCAAGTCCACAAGGCATCATCTACTATTCTAGTAGATATAAGTTTGATATTAAAAAGTTTTAGTGGCTAAATGAATTGGGAACAAGGAAATGATTTGTTTTGTATCCCAACAACGACTATTTGGAAAAATCAAGTCCATAACTCTTTAGTAACTCTTTAGTTTGTGTAAAATCTTGTCTGATATAAAGGCATAAGGCTAATATCATTGAACTTATTAAGAAAGGAAGTCCTTTAAATTCTAAATCATTTCAACCATGCATGATGTACCAGAGTGTAAGTGAGATCCAAATAATTCGCCAGAAGTCAACCACACATTTGAAAATTAGCTTATTTAACCAATAGCTAAACCAATCCTTGGAAGAATCTGATCATGAGCCAAGGAATGATTTTTTAGTCAGATGATTCTTCCAAACTTGTCATACTCAAACTTAGGGTTATCTTAACTGGGCTAGACTTACGACACATCAGCTAATCAAATTATTCTAATAGTACAACTCATTCTTCATCCCCAGCTATTATTGAAAAATACCATTCCGACTCCAAAATCTAGTACCGGCCTCCACCTCTTGGCTGCCACTATAAGAAATATTAGTGTTTGGAGTATGGGACATTGACACTGATCCGATCAATGAAACAGAAAAAGAGGCGGGAAAAAGTGTACAAACCACCCGGGATTACTGTTCTTGCCACTTTCATGTCTTTTAACCTTGATGAGTTTGTGTAATCTTGTCTGATATAAAGGCATAAGGCTAATATCATTGAACATAGTAAGAAAGGAAGTCCTTTAAATTCTATACCATTTCAACCATGCCAGATGTGTAATGCCCCGAAATTTCCGGAGCATTATCCGATCAATCCATCAACTCCTCAATTTCCCAATTAATTCAGTATTACTAATGATAACCCAACAACATTCAAATCAGAGCACTACAGTCCATCAACTAACATAACAAACCGTCTCAAAACAATGACAAAGTACTTAAATTATCAAATTACATAACGGTTCTCTAACAAGATTCAAATAACAATATTGTAAAAACATAATCTACTCTAAGATTTAAACTCGTCCGTCCCGAAATCTTACTGACGGTTATTTCCTACAGAAAGGAACAGAAAAGGGAGTGAGCTTTCGAGAGCTCAGTAAGGTCGCTAAAAATTTCAATAAAGAGTACAAATGATTTTTCTTTGGGAAAATTTTATATCAGCGACAAAAATGGAGAAAAGTATTCTCAATCCAAAATTCAAAAGATACACTTTCAATTTACATTGAACCAATGCGGATAATATTGAACATGAGTATAATGCAAAGCCACAAAGGCAGTGCAGGGTAACACTTTAGCAAAGCCACACAGGCAGTGCTCCCTAACAATAAGGTTGCATATGCATATGAACACTAGCTAGACCCTTAGGGTACTAGCGTCTCCTGACAATAACAGACCATCCTTATATCACCCCCGATACAGACCATCCTTATAACTCCTCAATACACTAACTCATGTCAATTTTTAGAGTGCAATAACTGATAAATCAATGATACATTCGATGCATAATGAGAAATAAATACACAATATCGAAAATGAATTTTCAATAAACATATAAGGCTCAAGCGGGGTATTAATGGCAATCGATGCAATGTCATCACAAATATAAGTGAGTCCAATAAAAAAATGTTAATAGCAAACCAGAAAGAATATTATGATATCAATAGATGAATAGGGTTCGAGAAGAAATCCCTTACCTCAATCCAAGCGCTGAAGCTAAAAAAAACTCTCGACCAAATTCCTCGTGATTAACCTAGGTTGGCAGAGTCATTATTAGAACACTTATTCATACTACTACATTAAAATCTAGATATAGTTATCTATAGTATACCCATCTCTCTACCCGGACATGATGAAACTCGGAGCGGTTTTCCCTTACGGCCAACCCACTTAGAATTTCGTCACACTCCCCGAGACTCAGAAATATCCCAAAAATGTTCTAGTCACTCCTTAAACTTTATTTGTAGTTTAATGTAGCATATGGGATAAGAATATAATTTTTGAATATTTTTGAATAAAAAATAATTTCCTTAAATACACTAAAACTAATAAATTGCCATAATTTCTTCTAGTTGGAAATAAGGCTCACAATTTTTGTAACAGCTTCAAAAGACTTATAAAAGTTATTGAAATTGAAATCAGAAATTAAAAGGCATTAAAACTATTTAAAAAAAATTTATTTTGTTAAATCCAATGCGATAGAGAAATGATAGCAAATGGACTCTAAAAATCACAAAATTTATGCTGAGTGTTTATTATACTATAAAAGTGTCACTGTAATTTTTCCTAGAACATTGTCAGGGTTTAAAGGCTTCAAACAAATTTTACCATTTTACGCTTACATAAAATATTAAAAATACATATGATCTCAGAAAATTATGAAATTTTACTAGTAATTCTAGCGTAGTCTCAGGTACTATCCTATAAATTTTCACATTCTAATATTTACTATGCGCTATCCAAAGTTCATGCTAAGCCTAACATTAAACTACATGCACACACACATCACAGCACTTGTACACTCACAGCACCTCTCCACTTTGCAAACCCATTCCTTAGATATATGATTATACACCCTTGCATCACTCCAAATTGCACCGCATACATGGCACCCACATTCCCTCCATTTCAACCTCATTTACACAAGTTCAAAGAAAGAAAAACACTTCCTTACACGCCACTGTCTCTCTCTTCTTTCCCATTACAGTTACCCACATAGATATATGAATATACATGCTCAAAATCTCTCCACACCAACATATACATAGCACACAAGCACGCACTGCCTTCATTTCGCACCCTCTGCCTCACGGCAGTGGGTAGTTTTCTCTTTTCCCTTCTTTACATTACACTGCTTTACTTACATAGACACCCATGTGCCCCTTCCATTCACGCACAAATGCACCCACAACGCAAATACATGTGATGTACCTTGGCAACTTATACACTCACATGTATATACATATAACACAAGCTCATGTATTCACAAAGTCGTTGGCTATCTCTTAGACACTAAAGTGAAGATCCATGTGGACCTGAAACTTATATCTACTTTACTGTGAACTCACCGAAACACAAAACCCAAATCCATTTCAAACAAATTGCTCAGCTCTTCGGTGAGTTTTTCTTCCCTAACCCAGATCGACTCTCCTATCGTCATCAACACACACAAAACTCACGGATCATCATCATCCCAAACAAAAACAAAACTCCTCTAACACCTGGACAATTTCTTTCGCACCAGGTGAATGTGCCGCCACCAACTAAGACCACCAACAACAACAAAAGAGAAAACACTCGCTACAAAACCACACCCATCAAGCCACAACCAACACAGCACCCACGCAACCAAAACACTTTGTCTACACGGCTGAAATTCAGCCCCTCAACTCACATATATACGCATAAGATTCATATTCATAACGACGATTACGGCAACCCGAAACTCACCCAAAAATCGAACCCTTTATAGCCTTCTAGCGCTATGACATTTACCCAGTTATATACCTACCGAAACACACCTATATATGTATACATATGAAGCATAAATTTGTAAAGTAAGCTGACCGAAAAAGCTTCGCCGGAAGAGTCCTCGATCTCTCTCTTTGCTGCCCTCTTTCTGCTCTCTCTCTCTCTCTCGATGTGTGACAGTACAGGGAGCCTTGACGGCTGCCCAAACCGTTTAGTACCAATATAAACACAAGAACCCTAGTTAGAAAATAAAAGAACCCTACACATCATTTGTCGCTAAAACTTCCAACCTAATACTTATAAAAGAATTATGATCCCAATAAAAAATATTTTTGATATGTGATGTATTAGGAAAATTATAAATAGTTTGTTACGTCACCCCGTTTGACAAATTGTCGCTATTAAGAAATTGCTAAAACGTCGCTAATAATTTCGCCGCTATTGAAATTTTAAATTGTCATTATCAGGAAATATTTCAAATGCTAAAAATTTAATTTTGTCGCTAATTATACCTATTTAAATTTATTAAGAGTATTTCAAGGTTTTGGGGTATTACAAGATGTACCAAAGTGTAAGTGAGATCCAAATAATTCGCCAGAAGTCAACCACACATTTGAAAATTAGCTTATTTAACCAATAGCTAAACCAATCCCTGGAAGAATCTGATCCTGAGCCAAGGAATGATTTATTAGTTAGATGATTCTTCCAAACTTGTCATGCTCAAACTTAGGGTTATCTTAACCGGGCTGGAATTACAACACACCGGCTAATCAAATTATTCTAATAGTACAACTCATTGTAGCTCACTTGGTAATTAAACTATATCATACAACATTAGAGAGTTTACTTTTAAAAAACTCACCTAGCAAACTCTCTGCCAGATCTCAGAGTTGACATATTGTTTGATTTCGAGTACAACTTAATTCACAAATGTACAAATGTCCTCTTCGGCAGTCTTTTCACCATGCCTCACACCTTTTCCTTTTCTTTCGAAAGACCGACTCTTTGATCTAAAATATTATGGATAAATACACATTTGCCCACCGACTTAATAAGAGAACCAAAGACATTTAAACTCAGGAATATTGATAATACATGCTATTGCAATTCACTCACATTAAGTCATTCTACATGTGCACATTACACATTTTAAATTTTCATACCTAGTTGAGCATTACAATAGTTTGCCATTCCCAAATTCAGCCTCATCACTAGTCCACTGTAATGTCATATACCCGGGATGTAAGTTCACAACATTTGCCTAGGCCAAAGGCGAAGTAATTGAAAACAAATTATGCGGCTCAAACAGTGCACTGCTACTCAAACACAATCAAATCAACCCCCAATCATATGAAAGGGGTATATAATAATCATCAACATTATATAGACCATCGTGAAATGATGTAACATGCTCATGTGCAGGCAAACAAATCATTTCATACATAATCTTCATGTTCTTGCACCGTAGCTACCAAGTGTTTAGTTACTTTCATAATGTAATATCATCTTCATAACACCTTGAACATGTAATACAATCATTTATATTCAGCAAATGAACTTCAATTATATAACTTAACAAACATGTTCAAAACCACGTTCTAACCATGTCCAATCTAACATACTTTCATAATTCACATGTATCATAACCTATTTTAGTTCTTCCATTTATTCCAATATGTTTAACATGCTTAGGTTCACTTATTAACATGTCTCTAACAAGTATTCAAAATTTTGGCAAATAATTCATACTAGAGAATTACGCTAACACAAACATATATCTATATTCATGCCTAAAAAACCAGTTAAATACCTTTAACTATCTTACCTCAAAACTGGAGATGAAAGAATCAATTTTTCAGAATCGATTTACCTTCAAAGACTCCTCAAAACACATTCAAAACATTGTTCGAATCTTCCACAAAGTTTATAAAATCAATTGCTTGAGGTTCCCCTTCAAGAACAAGCCTTAATTTTAGATTTTAGAAGGTATAAGGTTGATTTTTCTTCAATTTCCTCTCAAAATGGTGGGAAAATGATTTAAGCATGTCATTCAGATATTTTGTGTCAAATCAGAAGCAAGTAGGAGGTGTTAGTGGAGGTGAAGAGGTAGAAAAGTTAAGTTACGATGAGGCTCAAAGCACGAGGTGGCAAAACAAGGTTGTGCCACCTAGCAAGCACGAAAAGGCTAAGCAAAATATGACGAGACTCAAAGCATGACGTGTCGAGATAATATGTTGACACGTCACAAGCATGACAATGATAGGTAGCACGAGAGGCAGCACAAACAGTTCGCAGGCAGTTCGGTCAACCAGTTACTCTTTGCTGGAGTTTTCACCATTTTTTAAAAAGTATTTTTGGTCATTTTATATGATCATTTAAAGTCTAACACCAAATACAGTTGCATTAATGTTCATACATATCCTTTCCATTTCTAGCACTCTGTTCACATTCTTAGACAATTTACTCTATTCGAGGTGTTTAAAATATAAATATACATTTAAACACATTATCATGCATAGTTCATTATGATCACATAAAGTGATGCATCTAATTATACTTAAATATGTAATCAAAGCATGTGAAATGTTGGGTTCTCACACCCTTCACTCCTTAAAAGAATTTGGTCCCCAAATTCATATCTTAAACTTATCAAATAGGTGCGGATAATCTTTTTGCAATATAAGTGCCACCACACAAGGCCTTAGGATCTTATCCCAGCCTTTAACAACATTCTGATACCACGAAATGTAGCACCTTAACTTAGGGCTATCTTAACCCAGCTGGAGTATTACAACACATCGGCTATCAAATTATTCTGACAATACAACTCATTCTATCTCATTTGGTAATTAAACCATATCATACAATATTAGAGACTTTACTTTTACAAAACACACCTAGCATGCTCTCTGTCAAATCTCAGACTTGACATATTGTTCTATTTTAAATACAACTTAATTTACAAATGTACAAATGTTCCCTTACCTGTCTTTTTACTGTGCCTCACATCTTTTCCTTACCTTTCGAGGGACCAATTCCTTGATCTAAAATATTATGGGTCAAAAGCCCGTCAACCCACTGGCTCAATAAGATAATCAAAGATATTTAATGTAACTTTCAACTCACGAATATTGATAATGCAAGCTATTACAATTCATTCACATAAAGTTGTTTTACATGTGCACATTACACATATCAAAGGTTAGTTGAGCATGACAAGAGTTTACTATTTTCGAAGTCAGACCTATCAATAATCCACCCATATGTCACCATGCCCAGGATGTACGTTCATAACCTTTGCCTTGGCCAAAAGCAATGTAATCGAAAACAAATGAACATTGATACTGCCTCGACTAGCGGTCAGAGTTATAATTATTTGGCTCAAATGGTGCACCGCTACTCAAACAAAATCAAATCAACCCCCTATTATATGAAAGGGGTAACATAATAAGCATCAAGAATATATCAACAATCCATTATAATAAAAGAATGTATCATGCTCATGGGCAAGCAAACAAATTATTTCATGCATGTAGCTACTGTAATCTTCAAGTACTTGTACCATAAAACTTAGCTATCAAATGTTTAGTCACTTTCATCATATAACATCATCTTCATAACCCCTTTGAACATGTCATATAATCATTTCTATTCACCAAATGAGCTTCAATTAATGTAACAAACATGTTCTAACCATGTCTAGTTTAACATACTTCTATGATTCACAAGTATCATAACCTATTTCAGTCCTTCCATATTCTCCAATATGTTAAAGATGTTTAGGTTCACTTATTCACAAGTCTCTAACAAGTATTTAAAAGTTTGGCAAAGAACTCATAGTAGAGAATTATGCTAACATAACATATATCCATATTAGAGCCTTAAAAACCAATTAAACACCTTTAACTATCTTACCTTATAGAGGAGATGAAAGAATAAAATTTTCAGAATTAAAACACCTTCAAAAGACTCCTCAAAACACGTTCCAAACATTGTTTGAAGGTCCCACAAAGTTTCCAAATCAATGCCTTGAGGTTCCCCTTCAAGAACAAGCTTTAATTCTGGATTTTAGAAGGTACAAGGTTGATTTTTCTTCTATTTTTGCTCACAATCATGCTAAAAGGATTTAAGCATGTCATTTAGATATTTTATGTCATAAAAGCAAGAAGGAGGTGTTTGGTAGAGGTGGAGAAATCAAGCACGAAGAGGCTCAAAGCATGAAGTAACCAGACAAGTTTGGGCCACCTAGCAAGCACAACATGGCTAAGCAAAGTACGATGAGGCTCGAAGCGTGACATTTTATGATAGTGCGTTGGCACGTCACAAGTACGACGGTGATAGGTAGCATAATTCTGTGCCGGCAACAAAAATGATTCACGTGCAGTCCGGTCAACCGGTTACTCCGTGCTAGAGTTTTAACCAATTTTTTTCAAATTCTTTTAAAAGCATTTTTTGTCATTCCAAGTGATCATTTAAAGTTCTAAAAATCAATTACATTTGTATTAGTGTTCATACATATTCTTTACATTTTTAACACTTCCTTCACATTCTTAGACAATTTACTCCATTCGAGGTGTTTAACATATATACTTACATTCAAGACTGTGAAGCAACGGACATTCGTTGAGGGCGACCTTGTTCTTCAAGCTGCTAACCATATACGCGCCAACGTAACAGCCCCCAAGTTCACACCAAATTGGGAAGGACCACTTCAAGTGCATGAAGCCAGAGACAATGGCTCTTACCTCCTGCTCAACATGGAAGATAGACAAATCACGGCACCTATCAACGGCCGCTATTTGAAGAAGTATTACGCTTAACCAACTACGGATTGCTCCCCCCGCCCAAAGCTTAGAACACCCACACACAGCTTTTTTCGTGTCTACGCATACCTGTTTATGACTTGTAACTTTTGCTGATCGCCACAAGTTCTTACTTTACTCATGTATTGGCATTTTGGCCTAAATGCTATCAATGCAAAGATCATTTACTAGCCTCAACTACTGTATGTCATGCACTCTTTCACTTACACTTTGCTCACTAAGCCGCTTACTATGGGTGGGGAGGGGGGAACCACAATAGGAAAACAACACATGCAAGACATACAAGCACATCAAAAGCTAAGCATCATCTCACAACAAACATAGGTACAAAATAACCACATAACTACAACATCCATATCAACCAAATGAGTACAAGCCAATGGTTCAGGGGGCTATAACTGACCCCATATCTCCTAAACAAAAAATTGCAAAGTACAAGAGGACTAATGTAAAGGGGCAAGCAAGGCACAAATAGGATCGAAAGTGTACGCCTCTAATGTCTGCCGCTGTGCCTAAAGATTTGTCCATCTGCTCTCCCACTCAACTCGTCGAACCTCTGCCTCGGTCAACCGTCTCTCTGCCTCTACGAGCTGGGTGCACAACCCCTCCACCGCCTCAATCACTGCCGCCACCTCGGTATCAAGCACACGTCTCTGACCCTGCAACGCGACCTCCTGCACACTGATAAGAGCTAACTCCGCCGCAGCCTCAGCACTTTGGCCTTTCGATCTGATATAGTTCGCCAGCCAATCCAACTTAAAGCTGAGAGCTATAAAGGATACAAGCTCTGACAGATACTGTGATATGACTGTTGGAGTCCAACCCGAAATCGGCACTGCACCAAGGGTAGCAAACCAATCCACGAGAGCTGTGTACATCGCCCTCGCGAAAATAACACCACAGACGAGGGCGACATCAACAAAGGTCTCCGGGTGCCTCGTCTTAATCATCTCCAATCGGCATACTACTGTACCTGATAACTCCACGCCATCCTAGGGGATCGCGTCTGCCCCTCCGACAGGAAACCTCCCACTGGCAGCACCAACCTCTGAAATACCACCACCAGCTGACTGCACATCCACTGCACCAGAGTGCGTCTACAAGAGTATATCACTAGCATCTGCTGCTGAGCCTGACAACGTCTCAAGAACAGGCCTCGCTGCGGGTAGAATAGGTACATCAGGCTGGGGGGACGAACCCGTAATAAGTGTGTGTGCCACAGCAAAAACATGATGAACTCTAGATGGAGCGTCTGGCTCCCTGACTGTCCACCAATCCGACCCTCGAACATATGGGCACCGTCCATCTGACTGCCCAACGGAGACTCAACTGCCTCAACTCGTACGGGCGACGGACTCGGACAACTGACTGGCTCTGCCACATACTCGGCCGCCTGCTCTGCTACCGCGACCCCCTTAACAGCATCAATCTCCATAGGACGGACCTCACCAACAGTCTCAGCACATGGCTCATCGACCCCACAGCTCCCCTCAGCAGCACCAGCAACCGTCTCACCATACTCATGGAAATCATCGGCTGTCTCGACACCTATCTCGTCACCCTCTTTGGCTGCCTCTACGTCCGTATCATCGGTCTCACTAGGTGTCTCAACATCCATGCCTCTGAACTCGTCAGTCTCCGCCTCGGTATCTTCAGCTGTATCGTATGGCTCAGCACCCCAATCATCATCAAGCTCCTGATAAAAAAAAACAGGGAAGAACGACCTTAGCACATGACTAACACAGTGATCGGCAACTACGAAATAAAAGCAAAAAAAAAAAAACAAACGGTAATGCTATCTCAGAGTCAGAGTACTCCAATACCTCCCGCGGCCTCTTCGGCCCATGACTGACTCCCGCTGAGGGACCCACGCCGCCACGCTGTGAACTCTCCATCATTCCCACTCTCACTGACGAGAGGGGACCCTTTCCTGCTCCTGGCATCCTAGGCACGTGGGCTGCTGCGGGTGCATGTGTGGTAATACCCCTACCATCGCCCCCCCCACAATCTTGTGTCGCCGCGTCCGCCACTACTGCCCCTAGCCGCATCCGCCTCAGGAACACCTGTGATCAGTGCCATCATACCCGACTGCTTCGCTACCTGCAGCGACACGAAACCCAATCCTCTATCACCAACAAAGACGTCGACTAGCTGCCTGTTCGCTGGCCCCTGCATCAACCACTCAGACCACATAATCCGAACTCTCTCCCACCAACGAGCATACGCAGCTGTGACCACCCCGGTGGACAACGAACCAGGCCTCCTCCACATGTTCGTCGGTGTTGGCCACAAACTTGCCTTCCTACACAGGGTATACCGGAAAGCAGTATCCACATCCCAAGGTAGCGAATAACAGCAAGGGGGCTCTAGATCATAGCCAAAGGCGAGAGACAAGCGGTCAGGACTGTAGTGTGCAACATAATACTGACACAGAGCCGGCTTCCCGCCGTCATCAGTCAGTACTGGCAGCCATCCAGGAAAAAAGGCTACCAGTAGAGATATCTCGAGGTCTGTCAGGTTGGCTCTGCTGTGTAACTGTGAATCGATATCCTGTAGGTGCATCCAAGGCGGAGTCTCGTACGAAGAATGCATGTTGACATACAGACGGCCGAGGCATGCGTCTCGTACGTCAAACACCTGTGATAGCTCGCATGCAAGCCTCTTGCCACCGGCCCATGCATATACTCGTCCTCCTGCATACCACTTCGCTACTACCATCAACTTCCCCGGACGCGTCACTGTCCCCTTCCTCGGGCACGGATGTACCTTCGGATACCCCAATGGCCTATACTCCACATAGCACTCGAATAGTTACCTCTGTAAGAACATCCAGTCGATCTAGGTCGACACCTGATACCGCCCATACAATCTCTGCATGTCATTTGCAAACTGGTCTAGACACGAGTACAGCGTGCCCAAGTATATCGACGCCAACCCAACACGTTTGCCTGCGGCCATCCGCACTACTAACGGGAATACCTTCTGGGCAATACCGTCCTCGGGTGTCCCCTCAAACACAAACCCACAAGTACATAAATGTGACACACATCACGACCACCCCACCCTAACATGATATGCAGCACAGCACTCAGCAGCATGCTACACTACTCCCCTTTGTTCTTAATATGGACTTTTTTTTCTAAGTATAGAAATCAATAGACTACATGTACAAGAGCAATGCTATGCAGCATACGACTAATGCAAAGATCAAAGTAATAGGACATTGTACCTCGATAGAAACATGGCAAGGAAGGCAGCTAGCTCGTATCTCTCGTCCCTGTAGCCAGGCCCACTGCGGAAATCGTCATCCGACATCAACCTCTGCCCGGGTCGCATGACCATTGTACCATAGAAATGCTGAACTCACCCGCTATATGTGCACTTACGGTTGAACCGCGTCTCTTACAGAAAATCAATCAACGCCTTGACAGCCAGGCATTCCTCCACTGTCAGCCTCAGTGCATGGGCATCCTCCGTCCTGTGCATTGGTAGGCCGGTCAACGTCACGACGTCCAGCAGCGTCAGACCAATCTCCCCAAACTCTGTAACGAAGGTATGAGTCTGCGAGTTCCATCGCGAAAGTAGTAGTGTGAGGCCGCTAATGTCCCTGCCCGGCTCGACACTCTTGTATGTCGCCTCAATTGCTGCCACTAGCTCGAGCACCTCTAACCTCTCCCTCCAAGCTGCATGCCCCATCATGTATGCACACCAGAAACTCCAACCTACCGGCATGGTATTGTGGCCCTTGAACATCACAGGTGACCAGGGAATGTCCTCTCGCTCAGCCAACAAACCCGGAACGTACCGCGGCGACATCACCGAAGCAACCTCGAAGCTCGGCGCACGGATATATGGTGAAGGGACCATGGAGCCATCACGCATCGATGCAGAACTCTAAGGCGCCAAAAACACATCAGCAGACACCCGTCGCGCCAACTCCCTTCACAGTCCCTTGGGAGGACACCCGGGCACCGCACCCTTTGCGGTCAATAACATATTGCTACGACTCGACGTCTGATTAAAGCTCCTCATACCGTCATCATCGAAACCCAAGGGCACACCTGACGCGTCAGCCGACACTGATACATCCTCATCATCGTCATCAAGCATGTCACCCCGCAGTAACTGTGTATGCCCACTCGCCCCGCCACGACGCCGTGCACTTTGCTTCGTCCTCGATTTTTTCCGCAATCCGTAATCCATCACCCCATCTGCTTCGGCACGGTCGGCCTCGACCCTCGCGGCCTCAGCCCTGCCGCCCTTGGCCTCGGCCTCCTTCCTCCTCTCTTCTTCTTTCCTTCTTCTTCTCCTTTCTTCCCTCTCTTCCTTCCTTTTTCTTTCCCTTTCTTCCTCCCTCCTCTCCTCCCTCCCTTCCTCTCCCTTCTCCCTTCCCCCTTCTCCCCTGTGCCTCGGCCTTGCCCCACATCGGCCTCGGCCGAGTGGCCTTGTGCCCCTCCCCTTTACTCCCTTTCCCCAACCTCCCCCTCCCTTCCTCCCCTCCCAATGTCGACCTAGGCCTCTTGGTGTGCCTCGTCCAAGGCCGAGGTTCCCCTTGGTGTCTTCCTCCTCTTCCACTTCTTCCCCCATAGCTCTTACCTTCATGCATCCTTCTTGCTTCTTGGGTGGTCCTCAACCTCATGGACCTCCAAGCCTTCCTCTTCTCCTTCTTCTCTTCTCTCTTCCTCTCGTCTCTCTTTTTTCTTCTTAGTGTAAATCTCCCTCTCTTTCCTTAAAGTCTTGAAATTTCAAGACTTCCCAACTCCCCGCTTCTTCTCCCACAAGTCTTAACATTTCCCCCCAAAACTTCCCTCACTTTCTTTCATTCAAAATTCAACCTCAAACTTTCCCCAAAAACAAAAATCCCCAACTCTTTTTTTAAAATCACTTCCCACTTTTGCACTAACTTACGTATTTTGTTGCGCTATCTTCGCCGGGATTAACACCACAACTTTTACGTAATTAAATTTTACCGTTAATTTTTTTCGTGGAAACCCGCTTCCGGATAAATTCTATTATTCGCGCTACCATTCTTTTCACGCCAACACTGACGGATACGCATACTCCTTTTTTTTCGTCCCTCTACTTTTTTCTCTCGCTTGATACCGCTATTATTTTATTCGCGCTAACGTTTTTTTTAAAAAAATTAAAATTAAAAATTTTTATTATTATTTTCAAACTCACAAATTTCACGGAAACCTACGCTCCATCATCTCATGCGTTACAATAACGACCGTTCCTCAAGATTTGAAAATCGGCACTTATGCGTGCGGCGCCCGCTCGGGTCGACCCTCTGCGCACCCCACACGCAAGGGGCTTATGTTCCCAACCTATTCTGGTCAGACCCAATGGCCCGCTGGGGGTCCCGCTTTGCGCAGACACGTCAACATAGTAAACGGTCTAATTTTCAGTGTATCGAACCGGTCAACGCGCGCACGCCCAGGACACTTGTTTTTCTTCTCACCTCACTCACTTCGTGCGCGATTTAGGCACAATTTATTTCGCATTAACGTAACTCACGAGAGCGCGACCGTCACGCCAATATCACCCAAGCACCTTTTCATCAAAAACATCGACCGAAGCGCGATCGGGGCGACGGGGTCAAGCACAAAGGTCTTGGCCAACCCCATGGGGTCAGCCTCGGCCTCCATGGGGGGGCGGCCTCGGCCTCCCCCCCCCCTGTTGGTTCACTTTTTGCGTAGGGTTCTTTTTTGCGCTTTGTCAGTCTCGTACGCTTCATATGTGACTTTGGCACCTTGTCCGTCATCTGAGTATGATTCATGTTGACACGCTCGTTGCAACACAACTGTCGGATTTGTCGTTGCTTGTCAAAACACCAACCGTCAGCATGCCCAAAGTTCACCAAAAGGAGAAAGGTGGCCTTGGCCTTGGCCACCCCTAGGGTCGGCCTCGGCCTCCCCGAGGGGTTTGGCCTTGGCCTTCCCCCAAAACCCCCGGCTTTGCCCCTTTTTGCGCGTGTTGTTCTGAACCATGTTTTGTGCGGGCATAAAGCTTACTAACGAATGCAAAACAACCTCATGACATCCGTCATCCGATGTCAGCAACTATGCGTCGATCTCGTGACGTCCGTCGCTCAAAGTCACGCGCTACCGCCAAATGACCCGTCGCTGACAAACCCCGTGTCACCATCCTCAACTTTATCGTCACTACATATTGCACTCATTATTTTGGTATAACAGGCACACTCAACTCACGTCTCGTCCCCAGGACACCCAACGTGAGCCCATGCGCAGTCACTGCGCCCGCGCGCCATTCTTATCATGCGTGCCCCCGGCACCAAGTATTGCTCCGTGACGTTCGTCGCCGCGCTCGTGCGCCATTCTCATCATGTGTGCCCCTGACACCAAGTATTGCTCTGCAACGTTCGTTGCTGCGCCCGTGCGCCATTCTCATGACACAGGCCTTCGGGCACCACACTTATTCACCACACCATGTGCCCCCGCCATGAATGCGGAACATGCTTCGACCCACTCTTCGGAGTGTGCAACATTCCAGGGGGCTCCATTCGTAGTGCTCCGGCACGAGGACCCCTCGCAGCGGGATGAACTCCTTACCACAAAGTCATCGCCACCACGGGATGGGCTCGTTACCACAAAGCCATTACCGTCACAATCACGGGGGGCTCCGTTCGTAGTGCTCCAGCACGAGGACCCTTTGCAGCGGGATGGACTCGTTATCACAAAGTCATCGCCGCCACAGGATGGGCTCGTTACCACAAAGCCATCGCCATCACAATCACGGGGGGCTCCGTTCGTAGTGCTCCGGCATGAGGACGCCTCACAGCGGGATGGACTCGTTACCACAAAGTCATCGCCACTGATGGGCTCGTTACCACAAAGCCATCACCGTCACAATCACGGGGGGCTCCGTTCGTAGTGCTCCGGCACGAGGACCCCTCACAGCGGGATGGACTCGTTACCACAAAGTCATCGCCACCACGGGATGGGCTCGTTACCACAAAGCCATCGCCGTCATAATCACGGGGGCTCCGTTCGTAGTGCTTCGACAAGAGGACCCCTCACAGCGGGATGGACTCGTTATCACAAAGACATCACTGCCACGGATGGGCTCGTTACCACAAAGCCATCGCCGCCAGAATCACAGGAGGGCTCCGTTCGTAGTGCTCCGGCACGAGGACCCTTCGCTACGGGATGGGCTCACAATCCTAAAGCCATCGCCAACATAATCAATAGCAGGGTGGGCTCACAATCGCGAAGCCATCGCCGTCATAGTCACGGGGGATCCGGCACAAGGACCCCTTGCCACGGATCCCCGGCACTAAGCTGCGAGCATGTCCCCTCATGTTACCATTGATCGTCGACACCACTAGGGCAATGACCCCGGGTCACTCCGGGACGGGAGCAGGTCCTTGGAGGGCATGGCGCCTAGTCCGCCTGACAGTTGGCTACAGGGGCAACCCTCACCGCTGTCAGGTTCTTCACGTGTCTCTTGACGCACTTCGTGGGATTCAGTAAGGGCTTGGATCGGTGGCTGGAGCAACGGGCTTACTCTGATCATGCCGTCATAGTGTGGTCAGTCTTTTCAGACAGGTAGAGCGACGCTGTGCGAGGCAGGCAACTCAAATTTGGGAACCGGCAGTCCAACGGAGAACTGATATTTTGGGACCCTGGTGACGTGTCACTCCCAGGGGATGACATGTGGCATTTTATGACATAAGCACATTGTTTCCTATAAATAGTGAACTTTATAACTCAGAAAAGGACTTTTGGCTCATTCTTATAAAAATCACTTTCTCACTCTAGAATTTGAGAGCTCTTGAATTTTAGTGAGAGAAACATAATTTTGGACCGTAACATTGGACCCCGACTCGGACCTTGACTTGGACTGTCGACTGTCGGCCCTGTTCGTCTCTGCCTCGTCTTCGCAGCACTGCCAATCCTCAAGGCCTGCATGGGAAGCCTTGCTCTCAGCCCTTACTCCTCCCTTGTTGTCTCTCACTTTTATACTTGGAAGCTGACGCGGACTGCAGCCTTTGTGGCACCTCCACGTAGGCACGAACCCACTTTTCTTGGCATCAGAGAGCTGTTTAAAATAACCATCTGTACTCTGAAAAATAATCGGATGATAATTTTGAGTAATTCTCGGGTAGGAGTAGAGCATGGGAGCTTAAAACCATTTTGGGGGCAAAAATATAATTTTAAAACTTTTGGGGTCATTTTGTAATTTTGAAAAATGTTGGGGTGTAAATGTAAATTTTGTTTTCAGTGATGAAAAATAGTAAAATGAGTGAAAGTACATATATTAGTGACATCTAGTAAAATTAATAGAGACTAGAATAAATTTGGGGCCTAAATATAATTACATAAAGTTTGGGGGCTAAATTGTAAATTTTGAAAATTATGCCTTATGTGTCAAAACTTTAGAGAAAAATGATTATAAATATGCCACCTCCTGCATGGTAGTATGATGACTAAGGAAACAAACAAGAGAAGAACAAAACAGTAACCGACAAAAAACAGAGAAGCGGGGAAGAGAAGGAAAATAGGAGCAGGAAAAAGGAAAGAAAAATCAAAATCTCAAGCTGAAATCAACGAGTGTAGGGGAGGGTGATTAAGGAATTCTCAAGGGGTAAATTCTCAACCCTTCAGTAGGTGAATTTTGTGTGTTTTCTGAGTGTATATCACTGTGTGCATAAGTGAGCTACTGTTGCTGTTGCTGCTGCTGCACTCTCTGTGTGTGCGTGCGTGTGAGTTTGTTGTGTAATATGTTTTATAGTGTGCGTATATGTGTTAGGAGGGGAATGGGGTGAGTTTTTAGTTGTCACTGGGAATTTGTGTGTGTGTTTGGTGCATAAAGTGTGTGTTGTGTGACGATGAGGCGTGTGTTCTTGAGTGTGTGAATTTCGGATGTATTTGTATGTGTGATTATGTGTATAATATGTGGGTTTACTTGTCTTAATACATGTGTTAGGTGTAATTCAGGGTATATAGGTGTTTTAATTTAGGTTTGTGGCTAGCAAAGGGTGTATGTGAAATGGTTGAGTATGTGTCTATGGTTGAGTGGAGAAGATGAGTGTGTATGGGGGAAGGTGTATTAGTGTGTGTATAGTGATTTCAATAGTGCTTGTAAGTGTCACTAAAAGTAGGGGTTAATTAAGCAATTTTGTCTGAATTTTTATAAATAGTTAGGGTCAAAATATGACAAAGTGCAAAACAGTAACCCCTAATATTTTACGAGACATACGCTCTCGAATATTTCGGAAATTTTCAGTATCCGCAAAGGATGTTAAATTAGCATATCGATTAGGAATTTTTTTTGATTTATTTAACATAGTAAATTAAGTTATTTTAATTTAAAAATTTTTAAAAAACCGTATTTTACTGATATGTTTTATTATCTAAAATTTCGTAGGATTCTGAATCTGATAGGTATTTTTAACATAACCGACTTCTGAGCCCTAGGTCTGGACACCATTTCAGAATTTTCAAGAGAATTTTTTTTAAATACTTTTTAATTCAAAAAAAAATTTAGGGGGAGATGATAAAATGATAGTACTAGCAACTTAACCCAAGTTGCTAGCGCGATCTGGCCGTCAACGAGCGAGAATGGACGGCCAGATTGTGCGCCACAACAGTGAATTTTTTCACCGTCCGCTACATTATGTAGCGGACGGCCAAACAGCGCTATCAACTTGCTAGCACCATCAATGGATCACGACCCAATTTTAAGATGCTTAAAATAGTGTTTTAAAGTATTTTTAAGATTCTTCCGGTGTTGGGAACCCCATGGAATATTTTGGTAATTTATCAACCGAAAGGAAAATTTTGGTAATTTTACCTGTAAAAGGTATTTTTGCATAAATTCACATACGATAAGGATATATTAGTGATTTCACTTACAGAAAGACTATTTTGGCGATTTAAGGGTGAGAGGTTTTTTGGTAATTTGCCACTTAGTTTTGGTTATTTAAGTTTGAGAGGGGCATTTTTTTGGTAATTTTACACATACGAAGCATTTTGGTAATTTTACATACCAGGTGAGGGGCCCGTTCTAGGAGTATGCATGAGTCCGTATTGAATTTTTAATATTGTAGTCTATACTGTATACTAATAATTGGATTGTTTCGTTTAGGTTGAAGTAACGGACTTTTTGGTTAGATAGCTTAGCTTGTGATCCAGGTAAGGGTTTCTATCTGAACCACGAGTAAGGATTTCTATCTGAACCCTTATTTCGATAACTCATACTCGAAGTATTCTTTTGATTTTTGTATTACTATTGTTGAACAATGAATTGTATATTGATATCAGCATGTTATCGCCAAGGAAACCCCAACATTGAGCCTGTACCAGTTAATCGAAAAATTTATCTTGTTATTGCATGTTGAGCAAATTCGATAATTGTTTGCGCTATTCTTTAGAATTTTTATGCCTAAATCCGATAATTGTTCGCAATCGTTCTTGCTATTTGTTGTAGTTATTTTGGAGTTTTGAGCAATAAATTATATCAGTATACTTAATTGTTATTGAAACCTCAATTGTTTTGGTTATGTGTGTTACGAAATCGCTCTAGATAAATATGTATGAAACACAATAACCAAACAAGAGAACACAAGAAATATGAGAGAACTCGAATCCACTTTGCACAAGTCAGATGTACTACCTTAAACACAATACTAGACACCTTACTTATACTTAGAGATAAGCAGTGATCTTCTCTATATAACTAATGTTGGACATAATGTCTTATATACTAAGGACCAAGTTGCAACCTTCTTTGAGTAACTGATGTGGAACATAAATACAAGACATATATCAACAATCTCCACCTTAGCTTATATTAACAAACCACTCCACAAGAAAAGTGTAATATGCCTTCAGTATCTTCTTCAGGTACTCCACTTTGCATCCACTTAAAGGTAAGGATGCACTCTACCTTGAACTCAGCAAGAAAGAAGATGAATCAAGCTCAAGTAATGCTTGAACTTCTCTGTCGTGACTGTCTTTGTGAGCATATCAATTGTATGGTTCCTCCAACCTATCTGCCACTCACTGTAGCATAGCATCGATCTCTTGTCCAGTTGTAACATAGTAATCCCCTTACGTGCGTCAGCCCTATCCTTAGACACCAATGGGATCATCCACTTCGGTTGGCCTTCTTTACCCGCCATCATCTCCCAATATGGATTGAGTGTAGCACTCGACTTCTCCATGAAGTCCATCCCAAGCACCACCCCAAGCTCATCCATGTCGATGATGTTGAAGTCGGCCTTCCCTGTCCATCTGTCGATCCTCAAATCGACGTTCTTGACGACTCCCTTCGTCGGTCGCTCCTTGGCATTCACAACTGTAAACCAACTCCCATCTTTAGTTGGTTTTAGCCCAACCCACTCGGCAACCCTTGGACTCATGAAGTTGTGGGTAGCCCGGTATCCACAAGAGCTTCTTGAGTCCTCTTGGCAACGTCCACTGCTAGGGTAGAGCAAGCTCTATCTCTTCTTGCTCTTCTTCCCCTTGGTAGCTTCTTCCTTCGACTTCTGCATGAACGTATTGACATATGTAATTCCCCCATGAGTGCTTTCCCGTCGCTGCTGGAAGAATCCCCCTTGCTGCCTTTGTGCTTCTCTATGAACGCAATCATCTTGCCCTTGTGTTGGCAATCCTTTCTGTAATGCGGATCTGTACAGTAGAAGCATCCTCCTTTAGGCCCCCCACGAGTCTTGTAGTCACGAGAGTCACCCTGCTTTCAATTTCCTTCATGATTCTTCTCCCTCTTGTGATGGCGATGACATCCCTCATCCCCGTTCCGCTCATCATTGATTGCCTTGGGCGAGCCACTCTTTGACCTACCGTCTCCCCCACCTTTGGCACCTTCGTGCCTTGGAGATCTTAGCGTCTCACGTTGCTTGAAGTCTTCCAACCTCTTGACAATTGCCATGGTAGAATCCAAGTCGTGAGGTTCACTCTGTCGCAACTCTATGGCACCCACTGCTACAACCTTTCAGTGAAGAAGCATGGTCGCTACCTCTCGGACATCTCTGGTATTTTGAGCATCAAATCCAAGTAATCCTTCACATACTTGCAGATGCTCCCCTTCTGTCACAGCCGTCAAAGGTTGATCATCGCCATATCTTTGATGCTCTCTGAATCGAACTGCCTTTTAGGTTTCCGCTTGAACTTCTCTCACGTTTTGACGTCGCACCCATCTATATAGCGATGCCTCCACTATAAGCTAGCTATATCCGTTAGGTACATGACCACTATCTGTACCTTCTCCTCATCGTCATCGATGTCGATGGCTACAAAGTACCACACCAAGTGCCAAAAGAAATTATCATCTACCTCACCTCTCTCGCTTCATCGTACGATCTCGACTCCAGCATTTTCTTTTGCCTTGACTGTACTGCGATACACCCCTGCCTCGTAACTCATGTAAGCTCCCTCTTACAATCAGCTAGTTCTTCTTGAAGCTCTGTGACTTACCCAATGAGTTCCTTGTGCCGTTACACCTCCCATTTGGTGAAATGGGCGACCCTCTCTTCGATCAAGTCGTCTAGCTCATCCGCGAACACATCGACTTTCCATTCCAGCACAGTTAATCGACTGTCTGCCTCCCAGTCATCTAATCTATTAAATGTTAGCTCCACCTGACTTGCAATCCATTGTACCTTCTCCTCATCATCGATGTCGAGGGCTTCAAAGTACCGCTCCAAGTGCCAGAAGAAGTTATCCACCTGCCTCGCCTCTCTCGTTCCCTCGTACGATCTCGGCTCCTATATTTTCTTTTGCCTTAACTGCACCGAGATACAACCCTGCCTCGTATCTCTTGTAAGCTCCATCTTATAAGTAGTTAGTTCTTCTTGGAGCTTCCAACGACTTGCCCCTTGAGGTCCTTGTGCCATTACACCTCCCGCTTGGTGAAATGGGCGACCCTCTCCTCGATCAAGTCAGCTAGCTCCTCTGCGAACACATCGACTTCCCTCTCTAGCACGGCTAATTGACTATCTACCTCCAAGTCATCTAACCTATTGAAGATTAGCTCCACCTAACTTGCGACAATTCGCTGGAAGCGCTCTCCAAATGCCTCGAGCTTGCTCCTCATGCATGCTTCGACTTCCCCTATTGCACCGTTCAAATCCTTCATCATGCTCTGCCATGTGCCAAAATTCATCTTCCCATCGAATTGTCACAGGCATACTTCATGGTCGTGTTGTTCTAAATATTTATCCTCTCAAATTGATTTCATTTTTGCCAAAAAAATAAATCTGGAATGCTCTTGATACCACTTGTTACGAAATCGCTCTAGATAAATGTATAGAACAAAATAACCAAACAAGATAACACAAGAAATATGAGAGAACTCAAATCCGCTTTGCACAAGTCAGATTTACAACGCTCTCTCACGTGTAACTCCCAATCGTTTGCCTACTCAAAGAATGACTTCTCTTTCTTTGACCTTAAACACAATACAAGACAACTTACATATACTTGGAGAAAGCAGTGCTCTTCTCTATATAACCAATGTGGGACAAGATGTCTTATATATTAAGGATCAAGTTGCAACCTTCTCTGAGTAACTGATGTGGGACATAAATACAAGACATATATCAACAATGTGTATTCAGCTTGGTGCTCATTTAATTGCATGTTAGGAAGTAAATTTGTTGTTGATTTTGTGACCATTGTTTCTGTGTTGACCTGGGAATCTGTTCCGTGGGGAGGCGTTATAAGGCTAGTTTGTTAATGTTTCCTACAAGGAAGCAAGCTAGTTCCTTAATCGATGAAGATGCTAGTTATTATCGTACATCATGCATGTTAACAACTGTGCATTGCCCGAATAGCATTGCAACTGCCCAGGATCAACGTCTTAAGGTTGATTATACTGTTTCTTACAGTGACTCTTTTGCTTACACTGTATCTTACAATGACTGTTTTGGAAACAATGTCTAAATGAAGGTATGGTCACCTGACTGAGGGAATTGAGTTGAAACTCTTTCCCATACTGTGATTAAAACCGTTAGTATTTGTATGAAACCCTTCTCTATTTCCCTTGAAGTATCTGTGTTCGTTTTGAAATCCTTTGAAAAATCATCTTTGGATTTAAAAAATTATGGCTTTGAAAATGATCCTCAAATGATCGCTTTGATATATCATTATAACTATTAATGTTGTCAGAAACAGAGATGATTGTCAATGGTTGTTTTGGCGTCAATCTGTGGTTGATTTTGGTATATACTTATTACTGATTATGGTTGTTTTGAAAAATTACCAAATTGTTCATGATTGTTGAAATGTTTTGAGATTAATAATTCTTTCGGCTGTTCTTGAACGACCTTTGTGAGCACTCAGAAGCTCACCCTTCGTTTGATTCCCTTCTGAAAGTAATGATCAGTCGTAAATGCTCGGGAATGGGTTTAAAGTATGTGTGAGATTTCGGTAAACCCACCACTGCTGTGAAAGTAAGACCCCTGCGTGGGTCAGTACTGCTAGCTGCTTTGTAAGGAACCTAAATTGAGTTTTAGAAGTGTTGAGTTGTAAGACTAGCTTAAGTTAAAGTTCCTTTTGGACTATACATATTTTGAAGTATTTGAATTGATGTCAAGTTAGAACTTTGAAGTATGTGTCAGTGAACATGATTTGACATGTTCGATATGAAGTGGTAGGTTAACGTTCCGAGAGTTCATGACGATGGAGTTCCGATTTTTAGGGATGTTACATTAAAGGTATTTAGGATGCTTAAATGATTAAGATTTGGCTAAGAGTGTCCGATTCTCACCGAAAATTTGGATTCTCACAATGTTACAGTCGATAGTTGCAAGTGAAGTTCTTTGGACTCATGGGTTACATCCGATTCGCCATTGTTTGAAATTGAGATTAAGAGCTATCCGTAGGTAGATAGCCCTTAATTTCAATTTCTAAGTGCTTCTTAAGCACCTTTCTCTACCTTTAACAAATGATTTTAGACAATAAGAACACATTTTTTTTTTGTCTTGCTAGCTTCGTACTAGGTTCGATTGCTCTTTATATACCAAAACATTCAAAACTAAAGTTTCATTTAGTTGAGATCAAATCGAAGAGCTTTAATATGAAAATCTCTCTCTATCATTAGTACTCCTACTCTCCAGGAAGGATCCTTAAGTAATGTGAACAAATACCACCCTAGGCCTATTGTTCAAATTCATGTAGTATTGGGTTGACTTGAGCCAAGTTAGCGCAAATGGTTCACCAGATCACCATCAAGCCCGATTAATCTAGTGCATTCAAAGTCTCTGGGTTAAGGAAGCACCGGTGTAGATGTATACAAAACAAGCGACACCGAAAGAAACACTTTGCTTGTCTTGGTTTGGTTGTTGTTGCACTTTGCTTATTTCGTTTCCATATCATATGCAGTGTTCAAATTTGCATATTAGAACAAATGACTCAATCGCTAATTTTGCCATCCAAATACTCAAGCTTCAAATTAGGAAGCATACTAGGCACAACCAATTGCTTGGTTCAATGCATAGGTTACTGATGCAGCCCTCCTACATAAAGCTGATTCATTCGATTGTCAACGGGTCAAATACAAATCCGAAGCGATCAAAGCAGAGAAAACAGTCCGTCATGATTGTTAGTTCACGGACGAATCGCTAATTTTACACTTTATTTTATTTTATTTCTCATTCCACAGTTTTATTTTTTTTTTATCGGTTAAAAGTCCTTTATTTCCAAAGCATTCGGTATCTGTTTTACATCTTCATGAGTACATATCCATTTCCTATCTCACTATACATTGTATACAATTCAAATTTATTAAGAAAAAACCTGCAACTTTCCATTTGGGCTCTATTCCGCCTTGTGCCCCCTTCTTAGCTGCTTCCTTCACTCCACATTTGACTCTTCACCAACTTATTTTATCTTCTAACCAAGTTTCCTACGCTTTTTATTTTATCTATATCTCATTTAACACTTTAGTAATTTATTTTCTCTCTCCTTTCTTACTTTCTTCTCCTTCTCTCTCTCTAAAGGATATAATGAAAAACACATAGAATATAGCTTAAATACTATACGAAGTAGGATCAATGATCAATATAGGTGAGACTGAGAGAGTGCTGTTATTGTTACTTTTTTACATACTATTTTTGGTCGCTATAGATGCAAACGGTACAGGTGTCGTGTCTCCCAGGACGTACCATATTTTGAGAGTCTCGAGCGATGGGTGCGCTTGCCTGGAGCGGACGTCTTGATTCGGTTAGAGCCCAAAAGAGAAGACCACCAGGCTCCCACTAACGCTCAGTAGAAATTCAGCCGGCGATGGCCGCACAAGATTCAAGTCTGAAAGCATTCTGTCTGTTCTCTGCAACCGAAGACAAAACCGAATTAGGGCTATCTTTCCTCGATTCTACAGAAAAGGCTCTCCCACCTCCACCTCCTTGCATTGAAGTGCTACCTTCACAGGTATATTCTCCACAGTCGCGCACACCGCACCCGCACACTATCCGATCTTATTTGGTTGTTTTGATTTGGTAAAGGTGAATTCATCCGTGAAACACACTGTGGAGCCTCTGAATTTGGACGGACTGACTTTGCTCAAGGTCATAAATCTAACTCTCTTAAACCCCATTTTTTAGTTTGCTATGGAATCAAAGGGAATAAGAATTTCCAATCCTACTTGTGCTGCTTTCCATTTTGCAATTCATGGAAACCCATTTTAGTTTTTGCGTGTAGTTAGGGGAAATCTATCGGCACTCCCGATATAGTCATTCATGCATAATAAGGTACAGCCATTTTGTTTCTGTACATTGTGAATAATCAATTGTACATGGCAGTGCCGTTAACAAATAAGTGGAGTGCCAATTAGGCTACACGTGTACTTACAGGTTATCGCGTAGAGTTATGATGGTTCTACAATTCGAGGGAATGGTTCCTTTCTTCTATTATTGCACTGTATTTTTCAGGCTAATTGAGACTTTAATATTAGGGAAGGGTGAGTACCCAGGAAGTTTTTGCTTTGTCCAATTCAGACTTAGTTCCGGGGAAATATGAAGGTATTTAAGAATTTCTTTGCCTTTCCATTTCATTTTTGTTTCTGGTGGAATTTCTTCTTTCATGCTTTTACCTAGATAATGTATACAACTCAACAAAACAATTCTGAAACAAATCAATAACCATCGAAGCTATATAACAATGCGAGCATTGGGTCCATATTAGGTTGTTTATATTATTATCCCACATTGTTGGTAAATCTCTCTTTGAAGTTTTTGTGCTTATTTTGTGTGATAGGGGGACTGAAGCTATGGGAAGGTTCCTTAGATCTGGTTAAATCTCTTCGCACGGAGGTAGAAGAAGGGCTATTGTCATTTGCTGGAAAGAGAGTCTTAGAGGTGGGATCCTATTGCTTTTTTCTACTTGTCGTCATCACTGAAGGCTCAAGTAATTTTGTGCACATACAAGGGCATACAATAAGACAAATGCAATAACGATGGAATGGATACAGGATTGCAGCTTCTGGAATCTTCCTGTTTTTGTAATACCCCATTTAGGATAGTTTTTGGTTACCCACGCTCAGTTGAGCACCCTGCACAAACTTGCTATCTTCTGTTCAATGATTAGGTATTTCGTCATGTTGAAGTTTCCTATCTTTTCGTTCACGCCATACACGCTATACATAAGCATATTAATATAGAGAGGCACTACAACGACACAGTGTTAGCCTTCTAGTGCAAGAGACTTTATGAATCAAAGCTAAAGCAGTACTATTAATAGATGAGAAATAGGCCTTGGTTAGAGAAGGAAGAGATGACCATTCTGCTGCACTGGTGAAGTGCATGAAAAGTACTAGTCGCTTTAGACATTCTTGCTTCTATGTTTTGGTAGATGAATCAGCATGGTAGTGGAAGTAGCTTTCTTGGCTCCAAAATAAACATTGCCAAGATCAAGATTGGTTCCTGTGTTGGACGTCCCCAAATCATCTACACCAGTTGTATATTAACTCTGACCAAATGGATATGCCATCTCTGAATCATTAGGAACAAGCCAAAGCAAGTTTTGTGGATGCATCAGGCATGGACCTTTCCCATCAAATGATAGTAACCTACTAACCTGTGAATATTTACATCTAGGATCTTCTATTGCCCATCAGTTAGTGGCAAACTGGATTTGAAAGTGCAGAAGGATATTAAATTCCAAAACTCTTTACGTTGATAGCTAAAATAACTTGAAGTTGGGTTGAAGTTTCGACAAACATTCAAGTCCTCTAATCAATTGACAAATTAAAAAGAAGATAAAATAGTTTATTGAAAGAGTAATTAGGCCTGTGCTCTTCATGAATAACCGCTACATTCTCAGTAAACTGACATGTTTTTTGTCATGCAATCCGCTCTTTTCAAGGCTGTTCTTACTGCACTCTATTTGATAATTTTCAGCTTGGATGTGGTCATGGGCTTCCTGGGGTCTTTGCATGCCTTCAGGTAACTGCGCCGTTTTACCATTTGGTGTTAGTGTTTAAATGAGATTCCCATTATGTTTGCCGTGCTAATATCCTTTTTGGTGCGTTAGGGTGCTGCTGTCTTACATTTTCAAGATTTTAATGCTGAAGTTCTGAAATGTCTCACCATTCCCAATGTCAATGCGAATCTATTAATGAAGACCCAATCATTGGCTACAGATGTGACGAAGATGAACAATGATGCAGAAATTCGTTTCTTTGCCGGTGACTGGAATGACGTACATCAAATACTCCCCAGTGGATATGCTGATGAAAATAACCAAAACTCTAGCCCAGGAGTGAATCTGTCTGTTGGTTACGATATTATTCTCATGGCAGAGACAGTTTATTCGATCTCTGCTCTGCCTACTCTATATAAACTTATCAAGAAGGTATTTTTAGGTTTTCTTTCTTAATCATTGCTTGTCAGGTGATGAAGATCTTGGAGACTATCTCCACTTCTTGTTTTTGCAGTGCATGGCTCGTTCTCATGGGGTTGCCTACATGGCAGCAAAGAAGCATTATTTCGGCGTAGGAGGGGGATCAAGGCGGTTTCTATCTCTGGTTGAAAACGACGGTAAGCTAATCCGTCTTATATATAATTACAAAGATAATTGAAGGTTCACTCCGATTTTTTTCATTGTTCTTTTAAGCCAGGTATTAGTTTCCCTGTCAGAGATTATGCGTGCGTGAGCTGACGTTTTGTGTGTACATGTTAGAATCAATGCATTTTGTAGATTTTTTGTAGTTATAAAGTTGCTTGCTCGTGTTCTGATATCAAATATCAATGAAGGACACGGAATCCACGGGTAAAACATATCTGCATTTTTTCCTAGTAGTCTCTTCTGTGTAGCATAATAACTTGGGGGGAACGGCTGATAGTGTATTTTGATCCACTGTGCCGAGACCAGTAAGTTCTCATAGAGAAGCTTTCGAGCGATTTGATATTTTTATGAAAAGAACTAAATGATAATATAAATCGCATCAGCAAAGGAAGTCAACTTGAAATTAAGTTTGTAAAAGAGTAAGTAATGTGTATGGGGTCTCTTGATGTGTTAAA
This sequence comes from Escallonia herrerae, assembly GCA_033070095.1. Lineage (NCBI taxonomy): Eukaryota > Viridiplantae > Streptophyta > Magnoliopsida > Escalloniales > Escalloniaceae > Escallonia > Escallonia herrerae. Next base: position 38,683 of record JAVXUP010001741.1, on the reverse strand, counting down.
GCACCGGATGGATAGGGCTCAGGCTCTCGGCTTGTGAAGTGCATGCCCTTCAAAACTCTCATGAAGTGTTGGCCACTTTTGGAATGTCATTGGTGTTGGCCTATAGTTCTTTCCTCTTTCAAGTTAGGAGTGGACTCTGTGTGATGGCTATCTCCATTCGTTCCGTGGTATCATGGGGTCTTAGTCAGGTCTTGAGGCTAAGCCTGACAAGTATCTGTTGGAGGATGCAGTGCAAGTATAAATATTGATGGCATAGTTCTCTTTCTGCAGGTTTGATGGTAGCTAGCCTGGTTGCTGAGGTTGCCGACGGTTCCTCTAACGTTCGCGAGGTGTGGAAGATTCATTTTAAGTAGATATGAGTTCACTAGATTGAGCGGTATGTACATTCTTTTTTTCTCGATTTAGCTTCCTAACAAGTCACCTGTTCACCCAAATTCGAGATGCGTGTTTGTTTGTTGTCAAAAACATGGCCAAAGGTCTTGGAATCGAGAAGATCTCCACTATCAGAGTGGTAGATGTGACGTGATGCGAAGGATGGATTGTATTTGCAAAGAATGGTTTGACGGGATTGTTTTGAAGAATGTGCGAGGTTCAAGTTTAAGGTTGTACGTGTTGCATTGAGAGTTGTTTTTTCCCCTTACCAATGACATTGTGGAGGTTCTTTTCCGAAGTTCCAACAATAGAAAAGGGAACTAGAAAGGAAAAAACAGATGAACTACACTGAAGAGGATAAGTATTCTGGTACCCTCACATTTTCCAAATTGTCTTACACGACTCATGTTTTGGATTCACATGACAAGTTTTTGCTGTGGACCAAAATGTATTCCTTTCGAGGTTGACCATAGAGTGCCTATGAGTCGAGCTTTCCAACGAAGTCAAATGATAAAAGCCAAAACACGAAGTTGATTGCAAAATCAGCAATGGAACCAAGTTGAGCTTAAAAATAGCATCCCAGTGCTTATGTGAAAAGTAGATGAGCAATGGCGTGTACATCCTTGAGTCATTCCCAATAAACCTGGCATCTTCAATCCATTGAACAGAATCCGATAAAGAAGCACGCATAAACAAAGACGGTCCATTCACTTTCTTTTTGAGCGTCCTTTTGCAGTTACCATCTTCGTCCTTTTAGAGTTACCATCTTTTATTGGGCAAACGAAAGATATATTACACAAAAAAATTTACAGTGACCACATAACGTGGGGTTGGTATTGGGGAGAGAAGGGGGGAGGGGGTTGTTGGGAGTGTGGCCAATTTTGGCAAACGAAGTCAGCAACTTTGTTCGCTTCATGGTAAAAATGTCCTAACCGGACATCACGGTCACATTGCGCCATTTTCCTGCAATCAGTAACAACAATCAAACAGGGTGGGAATGTATCACGCTTGTGAGATAGTAATTTGGGCTAATTATATATATGTCCCTCCGGTTAGGGTATAATTGTAGGTAAGGACAATAGTTTGGACAAATTACATTTATGTCCGTTGACCAGACGAAAAATACAAACACATAACGGTTTGAAATAAAAAGAGCAAATTGTCCGTGATTTAGGAACATAATTTTTCAAATGCTATTCAATTCTCTTCCCCAATAAATGAATCTCACCTTAATTTAAATTATGGTTTCAAAATTTCCAAATTAGGGTTTCAAAACCATAATTTGACAAAGTAGGGTTTCATTTGTTCAAATTAGGGTTCTATTTTTCAAATTAGGGTTTCAAAACCATAATTTGACAAATTAGGGTTTTATTTGTTCAAATTAGGGTTCTATTTTTCAAATTAGGGTTTTAATTTGTTCAAATTAGGGTTCTAACGCTTGTTTGGGACGTGTCTGAAACACCATCTCCACTCGGACGTGTCCGAAACACCATCTCCACTCCCACGTGTCCGATCTGCCTTCACCGTCTGTTGTACCTCTCCGGTGACAGCAACACCTCGGGATTGTAGCTCCTTAGCCTGCTCGACAAGAACGGTCCCCCCGTCGCTGCCGAGGACCTCATGAACATCTGGCTGGCGAATGATTTGCTCCGCCAGGATGAGCCACCGCCTCCGCTGCTGGCGTACCTCATGCTCAGCACTTTGCTGCCGAAAAGAACGACGACTTCATTCCTCTGTAGTATTTGAAAGAAAAAACCCTAGACTTTGTGAGCGAACTGAATGGCGACAACCGTTTGCTCCAGAAGCTTCCTCTGCGTCTGTACCGCCACAGAGACGTCGTCGCTGGCTCCATCGTTATTCTCTCCGACCCTAAATTCCGTTCAAATCCGAACGAATACGACCGCTTCAACAGAAAATCCCGGCCGTGAAACTGGTCCTCTGATAAATTCCTCTTCTAAGTTGCAGAAAGAGAGAAAGTGTAAGGGGAGTTGGAAAGAGAAAGAGAGAGTTTGAAAAAAATTAGGGTTTAAATCTGTACTAAGGGTAGTATTGGTATTTTAAAAATACGTAACGGATGATATCATCAAAATGTACAATTTTTTAACGGACAAAGGACGAAAGGACACGACTGATACCTTTTGAAACTTTGTGTCATTAACTGTAATTATACCCTAACCTCAGGGACTTAAGTGTAATTAGCCCTAGTAATTTTGTCACAAGAAGAGTGTCTATGGTTAGGTTAATCTTTTCTAAATCCAAATTCCAGGCTTGTTCGCGGCCATTTTTTTGTGGCCCAAAGTTTTGCTGCCAAAAGGATGGTCTTTGGTTTGATTGATTTCGCGGACCAAATATGATGTTCAAACAAGCTTTCATTTCTGCTAGTCCATGTATGTTGGGATTGTGAAGCTGAATATAGTATTCCAAGGTACCGCAGTACCGGCCTGAGTATTACTTGATTTGTTAAGAGTTAATTTGGCTCCATAAAAATAGCGGGTATTTGTTAAATTTGAAGGCTTGTCTCTATGAGAGATAAGAGTTCCAACTTTTTTTATACGAAGGCAATCATGAATAAAGTGGAGCATAGTTTCATGACTGTAACCAGCAAGGAGTTGGTTCAGCGGATCTCAAGGTCTCAATCCAGGCACACCACTTAAGTTTGAGTTCCCCGCCCATCGCTTCTTGTTGAGGGGCCAAACATGCGTCCTCGTGCTATACGTGCTCCACATTTGAGTTTTCAGTGCGCTTCGGCCTTGACATAAAGGTGGATATCGGGAGTTCAAATGTATGCGGTGGCCTTGTATGTCTTCGAGAAGCAATACTCCCTACCGGTTCGATCAGAGCCTTACAGTCGCGTCATTTTCTCGACCAAAAAAAAGTTTCATGGTCATTGTTGAATTAGGACCAAAACATTTACCACGAATGTTTAGGCCATCATATCCAATGCTCGGAGTGCAACATAGCTTTTATATCCAACTATAGTTGAGTTTTCTACATGTATGTTTGACTCCCTATAAGGTCTCATGAACAGATTTTATGGTTCAATAGCTGGAACTGTGAGGCCATTGCCAAGAGTCTATCATTTCGTCATACGTAGGCAACGGAATACCTCTGATTTGACTAAGGATGTGTTTTTTTTTGGTGGGTAATTGGAGAATGACATTAAAGTAAATGAGTTTGGGTTACATAGGTACTTCATTACAGTACCACAGGAATACTAGGCCATGACATGTCCATGATTCAATGAATTTTTACAATGATGCAAAATAAAGATGTGCGAAGAGAGGAAAGATAGATTATAAGCCAGCAACTATGTGTTTTTCAAAATACCAGCTTGGACCCAATCCTGATATACCCTTGACCGTGCATTGTAAGACAAAGTAGCGAGGAATTTGGCCACCTTCAACTGGCCTAGTCTAGGTCCATCTAAACAAAAAGATATGCAGTCTGACATCACAGCACAAAAGTCAAACAATATTGGTGCCACTATGTCCAAAATGTCAGTATTCTCGGCAAGTTGGAAGAGCAAGAATAAAGAATATGTTAGAATCATGATGTTTTTCATTTTCTCGCCAATAGCCCATTCAGTTGCTATCGAAGACCTTGTGCTTGTGCATTGAATTTATATGTTGCAAGGTATGAGAAAGCCGCCGAGACACATCTTGAGTTGTTATCAGTAAAGCAAGTTAGGCCGAGACCAGCTTTAAGGTTAATATGTTTATAATAGGAGTGGATGTCAATTTTAATTTTGGTACTGCCACTGGGATTCGAAAGAGGGGATGTTAACATCATGGGTGTAGGAATTCTGCCAGTAGAAATTGAGGATTAGGTGTTGAGGTATTGATCATTATGATTAGTTAAGGATTGAGCAAGGGAAGGTTGGTTGTTTGTGAAAAAGACAATTTGATTGGTCAATTGTAGAATTTGGGAGAGAATGGATTGAGGCCTAAAAGGTTGTTCACAAAAGTTAGATTATTCCTACTAGGGGTGAGCACGGTTCGGTTTGGGGGTCAAACCGCAAACCTAACCGTTACCCCTCGGTTCGGAAAATTATGAACCGAATCAAACCAAACCCCATCAATTTGGACGGTTTGGTTTGGTCGGTTTAAATGGTTCGGTTTAGTCGGTTTGGATCGGTTTACGCCCACTTAAAGATGTTGTTCATTTTACTATTGGATCTAACATTGAATAAAAATTGAAGTTATATGTTTTCTAAATTGCATACAAACTTGTTACATTCGATATATAAGTGCTCCTTGATGTATGAGAAAGAATAGGTAAATACATAACATTTATTGGTCACGAAATTTTTGCGTTATAAGTTTTTCATTATTTTCTTTTCTTATAATTTATAAGATTTGTATATATGGATTTGTTACTACCATATATGTGAAATTGTCAATGAATATTACTAAAAGTAGAGTAACATATCATAGGTCGGTTCAGTTTGGAATCGTTTAAAAAATGTGAACTGTGAACCAAACCAAACCAAACCAAGGTCGGTTTGAAGGATTTGTAACCAAATTATTAAGATCTCTGGACAGTTCATATTGAATTGGTTCGTATTAGTCGGTTTGAGCGGTTCGGCTCAGTTTGTTGCTCAGCCCTAATTCCTACTGGTCCAGATACACCATAGTAGTTAAAAGGAAAGTATTCACTAGGAAAGGGGGGGGGGGGGGTTTACGATGGGTGTTTCCATAGATCTAGTCAATTAACCATTCTTTAAGGACGATGTGAAATTTTGTGGATTTTATTCCAAGTGGTAGACCAAACCAAATTGGCCACACTGCTTGGCATGTTCAAAAAAAGTGATTAATGATTTCAGGGTATGTTAGTCAAAGAGGGCAAAGGTTATAGTGTAAAATGTTAATTTTGTTAAGGTTGTTGGTAGTGGGGAAGATGATCCTAAAGGATCTGCTAGAGCAGATAAAGAAATTAAGCGGCAAAGGTAGAGTCCACAGTTTTGTCCACATGGATTGTGTGCAGACAACCGGGGGGCTGTAAATTTCAATAGCCCAAATGATATACAGATGCGACTGAGAATTCCCCATCGGAGGTGTGGCCCCAAACTTGTTGATCCTCAAAGTCATGTTTAGAGATATAAATTGCAAAGATACTATGGGTAATATTCGGGGAAAAGTGTTCAGACATGATAGTTTTCTTCCATTCATAAGCATCATCCATGGAAGTAAAGAAATATAGATAGATAGTAACTTACGAACAACCACAGGGCCTTGCACATTCCACCATTCAGTGACGCGTCTCTGGATTTTCCTTTGGGTTACAGTTTAGTTGTCCTGAAAGTTGCCCACTAGAACATTATTTTCATCATCTTGTTCAAAGCGTACGATGTGTTCATGAAGTAGAAGCATGAAAGCGCGGAGGTCAACAAATTCTAATTGAGGAATATTAGAGTCGAAATTGAGTGGGTCATCCATGGTAGGGGAAGCTGAGAAAGGAAGGCTAAAGTGCAAAATTGTGTAAGAAGGAAACAAAACGTGCGGGAATCAAATGGGGGACGGTATGGATGTTTTAACTCCACAGATCACTGCTTTCCTAGAAATAAAGTTGCAATATTGGTACCTGAAAGAAAAGATCCTACGGGTTATGGTAACTAAGGCTCGAGTAAACAGGTTCTGAATGTGTACGGTAATAAGGTTGTTGTTGACATTAAAAGTAGGGTGTTATGAAACATATTAGGGCATGTGTATTTATTGGCTTAAATTTCTACTTGAGAGGGATGGAAGATGCCAGATGAGGTTGATAGAAGAGGAAGGACAGAGAGAATATGGCAAGTTGTTCGACACATCATGCGCTCAACTTGTCTTGCTTTTTTTGACTAAGGATGTTGGGAGGAAGGATAGTTTCATTGTAAATTTTCAAGAATTATGCTCGATGGAGTCAGCAACTTTCATCTAGTAACATTTTATCAAGCCCTCCATATAGACTTTGGTCACTGTTGAGTCACCATCTAATTTTTAGATATACTTAAATAAAAAAATAATTCACCTTGAAAATAACTCTGAATAACCAATTAAGCTAATCGAGTCTGTCTAAAAGCTACATTAAAACTTAAGAACTAATTTATATGACGAGATGGCATTAGACACCTCATTACCCCTTAAAGAGGTCTCCACGTGTTTCTGTCATGCTTTAATTTTTTTTGTTGAAGATAAGAAAAAATTCTAATTTAAACTAACTATTTGGTTTGAACTCAACATCTGAAGCTGAGTGACCCACGTACTTGCTCATACTAATCGAGATCAAAATATCATGGTTCCAATCCTAGAGGAGGTGACCTAAACTCTAGTTTGTGATTTTTGAAAAATAATTTTATAAGTAAATTCTATTTTTTGAGTATTAGAACAAATAGTTTCAGTTCATGGACAAGAATTGATTGCGGGGATGGGATTTACTCTAACCAAAATATATAAAGAGTTTTAGCTCTTGATCTGGGCTGCCAGATTGTGGTTATTTATTTACAGAGTTTTCTTGGCTTTGAGTATTAGCAGCCTCTAAGTATATTTCTTTCTAGTTAGAAGCCTCTGCTTATAAAGGTCCGGGTTTAGGGCTGCAGAAAAGTTGAACAAAAAGACTAGGGCACAACCCTAGTTGGCACTAGAGAAATACTTGAAAGAAAAATATGCCCTTCTAGTGGGTGGTACATCTTAACCACCAGGGTGTGCTTGCCGATATACTCTTCTTTATGAATTTACTTTAAAGCCCTTATTTTGGAAGCAAAATCTTATAAACCATGGGGATTAATGAAAACAGGTCGAGAATCAATCTATGGTAGACCAAGTTTACTAGACTCTGACCTAAGTTTAGCATAACATAATTAGACAATCTTGACTAAGCTTGATTGGATTAAACTGGACGAGACTGTACTACAAGATAAAAGGAAATAAAGCTATCAAAGTAGATTAACCAAACGAGATTAAACTGGATTCAAGTACATTGGACTAGATTGAATTAAGCTGGATTGAACTAGACTAGATTTGACAGGATTTGACTAGGTTGGGCAAGATTGAATTGATTCGCTCGAACTAGATTAAGAGATTAGGAGAAAACAAAGCTTATAAAAATTAGACTAACTAGACAGGATGTTACCAAAAGATAAAGTAAAGTTTACAAAAAATGTGGTATCTACGCAACATCTATAAATTCAAGATAACAACATTGAAATATAAACTGCAAACCTGATCTTATCCTATTTTCTTGGAGACATGGTTAATTGCCAAATCTCTGAATCAAACTAATTTGGATTAGTTTGATTTGAATTTGATTCTTCATTACTCCCCTTTAAACTTGGCTGCATGTACAAACAAAGGCCAAGTTTGGTGCGCAAGTGGTGAAAAGTATCCCAAGACAAAGGCTTGGTGAAAATATTAGCGAGCTGCTGATAGGAGAAGATGAATCGAGTGACAAGGAATTCAAGGGCTATCTTCTCACGTACAAAGTGATAGTCTACCTCAGTGTTTCAAGTTCGTGTTTGAAAAGCCGGATTAATAGTCATGTAAAGAATGGCAAAGTTATCACAAAATAAAGTTGCTAGATTATGTTGAACAATGCCAAGAGAGCCATGTGAGTTCAGCAGTTGTAGCAGCCACGTCTCGGTTCTCAGCTTCAACACTTGAGCTAGGAACAATTGATTGTTTCTTTGCACCCCAAGAGATATAGTCTAAACCAAGAAACTTGCAAAAGCCAGTGGTTGATTTCCTTGAAGAGGGACAACCGACCCAGTCTACCTCACAAAAAGCATAAAAGTCAAGACTACTAGCAGATCGAATTTGAAGACCAAGCTGAGTAGTGCCGTCGATGTATCGCAAGATGTGTTTCATTAACTGAAAAGTTGCTTGAGTTGGACAATGCATTTGTTGACAGATGGTGTTTACAACGTATGAAAGATCAGGTCGAGTCATAGTGAGGTATTGAGGCCGCCAACAATGTTCCTAAACAAAGTTGTGTCATGGAAGAGAAAGTCTCCATTTTTCAAAGAACATGACTTGGGTGCCATGGGATTGTCTATCAGTTTGCTATCAACCATCACTGCTCTTTCCAAAAAGATTACCAAAATACTTGGATTGATAAAGAAAAATGCCATCAGGGGTGCGATCAACTTGAATCCCTAAAAGAAAATGAAGGGGACCCAAGTCCTTCATATAGAACATTCGTCCAAGATCTACAGTAAATTCATTTAAAAGAGCATTGTTATTCCTAGTCAATATTATATCATCAACATATAATAACAGAATCATGATTTGATTGCCGTGATGATAAACGAAGAGGGATAAGTCTACAACGCTACAAAAGAAGGCATATGACAGCAAAAACAAGCTAAATCTGTCGAACCATGCTCGTGGAGCCTATTTGAGACCTTAAAGAGCCTTGTTAAGATTACAAACATGGTCAGGTCGATGCTCGTCAATAAATCTCAGTGGATGCTCTATGAACACTTTTTCATGTAGAAGACCATGTAAAAAAATGCATTTCTGACGTCAAGTTGGCGAATAGACCAGGGATGCATTGTTGCATAACTACGAACAACTCTAATAGTCTCACGCTTAATGACAGGAATAAAAGTCTTAGAAAATTCTATGCCTTCTTGTTGATTGTAGCCCTTTGCTACAAGACGGGCTTTCAATCTATCAAAAGATCCATCAGCTTGAAGCTTTATCTTAAATAGCCAACGGCAACCCACAACCTTAAAGGAAGAACAACGAGGCACCAAATCCCATGTTTCATTAGCTGTAAGAGCTTGAATTTCTTTAACCATGGATTGTTTCCATTGTAAATGTTCAAGGGCAGATTTCACTATCTTGGGTTCTTTGGGAAGGGCTGAAAGAATGAGAGCATACATAGCATTGGCTTTGACAATACTAGCTTTTTTTCTTTCTATCATGGGGTGAGAAGGAGCAGATGAAGATTGAGATAAAGAACTAACATCAAAGTGGGAATTAGATGATGGAGTAGGAGAAGTAGTACTAGGTATTATAAAGTGGTAGGGTTGAATTAGGGACCACTAATGGTGCTCCAAATTATGGCTCTAAAGAAGGAGAAGTATTCTCAGGTTCAATTGGGGGGAAATGAAGTGGGCAGCTGGTCTGTTGTTTGGTCAAAAGCCAGTGGATCTGCTGTTAAAAGCTGAGTCCGCTCCAATGTTGAAAATTGGGCTTCTTTCATTAGGATATCAACTGGTGGTGCAATTTGTGGAGAAAGCCACTCTGTAAATATGGAGAGCTCACACTCAACTAGTTATGGTACAACCTATTCTTTTAAGCAAGTGGAAGAGGTCAATGAAAATGGCAAATTTGTTTCATCAAAGACTACCTGTCTTGATATAGATACTCATTTGTTGGATAATGAAAGTATCAATAGCCTTTGTGCTTATCACTGTAACCCAGGAAGACGAATGGTAATGATCTAGGAGCCAATGTTTCGTGAGCATATGGTTGCAAATATGGATATCATAAAGATCCAATGGTTCACAACATATAATAGTCTGGTTTTCTGGAAAACAACAGTTCATAAAGACTCAGCATTTTCATTGCAAGAGATGGCAAAAGGTTAATCAAGAAATCGATCATAGAGAAAGCTTCTGCCTAAAAATTCCAGGGACGAAGCCTTAAAAAAGAATAGCAAGACCAAGTTCAACTATATGGCGAGCGATGCTTGCGTCTGGCAACGCCATTTTGTTGAGCTTTCATTGGGCATAAAATCTGATTAATAATCCTACAACTTGCAAGATGACTAAGAAAGTCCTGCCTTGAGAATTCTCCTCCCCTATCTGCTTGAGAGTTTTTTTTATTTTTTGATCAAATTTTGTCTCAACTAATTTTGAATCTAGACTTTCTTTTCAATGGATAAAACCAACTGAATCTTGAATAGTCATCAATAAACACAACATAATGCTTGAAACCTTGAACAGACAAGGTAGGGGTTGGTCCCCAAAGATCACAATGTACTTTTTCGAGAGGTAGATTTGATTTATGATTGGAAATGCTCAAGGGAAGACAACAACTTTTACTCATCTGACAACTCATGCACAGATCATAAGACTTTTTGTTAACAGAAATAAGCCTATTACTTGAAAAAAAATTGCAGAACTCTTGCTTGTGGATGCCCTAGTCTTTTGTGTCAAGTAACTTCTTCCACTGTCTAAAAACGAGTTGAAATGTTGGCTTGTAATTACTGATCTTCCGGGGCATAAAGACCTCCTTTTCTACTCCCCTTTGTAAGAACTTTGTTTGTCCGTAGTTCCTTTATCACAAATTCATTACCATCAACCTCAAACAAACATGGATAATCATTTGTGAGTTTGAAACAGAATAGAGACTTTTCTGAATATTTGGAACAGCTAGCACACTTTAAATGGGATTACAGAATGTCCACTTTTAATCTTTCCATCACCAATATGAGAGATGTGTAGTTTATTTCCATTCCCTACCATTACTGAGCCTGAACCTTGATAACGTACCAAATTAGACTTGGGTCTTCAGTTATTTGAGCAGTTGTGCTAGTATCCGAAAACCATTTAGAATCTTGAGAGTCAGTAACATGCATTGCTGTAGGGCCTTAGGAATATTAGTAGCTTGGAATGAGTGATTGAACCTATGCCAACACTTAAGAGTCTCATGTCCTTTCTTGTTTCAGATTTGAGAAATTAGCAGATGGCCTTCGGGATTTGCAACATTGCTCTTAGGCTGAGATTGAGGCAGAAAAGCGAATCAAAATTGACCTTGTCTAGTTTGAAGGAAACGTTTTCCCTTTGATGTTAAATAGGAATTTCCACCTTTCTTTGTTTGAATTTTTGTTACCATTTGATGTTCTCTGGCTAATGTAGACTACGGAGTGGTTGATTGATTCACTCTAATGTTCTTTAATCCTAAGCTCGTGGCTTTGGAGTAAGGGAATGAAATCAGCATATGATGGTACAAGTGGTTTTAACATTGTGATGGCAAAGGACTTATCCTTTGGACCAAGTCCACTCAACAACCAAAAAACTTTATTTTGATCTAACAGGTTTTCTAATAGCATTCAATTGATCACAAGTTTTCTTAAAATCATGTAGATGGTCAAACAAAGAATCATTACTTTTCTTTACCTGAAGTTGAGCCAAAAGTTCAAACTCTTTAGCTTGAGAATTCTGAGAAAAAGCCTCCCCAAGGGCTTTCCACACATCGGCAGAAGTCCTAAGGCCAGCGACAACACCAAGAGCCTCTTCAGAGAGCATCCCGGTGATCCATGCTTTTACTAAGTGATCCGTGCGGACCCATGACGTAAAATCTAGGTTCGGAATTCTCTGATTTCTATCAGATGAGTTCACTTCAGAATCAGGTGCAACAATGTCCTTATTGATGAAGCCTAAAAGATCTTGACTTTCAATTAAGGACAACATTTGCGTCTCCCACAACATGTAATTGCTTGTGCTCAGTTCTAGGGAAACAAAATTTGCAACCTTCAAGTTTCAAGGATAAGCATACTTGGCTGATGAGGTAGACATTTTGGTTTAATCTACTACTGTGAGAAGGTCAGAGTCCTCTTCGAAGCTCTGATACCATAAAGAAAAATATAGATATTTGAAATTTTGCTTTACTACTTGATAAAGTCTTCATTATCTCTTGTATATATACACACAGATTCTAGAGTTCTAAAGCTCCAACGCAACTGCATAATTTAAAATGCAAACTGTAAATTTGATCTTATCCTATTTTCTTAAAGAGATGGTTAGTTGCCAAATCTTCTAAATCAAACTGATTTGGATCACTTTGATCTGAATTTGAATCTTCATTAAAAGAATCACACAACAACATATACAAAGTTATGTGTAGTATAGGCCACAGCAAAGTAGAGGGGATTCTAAGAATATAAAACTACTTTTGAGATAATCACACTGAATTTGGCCTAGTATCACTTAAGTTATGTCAAAGACTAATGCCAATGCGGTTGATAATAGGGGGAAAATAAACAATTATAAGAAAAATATCACTATAAGTTTTGGGGAATTCATCTATAAATTATGCTAAGGTTGACTTGGGAACATTTTGATGCAACAGAAAATCAGAACAACAGATGGCATACAAAAAGCACTAAGAGAAAAAAAAATGGAACCCATGACATGATATTCACTTACTCAGGGTAGAACCAACAAGCTGAATGCCAACTTGGTAGGCTAATTGAACTTCAGGTTGCAGAGTTAATCAAAGGAAATTAACATGTGGGTCTGAAATTTTATATTAGAACCTAAAGATCAAATCAATATCTATGACAAGTCCCAATTTGTCATTGTCATTCTCTGTTAGATTTACAAGTCGCTGTGATTTTTATTTGGGTTTATAGTGGTCACATGAGAAGTTAAATTGTGGTTTTCATTTAGATCATACGTTGTGTTAGCTAAATTCCCAGAAGCTTTTTTAAAAAAAGTATTCTCAATAGGGAAATTTGTTAGAACTGCAATTCATATATATAAGACGCTGGTATGGGGAATCGAACTCAAGACCTCGAGGTCACTCCTTGAGGCCCCTTGCTATCTCCACCACCCCTTTGGGTTCCAAAAGCTTTTGAAAGAAAAAATTGCAACGGCACTGGCAATGGCTAGAAAGACAAAACGATGACAGTAGTGACTATGGAGATGGATTAATGAGAGAGTAAAGCATTAAAGATTATAAAGCTTGTTTTAGGGACGTCACATCTAGGTCTAGGCTAGAGTCGAAATAAGGTGAAACCCCAATATTTATAAGCTTCCAATGACTAGAAAGACAAAACGATGATGACGGTTGTCAATATGGAGATGGACTAATAAGGAATTAACGCAATAAAGATTATAAAGACTAGTTTAGGGACGTCACATTCATGTCTAGGCTAGAATCAAAAAAAGTTGAAACCCCAATATTCATAAGCTTCCGATGGCCAAAAATACAAAAATGATGACGGTAGTGGCTATGGAGATGGATTAATGAGGAAGTAAAGACATGTTTATAAATTCATTAATAGATTCAAATAATTAACAAATGATTGCATATCGAATGCAATCAAGCTTCTTAGTCTTCCTAGAGTCTTTCTAAGAGAAGAACCCAAGACTTCGTTATACCAATCATCAACACCCAAACTGGGGGGTGCCAGGCAGGGCCTTACTGACGTCTGGTGTCCATCCAAAGTTCCTCGTTTTCGAAAAGACGGGGGTCTCCGGTTAGACCGCTTATTCCAGTTTTAGATAAACTGAACATTTCAAAGAAAAACAGCGGAATAGAGAGCAGATTTAGAGATTCCCTTTCAATTCCTGGATGACATTTCACCTCTTGAGCGTGTTCACCCCAAAATAACTAAACTAGTTGAGTAAAATAAAGAACTTACTTGAAAGCGAGAAAGAGAACTTGCGCATCAACAAGAGAGAATTTGAGAGCAAAGAAATTTTATTGATCTCAGGGAGAATACAAAGCTTGATTGCATTCGATATCTTACAATTGAATTGTATGCTGCCTTTTATAGGCAGAGTCTAAACTATCAGACAAAACCTAAAGTTTTACAGGTGTCTTCTACTTTCTAAAAGTTGTCGTCCACTAACTTTTACATTGGACTAACTTTAACAGAAAGTGATAATAATGCTACAAAAGTTTAAAGCCTACAGAAAAAGTAGATTCTTTTATCTGTCACTATGATTCGCCGCCGAAAGTTGGTTTGTCTTGGAGTGATAAAAGCTGGAGGTGACGGAAAGCATATTCCATCATCTTTGTCCTTTAGCTTTTTCTTTTCCTTTAGTGTTGTTTGTCATTCGTGCTGGAAGAAGATTCTTCTGAGCTTGGTAGAACTTTGAGGAGTTCTTGCTGCAGTCTTCTATCTTCATCGCTTGTGTTGGGTTTCTGTGCAAAATTCTGACTGTCTTGACTTGTAGTCTGAACCTCGTTGTTCTTGTTGAAGTCTTGTAATAAATCAAAGATAATCTGTGCCGTCTGTCTTTTGAATGCGTCCACTTGAAGGTTCCTCTTCTTCGTGTCTTTGTGCGCCTTGTGTCTTTTTTCCAGACATGTTAGGAAGGTTTATATGACACGAACAACTTCTACCCCAATAAAAGATGGGATTTAAACAAAATATATTGTAAACTAGATATAATAAATCCAGAATATATAGTTAAGACAGCTAACATAGAAGCAAGTAGTCTTGACACATAAGACTTTAAAATGCATATTAAAGAACTTATGCAATTAGGCGTAATTAGACCCAGTAATAGTCCACACAGATCAGCAGCTTTCATAGTAAGAAACCATGTAGAGCAAATTAGAAACAAAAGTAGAATGGTTATTAATTACAAACGTTTAAATGATAATATAAAAGATGATAGCTATAACATACCTAATAAAACCTTTTTGCTAAGCAAGATACAAGGTAAAAGAATATTCAGTAAAATTTCAAGTTCTCCTTCTCGCTTTCAAGTAAGTTCTTTATTTTACTCAACTAGTTTAGTTATTTTGGGGTGAACACGCTCAAGAGGTGAAATGTCATCCAGGAATTGAAAGGGAAAAATCTCATTAACTTAACATGTCATAGAGCAGATAATATAAGATAGACTTAGAGATTACATGGCATTTGCTTGATAAAAAGAGACTCTGCCAGACTTGTTTTCAAAAAACCTATTATGCTTACCAAGGAGTGTTTAAAATGTTTTTCCAGAATTCACCTTTAGGTTTTAAGCAAAAGTGGGAGCGAGTCGCTTAGGGTAGTTGCCGAGTGATGGCTTTGAAACCCGTTAGACTAACGCATGCCCTGAGTTTTGAGCCAAAGAGGGAAGATTTTTGAAGGATATTTTAAAAGCTCACCATAGCATCCTGAAGTATTTTGAAATCACAAATTTTATAACCAGACTTTCTATTTATTAAGCTTCTGGCATCTCTTCTCTAAATATGCTCTCTATTCCGCTGTTTTTCTTTGAAATGTTCAGTTTATCTAAAACTGGAATAAACGGTCTAACCGGAGACCCCCGTCTTTCCGAAAACGAGGAACTTTGGATGGGCTTTAGAACATTTTAAAGCATTACTAATATCAAAACATGAATTTAGTATTAGAACTGACTGTGAAGCAATAGTCAGATATAATAAAAACAAAGATACTAGATACACAAATAGATGGGTAAAATTTTTAGCAACTCTTAGCAATTACCGTTTAGATAAAATAGAATGGCAACACATAAAGGGAAAAGACAACACTTTAGCAGATTTATTATCCCGCAAATTATTACAATAATACTTTGTTTTACAGGATGACTCCCTTTCAAGTCAGACTTTATCTTCGCCAGACATTTAGGAGAATTCAGAGACTAGAAGCTCATCTTCAATTTTTATATGAGTTTGAGACAGATGAAGATGAAGATGAAGAGTTAGAAATTTTTAAACAAAATCGTATTCAAGCTACCAATGATTTCATTCAAGTCTGTAATACACAATCTAAATCATACCCTCTTAACAATGCCTTTTGTGCCCCCATTGCACATCAAGAAGGCAAGATCATTCTTGGAATCAATTTTTTATTCCAAAATGGTACCTCAATTACAATTTCTAAAGACTTTTTCCAAATCTCTCAGAATACAACACAAACGCCTATTAATATTGATACTCCATCAGAGTACGCTCGGAAGCGTGGTGGGGAATATTATGAGTTAACAGAGTTAACAGACAAAGGTAAAAATAAAATATGTAACGAGTGCAGTAAGGGACAAACAAACTGCTGCATAAAAATTATAGACAATCTAGAAGAAGATATAATTGATATTGAAACAAACTATGATTTCGATATAGATATTTACAAAACAGATAGATTAAAT